>PVJD01002375.1:0-205428 GCA_004026545.1 Mormoops blainvillei | reverse complement strand
TCCCAGCTGAGGATGTCTTATACACCTCTATCTCGTTTTCTATCTCTGAAACTCTCAGGTACGCGTGGTCTGAATCTCTCATGTATGTGGGATTCCCGTGAGCATGAGATTAAATGAGGTTTTCTCTGGTCAATCGGCCTCCTGTTGATTTGATTATTCGACCAGCCTAAAAGAACCAGGAGGGGAAAGGGAAAGTTTTTTCTTGCCCCACAGTATTTTCTCAATGGCTTCATTTTTCATCGTAAAATAAATTAATAGTATTTTTAAAGAAGTAGATTTTAAATTCAAAAAATATAGAGACATAATTAGCTAAATTAATTCCCAAACGATGCAAACGCTCTCATGGCAAAGCACGGATTTTACTGTGTTACTTTTGGTTTTTGTTTCTCTACTGATGCTGCAAAGCATCTCTGATTCTAACAAATTCCCTTCCTTCCCAAGTAAAGTTCCTTATGAGGCCTAGTTCTGCTTTATTTTTTTCCTAATTTAGATTTTACTCCAAAATGCTAGCTATATATAAAGAAGCAAGGAGGAAAAAACAAACACAATTTTTGCTTATTTCTAAATACCCTATAGGAAGTTGTAAAAAGATCCATGCATAACAATTGAATGTAAATTTAGGTAATGATTTGGATCTTTTCCAATTGAGCCTCAGCCTTGAAAACAACGGATTTCCTTAGAAATTCATTGAAGTTCAAACATAAAATTCTTGTTACACCATGGCTAATTGACGTTGCACAAGCATATGTAATGAGTTTTGCAATAAAGAAATAAATATCTTTTGTGTAGAGGGAGAAAGAGGCCAATATGGGAAGATATTTTAGTAAATTAGTCAAGACAGGAATTTGGATGTTTTAGGTCTTTTCATTTGTATTTGCATTTATATCACTGATCTGTAAAATTTCCAAATGAAAAAGTTGCAACACTCCATGACAGAGACATCCTAGAGTAATTATGGGGAAAAAAACAGAAAACCCTGAGGTCCCCATGTTTAATAAGTATAAAAGCATTAGCCTTGCAAATTTACAATTTTCATTTCTTTTTTGTTTTCTAACCCACAAAAAAGGGGAAAATAATAACTAACATTTAATGTAGGCATGGAAGGAGTTCAAAAGCATTGCTCTCTCAGCTCTATGATTTACTTAGCTTACTGTTTTGTAAATCACTTTTTGAAAATCTACTAGTTTCTAGAAAGATTTGAGATGGCTTAAAAAAACTAAAGCAAGAAAATCAGATAAGACAATAAATGAATATGAAGAGAGAGCAATGTGAGAGTGGAGACGCTAAACTGAAGCTAGGAATTGAAGGGATATAAAAAATTTTCTTATGCTGACATTACATTTAATAGAGGACCGCCCGTTTGGCCTAAGCTTTCTAGCATCCAGCAAAAGATTGACCACTCTGCAATGTAGCGGAAAGACAATGGATTAAAATAAGTGCAATGTTCTTTATTGCTGAGACCTGAAAGGTACTTCTCCTGAGTTTTCCCCCAAACTGCATTATATTGTAATTAAAATAAAAAACTTCAGTTACCTTTTATATAAAAATTGTTAAAGTTTTTCAGCAAAACCTTTTGCATCTTAAGCAACTTGTTTCCATAATGTCCCTCTGTTTAAGCCAATGTCACGATACTAAAAAGCAAGGTCAGCAAATAAAATCGAAAGCTGTCATCAATAAATCAACAAACGGCAAGTGTTGGCAAGGATGTGGAGAAAGGGGATCCCTAGTGCACTGTTGGTGGGAATGCAGACTGGTGCAGCCACTATGGAAAACAGTATGAAATTTCTTCAAAAAATTAAAAATGCACCTGGCTTTTGACCTAACAATTCCACTTCTGGGGATATATCAGAAGGAACCCAAAACATTAATATGAAAGAACATAGGCACCCCTATGTTCATTGTAGCATAATTTACAATCACCAAGATATAGAAGCAACTCAAGTGTCCATCGTCAGATGAGTGGATAAAACATCTATGGTACATTTACACAATGGAATACTACTGTGCCGTAAAAAAGAAGAAAATTTTTACCCTTTGCAACAGCATGGATGGACTTGGAGAACATTATGCTAAGTGAAATAAGCCAGTCATAGAAAAACAAACATCATATATTTTCACTCATATGTAGAATCTAATGAACAGACTGAACTAACAAACAAAATAGAGACAGACTCATAGATAAAGAGACGGTTTGGTGGTGGCAGTCAGGGGTGGAGGGACTGAGCAAAATGGAAGAAGGACTCCTGGACATGGACAACAGCATAGTAGTTGTGGGGGGTGAGGAGGGGGGTGTGTAAAAGTGGAAGAGGGTATAAGGGGGATAAAAGGTAATGGAAAAAATACAATTTAAAAACTCTAAAAAAAAGAGTTTACCCCAGACATTGTTAAAGAAAAAATTATTCTAACACTTGCTAAAATGAGAAAGAGTTTATTCAGGACTGTTTCAATGAGGTACTAGGGAGAGAGATCAGTCTAAAGTCCAAACACAAGGACCAGCGGGGATTTATAGGAATGGAGCAGGAGATAGGGCTTAGTGAGAGAAAATTACTAAGAGGAATATCAAGGGCAGGGAGATTCTTGCTAACCTGGCTTTAGAATTCTTGCTACAGGCAGTTCAAGGACTTCTACAACAAAGGTAGCTCACAAGGAGCATGATCGAATATCGAGGACGGGAGATTCTTGAGAAACTGACTTAGCAGGATTCTTATGAAGACTAGGCAATGCAGGTCCAGCAAAGACAGGCTGGACACAGAAGTTCACATTTGAGGCCTTGTCAAGAGGTGGCTCAGAGAAGACTATAGTTTGTTCAGGGAAAGAGTCTTAGTCATTGTCTTCCTTGAAGTAACACTGACGACTACCAAGATCTGTTCAAAGATAAATTTGGTAAACACTTATACTTTTGGTTAGTACACCCACATTTCAAAAAATTGCCTGCAATGAAGCAATTATCCCTAATGCCTTAAGTTGAGAATTAGAGGAATAAAGAATAGTTATTTTTCACTCCCCATGTCTGCAAAAAAGGATCTTTTATTAAAACAATAATTCTCAAACTTCTTATCTCAGGACACCTTTACATTTTTAAATAATACTGAGGATGCTAAAAAACTTTTGTTTATATGGGTGATATCTGTTATAGAAGGAACTAAGAAATTTTAAAGACATTCAGTTACTAATTCATTTAAAAAAGCAATAGTAATTTTTTTACATGTAACATAAATAATAATTTCATAAATAACCACAGTTTTCAAACAAAAACATTAACAAGATGAGATGCATCATTTTACCTTTTCTTTTTTTCTTTTTGTTTTTGTAAATCTCTTCCATATCTGAACTTAATAGGAGACAGCTGGGTCTTCAGATTTCCTTCTCATTCACTCAGACACAAGATACTGTTTTGGTAGAAGCATATGAAAAGGGTCCAATCTCATACAGATAAGTGGTTGGAAAGGAGGAGCTTGCATACTCTTAAAATGAGGTCCCAGGGATCTTCTGATCACACTTTGAGAACCACTCCTTTAAAGAAAGTCTCCTAGTCTCTGTATTTCCACTCATTCTCCTCTAGGGAGGAGCTATGAACTTCCTGACGATCGCTTGCAAAAGAAAATGAGCTGCTCTGCATGTCAGGATTCCTCTCCTCCCTCCAGGAGTGGTTTAGGGTTGTCTTGTGCAAACTCTGATTGGTTAAGTCTGTCAAATTCTGGGGTACCACTGTCCATTTTGTGCAGAGCTAAAGATACATTGTTTTCCGATAAGTATTTATAAGAAAAAAAAAAAGTGTGAAAATATTTATATTCATCCAACTGACCACTGCGCCAATCCCTCAAGCAGTTTTGAACACAAGAGGTTAAGATATGAGTGTTGTTTATTGACCCCCTTAAATCCCAGCAAGTGCAAGGACAGATGGTGGGCTGTGCAAAGTCAAATTGCCCTGAAAACACATCAGCTACAACAAGGGGGTGAATTTAAAAGTTTCACATTTGAGAAGTTAAACAACATTTTAATTTTAAGTAATATACATAATTTTGTATATCAATAATCTTGATTGTATATAAAAGTTAAAAGAAACTAAAAGAAGACACATGCCCAAGCAAAAACAACTTTGAATAGTTTGGATTCATAAATTAATGGAATAGCAGAAAGAATACCAGTTTCTGAAATATGTAACTTTCCCTACACAGATTATGTACCTAGGAGCTCAGGATGAGAATCTTGAAGTAGCAAATCCACTGATCCTAGTTTGACTTGTGATATACTTGTTAAACACCAAACATTACTCTAGTGAAATACTTGACACAGATGAAAGAAATGAAGATAGCCATTCAAAATACTGTTAAAGGATCTCAGCAAAAATGTTTGATATTTTCAGGCTTCGTGACATACAAAATTAGGTGCTAAGAAAAAAATGTGCATGTACAATGATTGTGTTTTTGTGCACCAAAAAAAGATCCACCCCCCAAAAAAAAACAAAACAAAACCGAAAACAAGCAACTATCTTATAAGGTGAAATTTTATTGTCATGATTCAAAATTAATAATAAAATGACACATCTAAATACTATCTAACGTACATTAAAATTCAGCTTCCTTTTCACTTGAGAATGTTATAACCTGAGGTTTCTCACTTCAAGTAAGTATGATTTGTTACCTATGAAGCGTGGACGGGCAAAGGACATTAAACGAGACCACAGGGCTCATTAGACAAGGAATTGTGTCATGTGAGTAAATATGGAGGTTTTAAAATTCAAGTTAGTGTTTTGAATATTTAAATGTTTTATGCTTGAATGAATAAATGAATATTCCTTTAATATATGCTTTCTCTTATAGCTACATCACCTTTTCTTTTTTGGCAGATCTTTCCTAAGGACACTATGCACTTAACAAATTTCCTAAATTGTCATGACTAGTCCTAATCCCATTATCTCCACTATAAACCATGATTGTCAGACCAAAGGTCCTTGCTTTTAGGTTGGGATCACCGCTGATGTGACGTGAATATGGCACTCAATTTCAGGGGTAAAATTTAAAGGGACGTTAATAAACTCACCAATATAAATGATATTCAATGCACTATTTAAAAATGCACTATAAATGAAATAGCAAAATTTTAAATAAAGATAAGCTGTTTGTATTATGACTTGACATTGCTGTGCAACACAAGCAGTCTTCCTACCAGCCAGCAGTTCCCGGTTCCCGGTTCCCGTGCACAGTAGGTTTACAAGGATTCACATTGTTGTGTAAACACACTGAGAAGTGCAGAGCTTTATATGTACGCAGTCATTCTGTTTTATTGTAAAACCTGTATTAACTTTTAATTAATTAACTTGGTCCAGAATATGGGAGGATTGATAAGTGCATTAGAGGCGCACATTTTTGCTTTTGTCTCAGGTGAACATGGCTCCGCTGGGCACTGATGGACATCGCAACTCAATACATTTTTTTATGTTACCTGTATCGCTAGAGAGCAAATTTTCTCTTTCTCCTCTTTTTCCTCACAGTTTTACTTTTACTTAGTTGCTTTTACTTCTTCCTTATGCTCAGGTTAAACTTACTCTTCATCCCATTCCTACTTTCATACCCATTACTCCATGGGAAAACCACCTGCTAGTGCCCTTAAATGACATTCATACTGCTAAGTTCAAGGGACACTTTTCAGACTTCATTTTACTTCACCGCTCAGCATCAATCAACGTTGTGGCTACTCTGTCCTTCCAGAAACAGTCTTTCTGGCAGCTACCATGACATCACACATTCCTAGTGTTCCCTCTACTTTTCTGGCTACTTCTTATGCTTCCTCCTCTTTCACCTACCATTAAATGTCAGCATTTCTAATGTCATAGTCTTTTGATATTCCCATTCTATACTCACTATTTGTCAGTCTTATCCATATCTACAAATTCACAGACACTGATGTACTCATGACACCTTCTGGCATAGCTCTAACTCACATTCAGGCTCTGAATGTCATTTCACCAACAATTTGTCAAGACCAAACTCAACTTTCTGTACGTTTTCCAACCGGTAACACAAATTAAAAACCAAGAAGTCATCTTCCACACACCTCTCTCTTCCCATTCCATCCAGGGCTGTCTCTTCCAAATCCGTCCACTGTTGCTCCTCTGTGCTGCGCTTCCAGCCTATCACTTCTGAATTCTCAAGCCACCTCTGCAATATTGTAATAACTTCAGTTACTTTCCCTGGACAACTCTTGTCTCCCCATGCATTTTCTACACTGAAGCCAGACTTCTGAAGAGAAAAAAAAACCATTACCTTTCTTTGCTTTGTAAGCTGTCATGTGGAAGATGAACTAGAAGAGCAAGATATTAAAAGCTGGTTAAGGGGATTATGCCATTCAAGGAAGACATAAAAAAAGAGTGAGGCTACTAAGTACAGTTTCAAACTGTTTTTAAGAAATAGAAGTGATAGCACATTGGGACTGACAAGGAGATAGTAAGAAAGAGGGAATAAAGAAACTCTGGCTTGTAGAATTGAAGTATCTTGTACATGATCATATGGTTTGGAAACTGTAGAGTCACCATTTGAGCTAAGGTATGCTAAATTCCACAGCAGCATGTTTTCAGCATTTCTTGTGTTTTGGTACTAAAGTATGTGAAAGTTTGCTCTATTAAATTCTCTTCTTCGAACCCACATCCTCCCTCTGTTTGAGGTTATCCATCAGTTTATTTTCTAAGTCAATGCTTCTTCTTAATAGCTGTTGAATTTTCTCTCACTTCTCTATCCCAACAGCTAATATCTTAATTCAGTTGCTCATTATTTTCCAAGTACACATGGTTCCTCTCCGTTAATTTATTTTCATATTGCTATTAAATATATATATATAATTAACTCCACTATTAGAGATCTTTTAATGTTTACACAGAGCCATGAGCATTTTAAAATTCCATGATAAGATATATAAAATATTTTATGATGTCATTCATAACTTTAACTTTCCTACTCTTCCCCCTAAGAAGTTTCCATTTCCCCAATGCTTTCTTTCTCATGTTTATTCCTTTGCAATAGACATTTTCTCTCCCTGCGTAAGATACCTTTCCCACCTGATACTTTTATGGTGAACTACATTTGGTGTAAAATCTCAATTTCTATTCTACTTTCTTCTTCAGGAAACCTTTCTGACAAGTCACTCTCTCAGCTAGCAACACCTTCCAAAAAAGCCTCTATAGCACTCTATGGACTATATTTTTCATAATGTATTACAATTTTTCACTTGTCTGTCTTCTCCATTAATTTGAGCATTTGAGATGAGAAACTAATACTACATAATGAGGAGATGTAGCCTGGTGATAAAGAGAGTGGATTCGGTATTCAGATAACCTGCATTTAAATTCCTACTCAGCCATTTTTTAACTGTTCATTACTTTCATCATTTAAAAAAAGTGAATAATGATAAAATGAACCTAAAAAAGGAATACTGCAAAGAGTAAATTAGATTAAGAATGTAAAATTGGCAGAATATTATATATATATATAAATATATGGTGTACAATAAATATTGGTGTAATAAATATATATATCTTTCTTTATTCCTTATATGGGCAAGCTGTATTGTACTTTTGTAAACACTATACAAATTTACAGAAAATTTTATTTTACATAAGTACAGAAGTGCATGATATAATTATTTTCATGATGTATTTTTTATATCTTTGTCATATATTTGCTCAATATTAACCCTCAAATTGGAATTCTCCTAGATGAAAAGCTGATCCATTGTCAGATGCTGTTTCCAAGAATATGCTAGGGAAGAGTACTACTGTCTCCATCATGATACAAGAATTTTAAAGATGACTGTGCATCATAATTTTGATTTTTTCTCTTGCTTCCATGTCAATCCCTTCAGATCTTTGAATCATTTTATCTGTCCATGATGACAATAACTTAAAAAAAATTTTTTTAAACAAATTCTCCTGACTGCCTGCCTGGTGTCCTTATTTTTACCCAAGTGGTATCGTCTTCTTAAAAGCCACTTGTAATTCATTTATCTCTCAAAAAAATACGGTTACAAGATGTGCTGTGAAGGTTAATTCCAGCAAGTCTGAAATTAGCTGGTACTGGCTTGTCATAGTCAGATAAACCAACGTGATGTTTGAGAAAGGGAAATGTACTTATCAATAGTGTTGCTTTTTACCATGGGTCTGAAGCAAACTATATTCCAGCCCCACTAGCCTTAAACTCACCAAGTTCAAACCCACTGCAGACCTTGGCTTTTCCAAGATCTTTCTATAAGTCTACTGAATTAGCTCTTCACACCCCCTTTTACTGTCTATACCATTGTAATCTGTTTTCCTTACTAGCACTTACTATACCCCAAATCATATTTTTTTGTGTTTCTTTCTATATTACATACTGAAAATGTAAACTCCCCATTTCTGAATCTTAAAATACAAATAAACTTTCCCTTCTCTGCTTTAGCTACTCAATTCCAGGTGTCTACATGGGGGCAAGTGGTGGCCGGTCAAGTAGGTCTGGCATAGCTGAGTTCTCTGTGGGTAGGAAGGTGGGGCAGGTGGGAAAGGGAGCAGGGCTCACTAAGATTCTTTCCTAAGTATTCCAGCACCAAAATCACAAGAAAAATAGAATAAAATGAAGAGAGATAAGAATCAAGTGGGGAAAAAAAGGATTAAAAACAAGAAAATAAATATTTCAAAGGGGAATATCCTTCCATATGATTGAACTTGTGGCTTGCAGTCCTATAATCTTGAGGCACTGTATGCTGATCCACTTTTCCAGGAGTCAAGAAACTGTTTATATCTCATACTTTAGGACTAGAGATTTGCCTCACCCACCAAGAGACAGTGGACTGCTCAGCCTAGGGAAATCCCTTCCTCCCCCACGGCCAATGCCAGTATGAAGGAGTGGGAGTTCCAATACCACAAGATAAACCAAGCAAACCTAAATAAAAATGTCGTTTTTGTCCCTGTAACCACAGCCTGCAAAAGTAGACTAGTACCTGCATACTAAACCTAAAGTCACTGACTGTGACCCAGAATATCTTAACATAATATATCTCCTCACATAATAGACAAAATGCCTAGTATGCAGTTAAAAATCATTTAAAGAAAAACAAAAATTATAACTTGAATTAGAAAGAATAATCAACAGACACAAACACTGAGATGAATCAGGTGTTGGAACTATTTGACAAGGATTTTAAATCAACCATCAAAACATGTTTCAAAAATTAATTACAATATTATCCTGAAGTAAATAATAAAAAAAAGAAATATATGCAAAGAAACAGTGGAGAGACAGGTATACAGAACAATGGAGCAGAATAGAGAACCTAGAAATAGACCAATATAAGTATATACAATTGATTTTCTGCAATGGTGCAAAATTAATTCAGTGAGAAAAGAATATACTTTTCAACAAATGGGGCTGGAAAAATTGAATGTCATAAACAAAACAAAACAAAACAAAACCCAAATTCCCAAACAAACAATCTAAAATCCTTGCCCTAAACCTCATTCCTTATACAAAATTGATCCAAATTCAAAGTTGTTCATGGGCTTCACTGTAAAACATAAACTGTAAAACCTTTAGAAGAGTAAAATAAGAGAAAAAAATTGTCAGGATCTAGAGTTGGACAATGAGTTCTTAGAATTGATGCCAAATGCAGGATCCACAAAAGAGTAATTGAGAAATTGAGCCTCATCAAAATTAACAATTTTTTCTCCATAAGACCAGGAGAAGACATGCTACAGGTTGGGGGAAGATATTCCCAAAATACATATCTGACAAAGGACTAGTATCTAGAATATAAAAATAATTTTCAAAACTGAACATTAAAAAAATCCAATTAGAAAATGAACAAATGAGATGAACACATTTTTTACCAAAGAAGATATACAATTGACAAGTGCTTTAGACTGAATATTGTGCCTCTCCCACCCCCAAAATTTATGTATTGAAATGTATTTCTCCAATGTGATGGAATTTGGAGGCAGGAGCTTTGGGAGGTGATTAGGTCACTAGGGAGGATCCTTCATGAATAGACCTGGCCCCCGATGAAGAGAACCCAAATTGTTCCCTGCCCCTTCCATCATCTGAGGGCACAGTAAGCAAAAAATATTGTTCACAAACAGAAAGTGCGCCCTCACCAGGCAATGAATTGGTAGTGCCTTGATCTTGGAATTTCCATCCTTCCAACTGTGAAAAATAAATGTTTGTGGTTCAAGCCACCCAGTGTATCATATTTTTGTTATAGCAGCCTGAATGGACCAACACAGCAAATATGCATATGAAGAGATATTCTTCTTCATTAGCCATTAGGAAAATGCAAATTAAAACCAGAGCGCGATATCATGAGACATATATCAGACTGGCTGAAGATAAAAAACAGCAACAATAGCAAATGCTTGTGAGGATACAAAGAAACTGGATCGCCCAAACATTGTTGTTGGAAACGTAAAATGGTTCATCCATTCTGAAAAACAATTTGGAAGTTTCATAAAAAATTAAACATGCAATTAGTATATGACAGAAACATTATATTCTTGAGCACTTGTTCCAGATAAATGAAAAGTTACATTTGTAAAAAATTCCATATGCAAATGTTCATAGCTGCTTTACTTATATAGCTAAAAATGGAAAACATGTCAGATGTTTTTCTATGGGTGAGTGGCTAAACATATTGTAGTATATCCTTACCACTCAGCAATAAAATGGAATAAAACCTTGATAAATCCAACAATGCAAATGAATCTCCAGGGAATCATGCTGAGCAAAATACCCAACCAGAAAGGGTTTTATATTGTATGATTTCATTTACATAACTTTTTAAATTTTTATTTATCATATGTTCCTATTACCATTTATCCCCACTATGCCCTCTTCCACATCCACATACTCCTGCCCCTGTAATCACCACACTGTTTTTGCAACGTTTTTGAAATCACACCACTTTAGAAATGCTGAGATTACTGGTTGACAATGGTAGAGATGATTATAAAAGGTTAACATGAGGGATCCTTGTGACAGAGCCCTTCTTACCGTGTTTCTGGTGGTGTGTACATGAACCTATACTTCATAAAACTGTGCAGAGCTAAATGTATACACAGAAAGACACCAGTAGTACAGCAAGGGAAACATGGCAAATCCGAACAAGATTTGTGGATAATACCAATGTGAGTACACTAACTCTACCCTCCCCCCATCTACTGAAAGTATGTTCTAAGACCCCCAGTGAGTGTTTAAAACTGCAATAGTACCAAACCCTATATATGTATGTTTTTTCCTATATGTTCATACCAATGATAAAGTTTAGCTTATAGTAAGAGGCATAGACATAGTAAGAGATAACAGTAATAACTAATAATAAAATAGAGAAGTATAACAATATACTGTTATAAAAGTTTTGTGAATGTGGTCTATCTCTTTCTCTCTCAAAATATATGCACCCTTCTTGTGATGATGGGGATGTGAAAAGATAAATGCCAAACCTGTTCCCAAATCTGTGTAGCCACCCCTTAGTTGCGGTAAATGGGTTGGCATCACTCATTTCAAGGGATCCCTTGATGAAGTCTCTGTATAAACTCAATGTTTGTAGCATGACATGTTGCCATCAATGGGAACATGTTTTCTGTCATACCTTCTATCCACAAATTTAATGCCTTTTTCATATTAACTCAGCACTTACCACATAATGTGGCAGTAGCTTTTGTAGTTTGAGGTGTGAAAGTAAAACTAGCATAAATGTCTTTTTTCTCTTTTACAATTTCACAGGCAGGTTTGTTTTTTCCATAGATCTTAGCAACCTCAGTATATGTTTTCTTTCCCTTTCCTTAGTAAGTCTAGAACTTTTACCTTTTTACTTAAAGAAAGCACTTTATGGCTTCTCTTTGGCATGTCTGAACTACCAGCATCACTGCTCTTGTGCTTCGGAGCCATTATTAAGTAAAATAAAGGTTCCTTGGACACAAGCATTGAGATACTGTGACAGTCTATCTGCTAACCCAGATAAAGACAGCGAGGTGACCAGCTGGCGGGCAGCACCTGCAGCATAGAGACACTGGACAAAGGGATGACTCATGTCTGGGCTGCAAGGGAGCTGAGGGCTCAAGATTTCACCAAGCTGTTCAGAACAGCACACAGTTTAAATTTAAAACTTATGAATGGTTTATTTCTGGAGTTTTCCATTTAATGTTTTCAGCCCCCTGTTACCTCCAGTAACTGAAACTGCAGAAAGTAAACTGTGGATAATGAGGAACTACTGTATTTTAGTTGTAATGTTGTACTAGTTTTATAAGATGTTATCACTGGGAGATAAGGTAAAAGGTATAGTATGTCTCTGTATTATTTGTACAAATACATGTGACTACATTGACCTTAATAAAAATTTAAATTAAAAAGAAAGATGAAATGTTCCCTCTGAAGGAATCCTCGGATACCTCCTAACTTTAATGTGCAAGAAAGGCTCTAAAGTATATGTTGATGAACATATGACATCGTAAAGTATATGACAACTGAAGAGAAAGAGGACTGTTTCTCAGCTGTGTCTTAACTTTCAGTAACCTTCAGTTCAGAAACCCTGTGTCCTCTGGTCTTTCATCTCCCTGATCAATCCCTTTCCTCAAGTTGTTGAGTGAGATCTTTTTTTCTCTTCTTCTAAGTGCAGGTTTTTCCTATGGCTTCCTCCTCAGTCTTTTTCTCATCCACATTCACTTGTTGAAACGATCCTATGGCTTTACATGTCACTGATTCCCTAATGTACATCTCCAGGTCTGAATGTTCTCCAGAACTGCTGATGTGGCTGCCTTCTTGACATGGCCATTTAGACATCATCTTTATCTCAAGGATAGTCGACTTCCTCCACCAAAGGTGCTACCCCCAGGAAACTACATCATTAATCTCAGTCTAAAAAATATCATCTTTGACTTACATTTCTTTCTCTTATGTGTCTCACTTTCGTATTTGTCTAATTTGCATTTAAGCAGCAAATGTTACTGGCTTCATCTTCAGAACGTGTTCCACAGGACAAAATTTCCTACTACCCTCCTCTAAATAATTTTTATCCTTGCCTCATCTAATCACAAAACAGTCTCCTAACTTGTTCCTTAATGCCCATTGTTGCTCTTCTAGAGCTTACTCCTACTTATTGGCCATCTAAAAACACTTTTGCCAACAGAACTTTGGATATTCAAAAGACAAATATATATATATAAAATGTCTATTTGGAAGAAGTCCAACCATTGTTAATATAATGAGAACAGTTTGTGCAACATTGATGTAACCTGACAGCCAAGGAGAGAAGGAGAGTGGACTGGAGTGCACATGTGTGAACAGTGATGACTTCATTGTACTAGTCAGTGGGGGTGGTAGGGTCCGTTGAGTGAACATGTATACTGTGTAGCTGTTGCATTCAAAATGACTGAGCAAGTAGAGCAATGAATCTGCATCACATTTTGTGCTAAGCTTGAACATTCCTCCAAGGAAACTATTGGGATGATTCAGAAGGCCACTGATATGAGCAACTGGTGACTGGCAACTTCATCATGACAATGCACCCCCTCATGCATCATACCTTGTGCAGAGACTTTTTGGTGAAACACCAAATCACCCACGTGATTCAGCCCCCCTACAGTCTAGGTTTGGTGCCCTGTGACCTCTGCCTTTTCCCAAAACTAAAATCACTTTTGAAAGGAACAGGATTCAGGAAAATATGATAAGGTATCTGATGGCAACTGGGAAAACTGTGTGAGGTCCCAAGGTGCCTACTTCGAAGGGGACTAAGGAGCCATTGTCCTGTGTACAATGCTTCTTGTATCTTGTATTTTCTTCAATAAATATCTTTACTTTTCATATTACATGGCTGGATACCTTTTGGACAGACCTTGAATATCTTAAACTTCTTGACCTCTTTAAGTACATTTGAATGGTAAAATCAGCAGTAATTGGCAAAACATTTATAAGATGACATATAAAAACATTTATTTATTTTAAACTCTACGGTGCTATGAAACTGATTTTTCAATCCAAATATCCATCACCCAAACAGATTATGTTGTTACTCCATCTATTTCTTTCATTCTTCTTCTTTTTTTTTTACTACCAATCTTGAAGAAAATGGAGGTTTTAGGAAAGTAGTTCTGAAAATATCCCAAAACAGAAGGAATACATTTCCACACTTCTGGAACCAAAAAGTGCTCATTAGTCTTTATTTCATAGCCAGGGAAAACATAAGTTGAAAATAGTTTTTTTTTAAAGAAATGATAGATAATAGTGAGTCTATGAGGGTTTACAAGAAGAGCAACTAAATTCTTTTTGTTTACATAGCATTATATCAATATTTGATATAATTTAATGTAACACAAAGTCAGACCTTCATATTTTCTTTTTCTGCAAAATTTCTCTGTATTATCTAAGTCTCATGTCAGATTAGACTGTACAACTCTAAATTAGCTAAGTGGTTCCTCAATAGTCCCACTGAATCTAGGCTGCTGAGCAAAAGCTAACTCAGCATGATTTCTGAATAGCTGGCAAATGAAGCGTCAAAATTTGGAGTTTTTAAATTAAATCGCTTTCTTAACAAAAAATCCTGGAATTAAATGTCTGTTACAATAATAGTTTTAAGCAAAATACTTTGATATTTGAAGAAGGAAGGGTAAATACTTCATTAAATAATTGATCAAAAGGCAATTATTAAATATTTTTGGTTAGTGTAATGCTATGCTACCTCCTATGGTAAATATAAAAGAATATACTGAAAAGAGATCACCTTGAGTTCCTCTTCTTAATGATGTTTTTAAAAATAATTAAATGTCCTGGTTAATTAGTATGAGGACAGAAAGACAAGGCATCATGCATGCACTCCTCTAACAAAAAGCACCTCGAAGAAGCTTTAAGATTCTTCAGTCTAGAAAGGAAGTGATCCAATCAATTCACTCATAATAACTACTCCTTTCTGACAAGTATTTTTATTTTTAAAAAATGGAAGAAATCATTAAACCATGATAATGAATCTCTAGTGTTAAAAGACCCAGTTTCAGGGACTAAGCAGTGGAAGGTGTGCTCACCTGTGCACTCCAACAGGTCTAAACCATCACCTCCCTAGCAGTCAACAGCTAGCTGTGGAGGAGGTGGATCCTGGTGGGGGAAATCAAAATGCTTCCTACTATTATATGGAAGGCACAGAAGGGGAAACATGTAACTGTCTGAATCATGACAGAAAATAAAATGCAGTACATAGATCTATGCTGAATGGCTAAATACGTCACCGTAATTCGTCTTTTGTGAAAACACAAGCATGCACACCTTTCATCCAGAGAGAAATCAGAAAACAAAGATAAACCATCGGCCTCTCCTCTTGAAGAAACTCATCCACTGCCACGTCGACGTATGCCTTTCCAATCATAATACCTCTGCATGTCCTCTCTCTGTTTATCGGGGTGAGAACTTATGTGGAATGTACTTACGTGCCAGTGCTCATTCTCTGAATCCTCAGACAATACCTGATTGAGTGTCTTCTTGGATCAAATAAGGGCAGGTTAATTATTTGTGCCCAATAATCCATGCCCAATAGAGCTTTTTGTGAATGAATTAATTTGATAATCTGCAATAGATTTCAGGCAATGTACTAAGATGACCATGTTGTTTGCCATTCTCTAAAGCAGATACTTAGGAATGCTTAATAAACATATCCAGAGTGGAAGAAATGATCAATTTGTTTAGAGAAGTCAGGGGCACTTAACACAGGAAGTGATTTATAAGAAGGCTCTTATAGAAGAAAGAGAATCATTTAGTATGTACTATATTTTTGTAGTAATTTGAATGTCATTTGCTTTGAGTGTTTCATGAAAGTCTTCTTTCTGCCAACTAAATTATTTATGCTCTGAAAGGATATCATTTTTCTTTTGAAACTGTCTCAATTACTAACATATACTTGGCCTTTTCCAATTTAACACTTGGAGTTTCTATTCCTGTGAATAGTAAGCCTATAAAATGCACTCACTTGTGATTTCGATGAGGCACAAATTTGAATCACAGCTTTGTGAGATGGGTGTGTGGGAATGATACATTTAACAAGTGAGACTGGTGCCCACCCACTGCCCACAATTTCACATGGATTTGTTGTACTTTATTATCTGCAACATCAGTAATAATTCTTGTGTTGTGAAAAAGAATTATAGCTTTATCTAGATATACTAATAATAGAATGAGGTATATAATAAGGCCCACTTCATTTTAGTAGGTAAATTAACCTTAATAACCATAATATGAACTCTGTCCTGTATTTGTTGAATCAGTTAAGTGTTTATTAACATGTTTAGTTGGGTTTTAATGTGTTTTTTAAGGATATACAATTTTATTTTGTTTTTAAACTTCTTAAATTAAATTTATTGGTGTGGTATTGGTCAATAAGATGATATAGGTTTCAAGCCCACAATTATATAATACTTCATCTGTATGTTGCATTGTGTTTTGTGAGGAATACTATGTATTAAAATATCATTGGCAAATCTGAGGAGTCACAATAGTCTGTGTTATTTTCTCAGGCAATGTCAAGTGTATTGTATGCTTTGCAAACCTTGAAAAATCAATATCTTCCTGCTAACTGAGCAAAATAAAAGCAGAAGCATTTTCATATTAATTATTCCTTTATAAGCAATCTTCATAAATCAACTAATTATAATACCCAGTAAGGATTGCATTGGTATAAACAACCAAAATTAAAATAAACAAATAAACAAATACTAAGTGGCAAACTAGTTGTCAATAATGACAGATTTCTCATTTGGAGGCTTTAATCCTTATATATCAGCAAGTTTGTAAAATGTTTCATAGACTTCGACACTTAGTAACTAGCTAGCCTATTACTTTCTCATGATAAGACAATCATAACATTCTAAAAGGTAATGTATTTATTAGGTAAGTACGAAAAAAGTTTCCATTTGCCATTATTTCACAGTAAAGATAAACGATTTTGAAACTTTGTGTTTAATTTGAGTTATCAAAATTTACTACTATTATGCAGGTTGCTATAATTTAATTTTATAAAAATTTAATATCTATAAAATGACATTCATTATATTTTATTCTAATACACTAATTTTCTTCATAAATATGGCCAAATATGCCACTAGAATACATGCAAATATAATCATAAACAAGGAGTAAATAGTTATTGTTAAATCAATGCTGGATCAGTCATCCCTGATAGGACACTTGTAAAGGAGGTTATTTTAATGATTTTGTGTTCTTTCAAGTCATTGCCTATGTTGCAAAGTAAAAAAATTATTAGTTTTACTTGACTGTAATTGATTTAAACCTAAAATTTAAAGCAACATGAAAATGCTTTCTTTAAATACCTACGTAAAGTATTTCTACAAGTTATGTCTGCAAGAGTCACAAGAGTCAGCTCAGTTCCTCTGGTTCTCCTAGTACAAAATACTTTCCTTTCTCTGTCAGAACACTACTTTGCAGCTTACTCCTATTCTAGTAGACTCCTCCTAGACTGAGATGAGATGTAGGCTTTAAAAAATTTTTTCTGTATGTGTTTGTTTTGATTTTTAAAAATCTGGACATCAATTTCATTGTCTTTATTTTATTTTTTTCATTTTTATTTTTATTGTTTTCCCATTTCCATTTAGTCCCCTTATACCACACCATCCACAGTCACCACACTGTTGTCCATGAGTCCTTTTCCCTTTTTTGCTCAGTCCACCACCCTCTAACCTCCCCTCCATGTTAGTTGTCATCCTGCTATCTATCTGTGAGTCTGTCTCTATTTTGTTTGTTAGCTCAGCTTGTTCATTAGATTCCATATATGAGTGAAATCATATAGTATTTGTCTTTCTCTGGCTGGCCTATTGCTCCTGTTCTACACACACACACACACACACACACACACGCACGCACGCACGCACACACGCACACACATACTGCCAGACTTTTGCCCCACTTCATGGGTAGGGTCAATTCTCAGGTGTTTATTAGACACCAAATTTAGGTATTCTAATATTCTTTCCTTCTCTATGTTCTCCTAGTCATGGGAGAAAGCTAATCCCTGAGGCCTCCAATGCTATGCAATGCTATGCTTCCTTTTTTCCCCTTAATTTTAAATGGGTTATTGTGATCAGACTGAAATTTTTTTATAATGTGTAAAGGCTGACTCCATAGGTTTCTTAATAGTGAAAAGTCTTTGCTTTTCTTACAAAAATTTTCAGAAAAGAAATGCTAATTGGTGAACTAGTTGTTAATAATGGCAAATTGCTCATTTGGAATTTTAAACCTTTTATATCAGTGATATATAGAAAGGGAAGATATAATACACATAAGATATAAAGGAGCCCAGTCTGAAGGCTGTAACTGTAACAAATGGTTTAAACTTTGTTTTATCTCTAACTGACCAGGTAGAAAGAACACTAATTTACGTTCAAGTCAAAGGAGACCATTGGACTGCAATGGAGTGCTTCCTAGATTTACAATCAGCAAACAAACTTCTGTTCCACTTATGCCATTTGAGAATGGTGTAACATTGACAGAGTTGGCTTCTTTGAGCCTTCAATTGTGGTTCTGTTAATTGAGAATAAAAATACTTCAGATCAACAGTGTACTGTTATACAGTTGACAATATGAATATTAGAGCCAACCTTTCTGGATTTAATTTCTGCCTCTGCACTACACTATCTGTGACATCAGGAAAATTGCTTCATTTCTCTGTGTCTTATTTCATCATCCATAAAATGAAGATAGTAATAATAATAATAACTTATTTCTTTGTATAAATATTGAGTGAGTTACTATATGTAATATAATGCCTGTGACATAAGAAGTCCTCAATGAATGTTACTACTTTTATTTTTAATATTATTTTTATTCAGAAGGTAGTAAGAATTGGGAAAAACATAGACAACATTCTAAAATTAAATCGTTACACACACTTGAAATATCGTTACACAATAAAGTAAATTTTAGGTAGCTATTTTGTATTTAATGTTAAGAGTCCTTGACTGGGTTTACTTATACATATTAATCTCTTAGAAATTGGTTATATTTTATGTTTAATTTTCACCTAGCCTCAAGGAGGTAAAACAGCTTTTTAAAACACTGACTTTCTGAACTTAGCACCATTTTTCAAAACTTATTTTTAATTCACAAAAGTTGGCATTAGACCATGAATTTATTTAGTAATAATTACAAAACAAGAGCATTCAGCTGCCATAAAAATAAATTCAACTTTCTTTCTAAATGGGGTGGAAGGAATTTAAAATAAAATAATTTTATTTTATCTTTAAATTGATTCGTGGACATTATAAATTCTGTGTTTTAAGAATTAATCAAACATAACCTCAATTAACTATATACAGAAATCCCAATAAATAGGAATAAGCATTAAAAATTACCATGTTGGTCACCTCAAAAAAAGAATTTCCACACAATTAGATATGTCCCTGAACAATATTACAGGTTTAAATATACAATTCACATTCCAGGACTGTTATTATGGTCTCAAACCTGAGAGTGAAACTGAAAGATGCACTTCAGCTGCAAATATGTGGCAATTATCATGAAATGAACTTCATTCCACATTTTTGCTAATCACCATGGTAACCTGCATTCAATGGATTCTTTCTGGGAAATATTCCAGACTCTATCAGGCATTTTTAGTTTAGAAGGTTAGAATATTTTTACTTACTTGGTGGCTTATATTGTTTTTAGCAATATAGAGTGGCGTTATAAAAAGAATGTTCTAGAATATTGTGACTATTTGATTCAAATTCCAAACAAAGAACATACACTAATGAGGTTCTTAGGTTATAAATCAAGAATATTGACTAAAAAATATTTATTAATAATAGTTCATACATATGTTAATGAATCCAAGAACTTAAAATTTTATACAGTGTCTTACATGATTTAAATTCAACATATATTTTAACTGTTAATGAAACATACAACTTCACTTAAACACAATTTTAAATATATTGAATATAGCTTGAGCCCTAGCAATAAAATTATAAATAAAATTATACCAATAATTTTCCATTCAGCCCTAGGAAAAAATGTCCATTTGACAATTTAATATTTTGAGAAATGCATTATCTTAGGACATACATTAATAGAATGATAAGTATAAGCTCTGGAACAAAATCACCATTCTCACATCTATGTGTATAGCTTGGGAGATAACCTATATCAGGATCAGAAAACAAGAACACCAGAGAGAGGATTGGACAGATAACTGACATTTCATAATTTACAGAATGTAGGTAGTATGAAATATATGCTTGGATCTAGAGTTGAGTTGTGCTACTTGTAGTGGTTAATCAGAAAACCGATTGTGAGCAGTCCATGATGGAACAAAGGACTTATACAAGAATGTACAACACTAGCAAATAATGTGGGGAGATAAACACAAAGACACTACATACATTTTAACCCTTTGACATTTATAGCTACAGCTAATTTTAAGCAAATCCCAACTCCTATCAAGAATAATATAAACCATCAGGCTATAGGACTCTTCGTTGTGTATTATTAATACATATAAATATATCTGTCTTTTAATGTAAAATTATAAGGCATGAAAAAAGGTAAAAAAAAAAAAAAGAAAGAAAAAAACCAACACCAAACTGAAACAGAGAAGCCAAAATAAAAACCTTAGCCAAAGAAAGCATCAGAACAAGAGCTCTATGCTCAACAAAAATTTCAGTGTGCAATACTGTACTGTTAATTGTAGGTGAAGTGTTGTACAGCACATCTCTAGAATATAATTAAAATTTTATATTCATTCAACATTAACTCCCTATTTTCTCTTCCTTTATCCTCTGGCAACTACTATTCTAGTGTCTGCTTCTGTGAATTTAAGTACCTCATATAAATGCAATCATGAAGCATTTGCCCTTCTGTTACTGGCTTATTTCACTTGGTGCCATGTGCTCCAAGTTCATCTGTGTAAATGGCAGAATTTTCTACTTCTTAAAGGCTAATATTTCATTATATGTAGATACTGTATTTTCTTAATCTGTGCATCCATTAATGAACATCTAGGTTTTTTTTCAATTTTGAGGGGGACAAAAGTAGGTTTACAGTTGTTTATATGGAAAGTAATACAATAATTAATAAATAATATAAAAATGAATTGTTTCATGCACTCACAACTATAAACTTTTTGCCCCACCTTGTATATTGGGTATTTTGAGTATTGCTGTAATGAATGGGAGAGTGCAGCTGTCTCTTTAAGATCCTGATTATAATTTTTTTGATATATAGCCAGAAGATTGAAGGATTATGATAGTTACATATTTAATTTTTTGAGGCTCCTCCATACTGTTTTCTATAGCTGCTTTAATTTACTAAGTTACATTTCTACCAATAGTGTATCAGATGTGAAATTTAAAATAATTATAATGAACATTTTAAGAACTATAATGGAAGATGTATATAATATAAAAGAATATATGGGTAGTATAAGCAGAAGGAAATAAACCATAAGAAAGAATCAAAAGAGAATTCTAGAAAGCAAAGACTCTGTAATAGAAATGAAGAATGGTTTGGATGGGCTCATAAGTGGATTTCACAAATAAATCAGTGAGCTTGAAGATAGGTAAACGGAAACTTCTAGAATTGAAAATCTAAACAGAAATAATGATTAGAAAAACATTACATGACATCCAAAACAGTGAAGCAATTTCAAAAGGTGCAAAAAAATGTATAATTGAAATATCAGAAGGCAAAGAGAGAACTGAGTTGAAGAAAGTTAAAGAAACAATGGCCAAGAACTTTTCAAAATTACTGACAGACACCAAACCACAGGTCAAGAAATTTGGAAAACACCAAGGAGAATAAATATCAAATTCATCATCATCATCATCATCATCATCATCAACCTAGTATATCATATTACAACTTCAGAATACCAAAGACAAAGGTAGATCCTTAAAGGAAGCCAGAGAAAAACACCTTACTCATAAAGAAATAAGGATAATGGATTCGAGTTGGAGATATCAGTATGAACTCATGTTTAACTTAATATAGATGGAGATGGTTTTTTATATAATTGTATATAAAGATTATATAGCACAAGTTTGTATATGCACATATAACTCATTTGTATAAACAATGACACCCCAATAGCAATGAGCCAATCCAGGGACCCGATTTTGGTTTTTAGTACCATGCTCCCTGTAAAAATACTAAAAATTTGAGAAGGATAGGTATTAAATCTTTGAAAAATATTTGCTAAAATTCACAGGTGAAGCCATCTGCTCTTGGACTTTTGTTGGTGAGGAGACTTTTGATTACTGGTTCAATCTCCTTGCTAATTTTTCCATTCATATGTTCTATTTCTTTATGATTCAGTCTTAGAAGACTGCATGTTCCCAGAAACTTAATTATTTTTCTAGGTAGTCCAATTTGTCAGTGTATAATTGTTCATAGTAGTTTCTCACTATGTCAGCCAGCTTAAGCAAGGTTGTGAGAGAGTATAGGGTACATTGTACCTGCCTGTGCTACCTAGATAAAGGGAGGGATGCAAAAATCATGCCCACCAGTACCTCTGTCCCATGGAGAGTCCCAACAGACCCCTTGGCAGATACTTTAGTATTAGCAAACACTTCTTCCTATACAGTCAGGAGCTGCAGAGAAATGTTTCAGTCAACAGTAGATCAAATATACAGAAGCAGTAGCATGATATTATAAAGGGACTGAAAAATTCCTTTTACCTACCGATGTCATAGCCATCATATCATCGTAGAGCAACACATTCCTCACATGTCTGTGGCAATGCTGTTATAAACAGATCTACTGTGGTGCCAGTTACATAAAAGTACAGCACTACAGTGTGCACAGTGCATAATACTTGCGAATGATCATAAACAGCTATGTTACTGGTTTATGTATTTATTGTAACCTTATTATTATTTTAAAGTATATACTTTCTACTTACTAAAAAGGTTTACTATAGAATAGCCTGCAGTGTTATACTGGCAGCTGCCTCATACATCATGTATTTACTGTGTCTCTTGTGGCATCTTCTGTTGTGCTTGTTTTGATCTCATATTGCTTTGTACAGTAACATGCTCTACAGGTCGGTGTAAGTGCATTCTATGATGTTTGCATAGTGACAAGATTGCTTAAAGATTCATTTCTCATTTAAGTGGCACATGACTGTATAGTTTAGGTGCTTCTCAAACTGCTCCTTTTGCAATCATCTCTGGAACCGGTGAGTCTGTGCACAAACCCTTGAAGAAAAGTACTTCAGTTCCTTACAGCCCTTTGGGTCTCTTGGATGTGAGTGCCATTAATTTAAAAAGCTAGTCATTTTGGGGGCTTGTCTCTTCAGTACAGGTCCGAAGGGTTGGGGTGTAGGATTTGGGACACAACCCCTAAGTATTGGAGGATAAACTCCAGATTTGTGGGATCTCTCCCATTCGCGGGTCACTGTCACAGGGCTGGGGACTTTGGTTTCACTTTGGTGTTTGCCTCAACTACATATTTAATGTGACTTTTTACTATTTGTTGTGAAGGAGTCATTCGTTTAGTCTTCAGGTCTTATTAAGAGCAAATTGTTCCAATATGCATTTATAGTTTTGGCATGGTTGTGGGAGGAGGTGAGCCTAGGATTTCCCGATGCTGCTACCTTAGACTGCATCTTGTTCATATATTAACTAATCCGAAAATTTTGTGGACATATACTATGGCTCCCTAAAATATGTTTTTTATTTAGTTGGAATTGTTTTGAGACTTTAAAAAATGATATTAGCTTCTCTGCTTTTCTTAGTCAATTTTATTTCTAAGACACATTGTCCCTATAATACAACAGTGGCACTCCATTCTGCAAGTTAAAAATACTGAAAGAATACCGACACTGCGACTCTATTTCAAATGAATATCTTTGTCACCTTTTAGGTGTAGGCTGTCCTTGTTTACTGTGACTCATCAGGCCTTCAAAATGTATATATATGAAGATTTTCATATGCATAGTTTATTTACTATAACCCCTCCTTTTTTCCAAATACATACTCTTATCACTTTTAAAGTTAAGTATACTTGTGAACAAATAAAGCTGTGTGGATTTCAAAACAATTTCTAAAAAAGATGTATGTGTGTGTGTGTGTGTGTTAGAGGCTGGGATTTTCGGTTACACCAATTTGCAAAGAGGAGTAAGTAAAATTGTTTTGTTAAATCTGAGGTAAAAGAGGGGTTCAACTTTTGGCAAGTAGGTGTTGCTTTTATTTCTTCTTTCCTAAACACTTTAAAAAAATATCGAAAGTAATATTTCATCCAAATATTTTAGTTCTCACTGATGAATAATATTCCATTGTGGGACTATACCTAACTTTATTTCAACTAATATCATATGTGGGTATTTCCATTATGTGGTTATTACAGGTATGCTTCCATGAACCTGAAGCTTGACAGGAAATTTCTAGTTACAAAGTGAATAAATGTAGCCTTACAAATTAATGATAATTTGTTTCCCAGAGTGATTGTATCAATTCACAGTGCTACCAAAAATATTCCTATTGATTAACATCTTCCGTAATTGATATTGTCAAGATTCCACTTTATTACCTATTTATTAAGTTAAAAATAATCTCAATATATTAGTTTGCATTTAACTGATCACTAAAGAAGTAGAGCCCCCCTCTATGTTTGTTTTTCAAACATGTTTCATTGATCTAAAATGCCTTTTATAGCTTTTGCCCATATTTCTTTTAGATTATTTGTCTTTGTCTTATTTAATTGTAGTAGTATCTTATATACTATTGGTAATAAACCTTGATGGGATTGTAGGTGTTCCAAGTGTTTTTTGCCAGTTTATGGCTTAGATTTGCATTTTTCATGATGTCTTTTGATTTAAGTATTAAAAGAAAAACATTCTTAATTTTAATGCATTTTAATGTATTAGCATTTTATTATGGTTATCAGTTTCTCCATGATGTCAAGGTCAAATAGATATTGTGCTACATTTTGTTTGTTGATAGTTTACAGATATATAATTGTTCTTCTGTACAAACATCTAAAAGTCTCCTTTCTTATTGTTTAAATCAAAATGTATTAAGCATTTTCAATTGCGATATAGGTATAGTGCTGGAGACTTTAGAGGATCCAAAGGTAAGACACATAAACTGACAGGAAGCTTATAACATATTTAGAAACAATCTTAAATGGACTTGATTTTTTGATTTTCCGTAATTCCCCATTTTACCAAGTCATTACTGAAAAATTATAATTCTTCACATATTATTTTATCTTATTACATAATTTAATCTATTAGTCTGGTTTGTGAACTTTCCTGAATAAAATGACCTTATTTTTTTCCTAGCCTAGGCTTTATTAGAAGAATAATTGGATATGAACCCTTGTTAAGCTATTAAGTACCTATTATTAGATCAACAAAAGCTACTGTTCCAAGAAAAGGAGAGAGATGCATGAGTTATTTGGACATTTGTGAGTATGAGTTTTGGCTGAACCATCCACACTCCACGCCCCTGCAGAGCCTTTTGTAAACCACTTGTATATTTGTGTCTGTACTAAAGATGACTGTATGCCAAATATGAGCCCATGATAAGGCCCCAAAAATTATTTCCACATCTTTAAACAGTGTTGGCTTTCATTTTGCTCACTACAGTATGTTAGTTAAGTGCACAGAATTTGAGTTAGACTTTTGTTGTGATTCACCTTTACAACTTCCTACTGGTTGTAAAACCTATGTGCTTACCTGTTTACAATTAGCCTGTGGTGTTTATGTTTGAAGATCAACTGGACAAGATATAAAATCCTTGATCAACATTTTCCTTTCTTTAAGTATTGTAAATTTGCTGCATCATCTTATTTTGGTATGAAGTGTTGCTGTAAGGATATCTAATTTTAATCTGGTTTTCTTTCCTATACATGTGATTTTGTCTTCATTGCTGTATTCCCAAATAACTCTTTATCTTTAAAATGAAAATACCTTATAGTTACTTTCCGAAGGTGCTTTTCCAAGGCACAATCAGAATTAAACATTTGTGAACTTACATGGAATAATACATTAATGGAGAAAGTGTTTTCACTTGAGGGGATTGAAAGACATCTAGGTAAATAAAGAAGTATATTGTGAAATTAAGTAGAACACTCAATGTTGTAAATTCAAAACTAAGCTACAAAATCAATATAGTCACCAAGTATACATACATTAGTTTTCAGAAATTAAATTAATTACACTTAAGAAAATGTTTGTAAAAATATTAAAAAAGTAATTTTCCCTTGCAGATACCCAAATACATTACAAATCTATAATAAATGAAATGGATTGGTGTTAAGAAAATTCAATGCAACACAATAAGTAAAGACTAAAAGTAGCACTCTTTACACATGGGAACTTAAACAATAAAATTGACATGTGAAGTCAGCGGGCAATCGTGGGTTATCCGATCAATCGATGTAGTACAATTTACTAGCCATTTAAAAGTAAGGTCAAATCATTATCTCTCACCTTTCACAAAAATAAATTCCAGATGTATTAAGGACCATGTTTATTTTTTTAAATATCAGTAAGCTTATTAGAGGACAATATTAGGAAATATTGTCTCCAATACAAAATACATTAAAAAATACATAAAGAAGATCAATACATTTGATTACATCTGAAATAAAATAACAGAGGCCAACACAGAAAAAGGGAAGACAAATGATAGATAAATGGGGATAACATATTTTAATACAGATGATAGAAAGGGATTAGTGCTCAATTATAAATATTGAATTTCTATAGCAAAATAGTAAATAATGGAAAAATGAGTAAGTCACAGAACAAGAATTAGGTAAAATTTACTATAAACTAATAATGTTACCATTTTTCATCTTTTTTGTTGACAAAGATAAGAAAGTTTTATAATATCAAGTATTGGTAAGGGTGTATAGAAAAAGGAACTCAAACACTGTGGGTGCATGTGAATTGGTTTAACCAGGATCTTTTATAATTAAAATAGTGCATTTCCTAAGAGCCAGCAGTTTCACTTCCTGTAATATATCCTGAGAAACAGAGCATACATGCATACTGTGAACATGGGTTTTTAATTTGCTTATTTTAACAGGGAAAAACTGAAAACAGTTATATATGTTAATCATGCACTATCAAGTAAATTGGAATAACTGTAGCATTTTAGATGAGGTGTATAATAACTAACAATGTTCAGTGCATGCCACAGATTTGCTTCCATCCGAAGCTCTTTAAATAAATTGATTTATGTAATTCTTACAACATTCCTATAAAGTTGATATTATTCCTATTGTATAGCTGTGGAAACTGAGGTAAAGAAACATTAAATAACTCAACCGAAGTCATAATGGTCACAGGAGCCAAGATTTATACTAAGACAGTCTCATAGTTAGTGTTTGCTAATCCTAACCACTAGGATATTTCTTTTCTCAGGCTTCCCTAATAAAACACCACAAACTGAGTGGTTCAAGAAAATAAAATAATAAAAATTTATTCTCTAACAATTCTGGAGTCTAGAAGCCCCAAATTCAGAAATCGGCAAGGCCAGGCTTCCTCTGAAGGCTCTAGAGAATTCTCCCGCCCCTCTCTCCAGCTTCTGGTTGCTGTTGGCAGTCCTCGGCACCCTTGGCTTGTGGCCGCGCCACTCTACTTTCTGCTTCTGTCTTTGCATGGCTGTCTTCCTCCATGTGTGTCCTCTTTACCCAAAGTTTCCTATTCTTATAAGAACACCAGTCATTGGATTTCAGGCCCATAGTAATACTATATTACTTCATTTTAAGCTTATTACACATATTCGGAGAACATAGTTCTGAATAAGGTCACATCTACAGGTTTCATGTTAATGTGAATTTTAAGGAGATGCTATTCAATCCAATACACAGTGCTACAAAATTCTCCTAGCATTCATTTTGGAGTGACACAGTGAAAGTTGATGGGTGATATGTACAGTGTGATATTATTGATAAAGGTTGACAAAAAAAAAAAGACAAGGGGAGGTTAAGAATAGTATAGGAAATTAAGAAGCCAAAGAACTGATATATATAGCCCATGGACATGGACTAAGAGGTGTGGGGATGATGGGATGGCATGCAGGGTGGAGGAGATAAAGGGGGGAAAATGTGACAACTGTAATAGTATACTCAATAAAATATATCAAAGAAAAAAGGAATGTTCCCATTGAAAAATAATATATATTTTCCTATTAACAAATATATATATAAATACACAGGAAAAAGTACTGAAAAAAAGCCAATAACCTAACTTTATTTATTATTTTGGTATATTTTATTGAGTATGCTATTACAGTTGTCCCATTTCCCCCCACTTTATCCCCTCCACCCTGCACCCCATCCCATCATCCCCACACCTCTTAGTCCATGTCCGTGGGTTGCACACACCAATTCTTTGGCTTCTTAATTTCCCACACTACTCCCAGCCTCCCCTGACTACTTTTTTTCATTTGTTTGTTTTTGTCAACATTTTCCCCCCAACACTTTCCCCAGCCCCACCCACCTCCCACCCTCAATAATCTAACTTTAGAGAATGAATATTAATTCATTTAGAGGCTCTTCCAGAATTTCAAAATATCCACATGAAAGATGTTTCATCACCATATACTTATTAAAATCCTTAGACTGAAATTAGAACAAAATTATTTTAAGCCAATGGCCACAAACATTTGAGAAGATTGGTAAAGAAGAGTTGGATTACATTAGAAACATTCATAGTCTAAAATAACATTGATACTGAGAAAATACTTTGAAATATTATAAATGAGTTTGGTAATACCTGGATGACTACAGAGGCTGGACACTTTGTATTTCTAGAAGAACAAACTATTTCTGGCAGAAACCAAGGCTGCTGGTGAAGATGTTTATGTGAAGGGTCAGAGAATGTTTTTCCATCTTCCCAAGACTATGTAGAGAATTCGTAAACCAGGTAGAGAAAAAGAATAACCAAATGTTTCTGTGCAGGAGGACTGCCTAAGAATCAACCCTACCATGAGAAGTTTTACTTTTAACCTTGACGATATAGAACCATTATGTGCAGACTGAATAAGAAAAGAATGTTTTAGTGAATATTAATATGAACCAATGGCCAGGGAACAGATGACAAGATTTCCCAGAAGAAAACTGCACACGGAAAGGTAACTATTAAGAAAACAGGTGCATCCTGGCTGTTCCTTGGTGTTAGACGAACTCCTTGTATCTCCTACACAACCCTTAGAACAAAGGGACTGAGAGAAAAGTGACTATAAATTGACTGATTCTAATGATCTCATCCATTGGAGGAAAAAATATTTAATTTACTGAGATTAAGTTTCTGACAATAAGAGTTTTCCTTACAGATAGGCAAAGATGTTTCATATGACAATATCAAATAAAAGACAGCTCTTTTTTCTTTCAAAGGTTTTTATGCAATGACTATATCCATGTATCCATGTTTAAAAAGTGGTTTCTTCCATTTGCTAGAAAGAAGCTCAAAATATAAATTAAATGATAAAACAAAATGAGATTTCTTGCGCTCTCAAGTGTGTGGGTTGGGATTTTGATCTGTGACTCGATAACAAGGTTACCATGAGGCCTCAGAGACTGAGAAGAAGCAGCAATAGAAACACGAAACTTTTCTGAAATGTTATAATTTTTTACAAGGAAAATGTATTAATATAGTGTTTGTATAAATTGAATTATTTTATGGTTCTTAATGTATGGGTTTTTTTTTTTTTTGCTTTTTTTGATCTCTACCTTAATATGCTAATTTAAATGTACATGGTTATCTTTTAGGTGAACAGTAATTTTGCTGCTTTGCAACTTTGATGCCTTTTTGACATCCACATAAAACTGATGAAGCACGTGTACTATAAAGCTCATATCATCAGTTCTATATGGTATGGATAAAGACCTTTTCATTGTCTTCCTCACTCTTGCATCCTATTTTGGGAGAACCTGAAAAGGAGAAAAGTTAGTGAACAACATTTCTTTGACAATTAGCTCTTGTGCACTGACTGTGTGTCAGGCATCATTCCAGGCACTGAGGATGGAGAGAGCAATGAAGAGAGTCAAGTCTCTGCATGGGCGGAGCTTGTATTCTAGTGGGGAGATTCAGACAATAAACAGACACAGTAAGAGATATGAAAAAAAATGAAAGACTGAAAGTAAAGCGTGTTTGGAAACGTGCCATTTTAATCAACTCAGTGAGGTGTTTCTCATCAGGAAGCATTTCAACAGAACCCTGAAAGAAATGAGTAAATGAGGTAGTCAGGCTACAAAGAAAATCTCTGGATGAGACTTGCTTCCTGGCCTTCACACACATGTGTAATGACCTACACTGGTTAAAATTGGCCTAAGTCATTAGCAGAGTCTGGCCGAAGTGACCAGGTGGGACTTCTGAGACTGAGTGAAAACAGCAGCACACAGATTCCACCTCATCCTCTTGGATCCCTCATTCTGGGGAAGCCAACTTCTAGGTTGTGAGTACAATCAGGAAGTCCTGGAGAGGGACTCATGTCATTAGCCTCCGAGGCCTGCCTCAGAATCAATTTGTCGGCCATGTGATCAACCTTAGACACAACTCCAGTTCCCTTAAAGCTTTAGACAACCACTATCCTGGCCAACATCTTAAACCACAAACACCAGAAAGGCTTGAACCGGAACCACCTAATGAAGCCACTTCTGAATCCTGATCCAAGGAGCTGTGAGGTAATAAAAATTGTTTCTTTACATCATTATGGTATGGAGTAACATGTTGCCAAGCAAAAGATAATTAATATAGCAAACTTCCTGGGCAGAAAGCACTGTAGCAAGAGGGAGCAGTTCCTGTAAAGGTCTTGAGGCAAGAGCATGCACAATTGTTCTAGAAATACCAAAGATAAATGCGTAGTTGCAGTTGAGTGGGGGGTTAAGTCAGACAGGTGACTACAGAGGTCTTACAGGCTATGGTAAGTATTTTGACCTTTACTTCAATGGGGTAATTAGTCTCAGGAAGAATTTGAGGAAAGTATGGACATGATTTTATTTAGAACACTGGCTGCTGTGTGGACAATAGATGATAGACTAGACCAGCAATTTTCAGCTGGCGTATTGTGCCAGGCACACTGGTGTGCTGCAAGAATTTTTAAAACATGCAATACCTGACTAGTCAGGGGCACTGATCTTTTTTCTTAGACCGTCAAATAAAAAAATGACAGCAGCCATCATAAGAGCCATCAGTGTGAATGAGTTAAAATCATACCTGTCGGGGGTTTTTTTTGTCAGATTGGCAAAAAATATATATTTTTAAGTGTGCCACAGAATTTTGGTGTTTATGTGTGCCATGAGATGAAAAAAGTTAGAAAATCACTGGAATAGGCTATAGTGGGGGAAGAGCAGAAGGAGGAAGACAGGAGGTTTGTTTCTTGACTTTCTGGTCCTTGACTGTTATCTGGTGAGTTTTAATGCCACCACTGTCCCTTGGCTTTCCAGGCATTGATCCTAATTAGTTTCCTAAGTTAGTTTGAGTTACTTTGGGTTTGCAATCAGACAGTTAAACAACAATACAGGTGTAATTAAATTTCTATTTCTTAAATAAAATATTATATGAGTAAAGTTTAATCTGGGTAAGAGATTAAGTGGTAATCTCTTCAAAGAAGTATCATAGCTGCTAAAGTCTTTACATACCAAGAAACATTTAGATTGGAAATGAATCACCAGTCAATTACATATTTCACTTTTGAATTTAGGTATAGACATTTAAAATGTGTTTTTTATTCTCAGATTTTTATTTTATGTATAGATGTCAGTTCTCCTAGTTGATGTTTTACATGATTGGCTTTCATAACTTGACTTCCTTTTTATTTGTCTTGAAATTAAATTGTATATAAGTAATTCTTAATTTTTTGATTGATCAAAGTACATTATCATAGTATTTTCATGAGTCAAACTTTATGTATAGTACTATTCTTTATAAATAACTAATTGAGAATCAGTCTATGAGGTGCTGGGGATTAAAATCTACTGTTTCTTCAAATATTAACATACAAAAATTGAGGAAGAAATATATATTTTCTTTGAATAAAAATCTTGATTTGTTTGTCAACTTATGTATTTAACTTGGTTATTAATTTTTCTATGAGTTTTCTGTGTTCTGTATGCGCATAATGATCTGTGACCTTCAGGAGTATTACTAATGTAAGGAGCGCGTAAGCTCTCCTCTTGTATCCTGCTGGCATTTGTTTTATGTGCAGCTGCATTTCAGCAGACAATTCAGCAACAATAAATCTTCAAAGACCTGAGAAAGTCTGAAGAGGTTTTCAGTGAGACTGAAGCCTGACATATCATAGATAGATTAGTGAATATAAAACTGTTTGCATAAACTCAGTATGTTTAGGATTATTATAATTATGCCACAGGAGATTGTGTTTATCTAGCTATCATCTATCTAAAATTAGAGACTGAAAAAGTACCTCAAGTAGACATTTTAATAATGAGAAGATATTTACCTATTAAGAGGGAAGGAAACTTTTTTTAAACAAGTGTTTTTGTTTTATTTTGTCCTATAGTTTTTGTTGTTATGTATTTCAGTGAGTATTTTGTGTAAAGTAGCTAAAGAAAAAACTCAGACAGGGTTTAATGCTAGAAATAGAAAATTCTCTAGATACTTAAACAAGAAGTAATTTAATACAGGGATTTAAATGCTTCTCAAAATTGTTATATGAGGTAAACCAGCAGTTTCTAGTTTTGGGCTCTTGTAAGGACTCCAAGAAAACTATAAAACTGACCAGTTGGGGGCTACTGCATCAAATGTCACCACCAGTTGTACCAGTGTAGGTCTCCAGACAGAAGGACAATGGAGAATGGACACCTAAAGCTGGCACCCAGGGATTAGACGGTCAGGTCAAGTTATGGCTGCTGCTCCAATTCCTTGAAAATGAACAGCGTTGACTACTACAGGGAATTCATGACCTTGCTTACCACTAGTGAGAGCCAGAATTCACAGGACCACCTCTGCCTCATGTACACTTTCAGTTTTGTGAGAATGCACCTAATTGGTAGAATTTGAGCTACTTGAAAGTCTGACAAATGTAACTTTTGGCTTTCCAACCTCTTCAAATAGAAGATGGGTGGAATAAAGGCTGCGAAAACCTTTAAGTATCTACTATTGCAGATTAAAAACATATTTTAGAACAAATTACAAAGAATAGCACAATAAATTCTCAAAGTTATTTTAAACTAAAGACAAGCAAAGATATAGAGAATTTAGTTCTGATGTGTAGAAACTGGCATAAAATTAGAGGTCAATACACATTTCTGCAATAATTTAGTTTATAAATTGTTAGAAAATAGAGGAGCATAATGTCATGAATAAAAATAGCTTATTTTTACATTCAATTATAATTTTAATGATTTCTGAAAATGCTTATGCTTCTTGAGGCATCGAAGAGGTATTTAAAAACTTTTAAGTGAATAGAATGCTAAAAACATAATTGTAAGTGAATATACATAAATTGTTAAAATGTCATCACAAAAGTAAAGCAAAATATTTTATTACAATGCACATGTGTTGATGAAATTTTTCTTAAGATGTTAAGCAAAGGGAGAATATTTGAAAAAATAAAATTAAAATAAAACTAAGGATGTATGAAATAAACATCTTTAATAATTTCACTGTTGTTTTGGGATATTTTACTTATGGTTATTCTTTTAAGTAGTTTTTTAAACTATGGGATATCTTGTAGTACATTTTTATCCTGCATTTTTACATAGCAACAAAAGCATTTTTCATTATATTAAAACTATATTAAATCGACAAATTAAGAGCTGTACAGTAATTCTTTATATGACCAAAACAAATCATTTGTACTCATCACCTATTTAAGCTTATTGTAATTTTTCACATTATAAAAAATGTTCTTTCATGAACATTTATTTTAACTAAAACTTTTCATAGAATTACTAAACATTTCTCACTAATTCATTCCTAATGATTTTTTCTTGTAATACTTGTAAAAGCTATGCTTTCTTTAAACTTCAAAATTTCATGTATGCCAGTGAAACTATCCCTCACCCATATCACTTAAATTTATTCAATTAAATTAGTTATGGGATAGAAAAAAGATAGAATTTAAAGAAATATCCTGGTCGAAGGCCTGAAGTGAAAGAAGTCAAGGATTTGATGTGAAGTCAAGGATTCAGGTTTGGAAACCTGAATGGAAAAGGCAGTTGTTTAAAAAATTGTTGAAGTTTTTCACAGAACTAAGATACATAGAATTGTTTTTGGGTTATTGGGAGATTTTAAAGCACAAGTTCTATAGACAAATGCTAAATTCTGTCTTTGATTTTGACTTGTGTCAAATAACAACTTTCTTACCTCACGTAATGATCTCAAACTTTCAGATGATAAATTTAGTCTCATTTTCACCTTTGTGCTGGCATATGAAAATCATCGCCTTTTGTAATATTGTCTTTCAAATATGTCTTGGGAATGTCCAAACAAATAGCCATAGTGTGTGTGTATATATATGTGTGTTATATAAGCAGTTCTACCTGCCCAGTTATTTCAAGATTAAATGTAACTTTATTGTTGTTTACTTACATAGTAACTAAATAATAATAACCTTTGCATAGTAATTTATGACTGAGGGTTTACAAACAGCTTTACAACAGCTACTTTCGTAATCTTTGCAACTTGATCAGAAGGCTTAGGTAAGTAACTCAAAGCATTTCTGATTTATAATGGAAAAAATGAAATAGGCAAGTGAGATTATTTATTTGTGATAGATATTGACTTAGCTGGGAATGAAGCCAGGACTCTGGGGTGTTGTTCTTCCTCTAGTCTTGTATCTTGATTATAGAATCTAATGATTAATTATTTTAATTGAGTTACAATAAGAGCAAATTACCTGACATTCTGTCAAATGGAACTACACACCTACAGGCCTATAACCAATGAGGTTAACAGGGGCATCTCTAACATACTTTATATTGAGGGCTTTCTGAATCTAAACTAAATCTATTAAACTAACGCACTAAATGCCAATCGGTAAGATTTGTCCTAAGAATCTTCTGCAAGGCTTTAACCGCTTCTTACCAGGGATGCGAAAAAGACACCATCTAGGCCTAAATTTCTCATCAAGTTTTTCTACCCTCTTTCTTTTAGTAACAAAAACCTCCTTATCATTTATGAGCTTGAGAGATAATCTTGTCACTGCTGTCAATCTGTGCCATAAAATGTTAAACTGTCAAAGCAAACTTAAAAGAATAAAAAAAACACACCCAACACCACACTTTTCTAATATTTAGCAAATTATATAAGCAAGTCACAAACTCCACGTGGAGAGAGTCAGCCGCACGCGCCTTGTTCTCTTCTCCTCCCAGACTATCGTTCCGTCCCACCGCAGTCTGGCACCCGTGGCAGCACTTCTGATTCAGACCCGTGGCAAAGTCTGCCTTTCCCAAATGCCCTGTTCTTGCAGTTGCCCGCTGACACTCCTCACTGTGTTCAGAGGATTCCAATTGCTTTTTATTGGAATTGGCTACTTTTCTATGGAGGGACACATATAAATTCCCTGGTAGAAGTAAGTCTTTCATTTCTACAGGCCCCTTGTATCCATTTTCTCTTTTTCTTTGTTAGTTCTTTAGTATTCCTAATTCCTGAATCTTTGGACCTTGTCAGTATTTATGTCACAGAAGAAAAATTACTTAATGTGTTTAAGCAGAAAGGAATTCAATACCAGAATTAAGGTGCTTACAAATTGTGTTGGGGAAGTTTGAGGTTAAGAAACGCTACTGCCATCCAGTGGTTAGGAAAGTTCTAAACCCCTGCCATCTTCAGAGCTATCACTCACCCGCATGTGTTTCATTGGTGTGGACAGAGAAGCTGACTCTAACATGTAGAACATTCGCTGCATGCTGCTTATCGTCCTACTCCACTAAATGACAAAAAATGGGTTCTATGTCTTCCATTGTCTAAGCTTGAATGTGTGCATCTTGATGGTAGAAGATCATCTCATGCAGAAGAGTAGTTCCAAGGGCAGTTGGGAAATATAGTCGTTAACCACATAGCCCTTGGGATACAGAGGATGGGAGTATAAAATAAGAAGAAAGTGGAACATTTCATTGAGTGTCAGATGACAATACCTAACACATTTATTTATCACACTTTCCCAGTTTCAGCAGCTCATCTTATAACTTCAGTGCCCTGACTCCACACCTGGCATGATGCATTCTTTCTGTCTCCTGTCATCATTTTTCTGTCATGTCTCTTCAGTAATTCACATACTTTAAGAAGTGGCAGTTAGCCATTCATAATTTTTTAAATGAATAATAATAAGTTAATAGTTTGCTGGTGAGACATTTGTAATATTACGGAGGCCTTCTGGAGTCATTAACAATACTCTGTTGTGAATTTCATGTCCCATGGCCAACCAACCTAGGAAAGGTATTCATTAGTAAGATTTTGGAGCCACTCACTTTAGGTCACCTGTAAAACCTGCTCTCTTTGTTCCTGTCCCAAGAGCTAGCCCAAAACCTTTACAGTGTAATGTAAATCAATTTCTTATTTGGTGATCATGAAATTAGAGCAGTATTTTTTATCTTAAAATTAAAAATATACAAAATAAAAGGGATTTATCCTTCCAATATTTCTGGAAGACTAAAGTGGGTTACTGCTTATAATAATGATAAAATAAAACTATCAATTCCCAAAGTGACCAAAAAAGATTAAAAATAGTTTGGAGTAAGTCTCCAAAAACTATTTTTCTTGATCTTTTCTATGTTTTAGTCAGTAGGAAAAATTTCAGAATTGTATCCCTTCAAAACCCCAAACTAATAATTGAGAAAATGGTTTAAAGTTTTATATTTGGAACTTGGTACTTATAAGATAGAACTATAACATGGAATAAAAAACTTTTGGAAATCTCCCCAATGTTGTATATGTCATGATAATTATTTCTCAGCTTTCTTATCATTTTTCCCCTTGCCCATTCTTTGATTTTTCTTCTTTGGACTCTCTTTATTTGTCTCACTTTTTCACTGTAAAGATTTAAAATATGCATTTTTTTCAGCTGGGATTTTATTATTTAAAGAACATTTTTCATTGCTCAAATAGTCTAATTTTCCAGTGAATTAAACGCTGTTATGAAGCTGATATTTTTGATAAGTGTAAGGTTTTTACTGTAATCGTATAGAACACCAGGATAGGAACATTATTAAAAGCTAAATATTCAACATATTGTGACAGGACAAAAGAAGAGACAAAGAAAAATATAAGAGTTTGTTTTTTTCCCTCTGGGCAATGAAAGTTTGGTGTTACTAAGAATATTGATTTTTTACTGTGATACACTATTGGCTATTTCTTAACAAATTCTTGTTGCTAATACTATCAAACAGTGTAAACTACAGAAGATATAAAAGCAAAGTAAAAAGTCCCACTTTTTTTTCCTAGAAAGTATGAGAAAGATGAATACCTCTTTGCTTTACTAAATATCCAAAATATGAGTAATATCTGGATGCAAATTTAACTACATATCTCTATTATGAACTAGTTAAAAACTGTGCTGCCCACTAAACTACAAATTATTCATTAACATGACTGGGATAATAAATTTTTTTGTAATTTTCTCTTAAAACAATACATAGTATCACTTCAATAACAACATGTTTAAATGTTTAAGGATATTTTATTTTGTTAAGTGGTAAGGTCTAAGTTATTTGTGTAAGAACGAACCCCTGTGGCCTTTTTATAAACTGAGTATAAAAAGATACTAAAGAACACAGGGCTCGATTCCAAATGTCTTAAAGGCAATTCCAACTTAAACATACCCATGTCTAGTGCTGTGCACAAAACAAATTGTCCCTCAGTTATTGTGTGTTGAGTAAAAAACAGATGCTACAATAGCAATATAAAATAAAATGTTCATTATTAGTATATTATAGCTTATCACTGGGAAAGAGTTGAATAAAGATTCAATATTTACTTACTTTGTGCCAAACACTGCATTAATCTCCATTCCATGCATTATTTTATTTACTTTTTCAGCAACCTGAGTGTGCCTTGGCTGGAGGAAATAGATACAGTTCATTCCAAAGTGATTTTATGGCATTAAGGTACAAATTAAAAAGAGAAAATCAGAAACATATCACAGAAATGATACTTGTTATCACATCAGAAATCATCTCATCCATCAAGAAGCAATGGATTCTGATGGAGGAAATGCCATGCTTTTAGGAGGCATCGCCCTGGTAAGTGTGCCCTGAGGGCACCATTAACGTGCAAGCTGAGGCTGCTCCCAAGGCGCTTGGAAATGCTTGTTGCCAGGGAGCAGCAGACAAGAACAGGACTCAGCTTAACGGTATGGGAAACTGATGCTGATACTCAGGGGGAGATGGGGTTGCTCTTACAACTGGGGCCAGGAAAGGAGTATCCACTTGGACACCTGCTGGTGCTCCATTGTCCCACTGGAACCGTGAATGGCCATGTGCAGCAACCCCAGACTAAGAAGACTGTAAAGGTCAAGAAGTCACTGCCTTCATACGTGAAGGTTTGGACCATGCCACTGTGGAACACCTTGACCCACCAACGTGATAGCCAAGGATGAGGAGAATCTGCAACAAATAGTGGAGGAGGGAGAATGAGAAACAACGGCAGCTCCCAGAGCAATCGCAGGGACTGGGGCTCGCTACAGTTCTCACAAACCTCCCTACTCGACATTCAAATTATTGATATTATTCAAAATGTCCCTCAGGCAGAGAGGCCTATGGAGACAATGAAAGCTTTCCCTTGTATATATGTGCGTACTGGGGTAAAGGCTGGACTGCAGTGGCCACGAGGATGCCCTGCTCGGGGCTGGGATGGTGGAGAACACACTTCACCGAGAACCCCAGCTGCTTCTGCTGACATCTATTGCTGCATTTTAATGGAGGTCACATTTTCCCACAGGCCGCTCTTGCCAATGAGTGGGGGTGGCAGGGATTCAAAGGCAGGCCAGTTCTTCCTGGGTTGGACTCCTCTGACAGCAATTTTGGCCCCCTAAGAGCTGTGCCAAATTTTCCTTTGAACTTCAGTCAATGATGTTTTCACCCAACATTGCCTCCTTTCTTTCCCTCCTTCACTTGGCATCAGATTGGCATCATGATTGATGGCCTTCCCAGCCTCCCTCAAGTCCCTCCCCCTTTCTCTCCTAGCTTGCTTCTCACAGGGCCCAGGCTAACTAACACACATACTTGCTGGGCGAAACTCGCCCACTGTTTCACTGAGCAGCTTTTGCTCGAGCTTCATAGTGAGCTGACACCACAACAATCTTATCTGAGAAGCCTGACAAGCCTCCTATCTCCCAGAAATTAATCAAATTTTCTGGCCTGTCGAAGAGACCTTTCTAGTTTTTGCTGCTCCTGCAGATAATTATCTTAAATTTTTGCTCATTTCTTTGTTCAGTTCAATATGATGTTGGGAAGAAGAAGTAGGTAATGGCATTTGGGGAGAGAAAAAAGGTAATAGCATGTTTAAATTGAAACACATTTCTTTTAAATTTTCAACATTAGTTCCAGCAAAGTTAAACTTTGTTCAGTTTTAATTGTCCCTTTTTTTTTTGCTTTACCATAGACACTTTTTACACATACTTCTAATATTTTTTATTTCTATTACCAAATATATGTTTATTAATCTTCGCACTATGTCAATTTGGATTCTTCCCATTTAAGTGCGTTCACTCTCTGTTTACTACTTAAATCAATCATGTATTTAATTCCGTTTACGGAAAATCAACTGCATACCAGGTAAGGCATGGAGAGGAAAAAATGAATATAATGTGGATTTCTACTCAGGAAACTAATATTGTGCTAAATCTCATACATTCTAGAGCTTTTTAATAACTAGGAGCTACTTATGGAGAGTAACCCTGCCCCTTTTTCAGTATGACTCCGACTTCTGCCTTTGTTTATCTGCGTGATGAGTTACCCAGGTCCTGTGACCCTTCAGGGAAGGAGATGCCACCACATAAAAAGCATAGAAAGCTAACAATTTTGTATATTATCACATTTGAAAAATGAAGGGAGTTTTATGTAACTACTACAGAGAGGTTGCTATGGTAAGCAACTTTTTCCAATCAGAACTTTTTTTGATAATCATGGAAAACTGCCTATTGTTAGCACTTATTACCCAAATGAAGTAATTCCTTTCAAGGAAAGAGTGTGATTTTGAGTTTTATCCAATTGAAAGCTTATCATAAAGCATGATTGCTTGCCTTAATGCATTACATACAATCATAAAATATATGTTAATTAGGTAAATTCTGTTCAAATAAGTTTATGAGATGCTAGGTTTACTAGACCGTGCATTCAAAATTGACAAAGTCATAGTCTCAGGGACAAAGACTAAGAAAAAACAAAACAAAAATAAAACAACCCCAACAACAGTGACATCTGTCCACGAGTGTTCCCGTGCTTTCCCCACCTTTGCCTTCTAGTTGAATTTTACGAGCTTCAAACTGTGATTTTATCTTGTAATCTGATTTTCATCTTTTAAATACGACAACTCTTCTATATCTATCTGGTATCTGACTTCAGTTTATTGGTAGTAATTTGTTGAGCTACATCTTGTTAGAGTTCTCCTTAGCTTTCAATCTTAAGCAAGCCAGTCTTTTTTATTCTCCAAAGTTTTATTATAAAAAATTTCAAGCATACAATAACATTCTACAACTGAGATTATACAATTAGTATTTAACATTACTGAATTCACCACATACACATCCTGCTATGCATCAAAAATCATCTTATTTTTTGAGGTATTTCAGAGTCAGTTGCAAACATGGCACTTCAGTATGCATATCATTAACTAGAGTTCAGTAATTCTTTTTGTTCTACATGATTTTTTAGAGATAAAATTATATACAAGGAAATGCTCAGCTCGTAATTGTTCAATTCTAAAATTTAGAAAAACGATTTGTCCTGTGTAACTCAAACACCTTTGAATATATTTCTTTCATTGTTAAACTTCTTGTAGTTGACAGCTCATAACAAATTGATACGTGACTGAATTTGACTGGAGCCAAAAAATAAAGGCCTCATTGAGAAATAAACTTGTTTTAAAATCAGGGTCATTTTATAACTAGGCCTAACTAAATTCTACTATATAATATTGTCATTTACCCTTCTCTATGGTAGTCATCCCCAATTACCTAGGCTATAAGCTCAACACTGACAGACAAAAATCTCTTTAATCTTTAATTTCTAAACTTTAAATGGAAAAAAAATAATTTTTTACACCTTACTGAATAAACAGACATTGCATATTAATCTACACAAGAAATTTGTCCAAACTGGTAATGTACACACATATCCTTTGCTTTCCAATTAGATTTAGTTCCTGAGGTGTGATAGCAAGATTTTGGACTACCATGTATATGTGCATGTGTGTATTTTTTTAAATCTGTATGCTCCTTAATTTCTAAATACATATTCTGCCCGCCTAAATACTTAATTTTTGGACCTATTTGACCTATAATACAGATCAGAGAATCAAAGTCTCATCCAGGTGAGGGTGTCTGGGAAAGGCCGGCTTAGCATGGCTTGCCAGCTTAATGACTACAAGCGAGAGAATCTTAGTATGAGGGATCGACTCTACATTCTCCGTCACAAGACAGCAAGGCTGCTGCAGGTAAAAAAAAATAAAATAAAATAAACAAAAACAGGCGCGGTTCCAAATTTCTGTAGGCTGTAGCTTATTTGGCGGAAAAGAGTCAAACGATGATAGAAAGAACGGGAACCTTGGTCTGCTTTGGGGTTCCTAGGGAAGCTACTTCCTTCATCCCAGCAAAGACTTTCCTTCGCATGTCCTTAGCAGCTACTTAATATCACTGGGAATAATATCCTCAGGGTATCACTTCTAGATTTTGTCAATTGCTGAGAGCATGTAAACGAACATAAACTATGTCATGTATTCAGAATCATTTATGTTGCAAATACTCAACTCCAAAAGTGTTCTGCCTCTTTGCTACATCACATTCTCACGATTGCACAGCTTTCTTTACGCCTGCATCATAGCTTTGTGCCATGTCCTCAGATGACCCATCCCCGGCTATTCTACTGGCAGTAACTTTCCTCAGCCTATCAAGTGTACAGAAACATTAAAAAAAGGTTACCTCAAGAGAATGAAACAAAGGTGAAAGCAGATCTGTGCACTATACTGATTAGCATTAAGAAATAAGCATAAATTTCCAAGGAAGAGGCCTATCAGGCTGTCAAGTCTTAAGGTGACCAAATATAACTTAGATCAAGTTAAAGGTAGGAAGGCTAGAAGCCTGCATTTCTTAGCAAGCCTGTGGAAACAGACTCCCACACAGCCTTTTTGCAAGCTGACTCTGATATACTAGATTTTGTTTAGTTGTCCACAACAGTCTGTTTTGGGGTTTTCTTTCCACCTGCTCTGCTACTTACAGGATCACTAGTCCATCAATTATCTCCCCGGACCTCCAGTCTTTTGCATATTCCGACTGCCAAAAAACCCATGTGCCATCATGATTAGCTTTACATGCTCTGGCATTCCAGAGAGCTTCTTGCTATGATGTTCCTTTCGTCGTACCATTTTAATAGTTACCAGCTAAGAGTATTTTGCAGTGTTATCAGGTAACCAGGATTGAAGTGAACCATAAAAGATTTCTTTATTTATTCATTTATTCAAATATTTATGGTGAATCTACCATATGTCATGCCTTGAACTAAAAGCTGAGACAGAAAATGAAATACAACCTGGTTTCTATTCAAAGTCATGATATGATAGAATAAAAAATATTCAAGAAATAATTACAACACTGTGTGATTGCTGCAAAAACACAGGTATATATTAAGTGCATAAGCATAAATCTCCTTTATTTAGACAGGAGTGGAAAATGGTAGAGCAATCCTACGGAAGAGGCATATAATTGTCTTTAAGGACGAGAAGTTTGCTATTGCTGGGAATTGTGGGTAAGGTGCAAAAGGGCATTCCAGGCAGACAAAGCAGCAAGCACAAAGGCAGATGGTATAGCATAGGAGGGTGAATGAGAAGAACCTTAAAGAGTTCAGAATGACTAGATGAATGCTTCTAAGTGCCATTAGTGGGAGATCAGGTTGGAACATTTATAATAATAGCAAAATTACTGTGGTAACTTGTTCTATAAATATTACATGTTTTAATTCTTTACAGCAACTCTGGGAAGCAGGTACATGGTCTTTATAATTGTCCCTATTTTACAGATGTTGGAATGCAGGCAGAAAAGGCTAAGTAAGTTGATCAAGGTTGTACAGTTAATAAATTGTAGAACCAGTATTCCAATGAAGGTAGTCTGCATTTTTCCCTTGATTTTAATTTCAAATTCATTTTTTCAAGGTAAAATGTACATATTTCAACATTTACACTTTTTATGTGACCATCTGGGAATTTTTATAAATGCATTTGATATTGATCCATATGAAAGCATATAACAGAAATTTCTTCCCTTTTTCGCTGAATAGCTTCCTTTACATGAGTTCCATAATCAGTTTATCTATTTAACAATTGGTAGACATTTTTCTTATTTTGCTTTTTGATGATTATAAATTATATTATGTTTAAGTCCCTGTTTGGTAGTTCCCAAATCTGAGTCATCTCTGAGCCTGGTGTTTTTGATTGCTGTATCTCTTAACACTTGGTAGTATTTTTTTTCTTTTCTTTTTTTGTGTGCTTCATAACTATTTATTGCATCCTGGAAATCAAGTATAAAGCAGTAAAAACTCAGGTAAATAACATTTACACCTGTAGATAAACACACTTCTTCTTTCAGGCCATAGTGTGGGGTATTGAGTCAATCCAGTCAAAAGTTGAGCCAAATTTAGATTTTGTTTGGTTTTGATTATTATCCATGTATGACTGGCTTCAATTTCTCTATCATTGCCTTGTGCTTAGGATGAGGGCTAGAGCACCATGGGGATCTTTGTTCTTCCTTGTTTTCAGTTCTCTCTGAATGCCTGTACCACAGAGACAGCGTCTGTCTCTCTCTCTGTCCCCCTCTTGTCCCACCCCCATGCTCTTCAATGGCAGTGTTCAGTAGTTTGTTATTTGGAACATTTTAGGTTTCTGTTGGGGCATAAAAATTCTCTGTAGTTCTGGTGCAGCCTTGATCTTAAGCAAGTCCTACGTACCTGGACCTCAGTGGGGAGTGTTTCTTGAGATTTATGTCTCTTCTCCCCACAGTGGCCAAATTCTATCTTGTATCTATGGCAGAATTCATGCATGAGAGTGTATTCCACCCCATATCTAATGGTATTTGGATATAATACTTGTTTTCAATTCCTTTCTACTGCTCTCGCTGGAGCAGAGGTTTTTCTCCTCTGTCTTTTATAGAATATCAATGTGTCTTAACTTCTACCCTGAAGACAACAGGGTTTGCTATCCCGCTCCCAAAGCCCTTAGGCTTTTGTTCCATATGTGAGAAGGATAAGGGCAGGAGTGTGGGGTTCCATACCTTTCCCTCAGTGGTGGCTGATCTCCTCCTTCATGTCTACTCTGCTGTCGGGGGCTCTTTCTGCTCTCCCATATTATCCCCCAGTCCTCCTCATGAGCAAAGAGGGAAGGTCTATGGAAAAAAGAGTATCAGTATGTGCAAATTTCACTTGGGTCTAGGACTCCCAGAGATTCTATATTGTCACACTGGTCCATCTTTGACATTAGGAATTTTTTTTACTTGATTTATTTTTATCCAATGTGTGGTAGATAATGCTTCTTCCTCTTACTCTATTCTCCAGGTGAGAAAATCCCTGTGCTCCATCTCTCCTTGGAGAGGTTTGGGGATTCAGGCTACTTGATTTGCTTGCAACTCCAACAATTTGATGGATTCAATAAAAGGTTTAACTTTGTAGTTAGTCCAGATTTCTCTCATTTGGGGGGAAAAGCGATACTCATTCAAGATTTCCACATCTTAGGCAGAAACCAAACTGTGCTTTTCATTATTACATGAACTTATTCTTCCAAAGTAGCTGAGAATTAGATATTTTAGGGCTTACATGTATATAGGAGGCTCAATTTTATCCTGAAAGGAAGATAGATAACAATAAGATTTTAAACAGAGGAATAACATAATCAGATTTGAGATTTAGAAAAATAACTGCAAAGCAGTGTTAAAGGCACCTGTTAGAAACAGGAAGATGAGTTAGGACTGACATATTCTAGGAATAAGCACCTAGATAAGTATACAAAAAACAAACAAACAAACAAAAAGCCTGAAAAAAAGGTCAACAAGTTTTCCACACAATGACTAATTAGTTGAAAAAATTTTTTAAAGATAACTCTAGTGTAGCTTTATATTCAAATAGACCAATATACTGAGTGTCCATCTCATTATCAAATATATTCTAGTTTGAATTAAAAATTAAACTATATTGTCAACTTCAGCATAGGGTGGCTGCAATGCTTTCAACTTTGGAAACTCATTGACATGGTTGAGAGATGCTTTAAAAGGAGCTAACTTTAAAGGAGAGAGGGTATGCTCAAAGAAACATTATGTGTATCCCCATCAGGTACTGATGTTCGACAAGAAGCTGGATATTTGGGTCTGGAGATCAGAAGAGAGACCTGGGGTGGAGATATAGATTCGATGATCATTAGTAGCATTGGAATTTATTGATATAAATGGGATGGTCCATAGGAGGTAAAGTTAGAAGAGTCTGGAAAGGAACCTGATAGAGAATGACCAGAGAAAGATGAGTATCAATATAGAAAATTCCCATTAATGACAGGAAAGTAGAGTTTAAGCATGAAAAGTCAATAGTGTCACATAGTCATTTAGTGAAGTAAATGGTAAACTTAAATTTAACCAATGGGTTTTTCAAGCCCGGACAACATAAGAAATGGAGAACAAAGCCTCAGAAGGCATATTATAAAAATGTAGAAATTCAAAACAAGAAATATTTATACTTCCCATCCCATGTCTCAAGCAAAAACATTATTTTTGGAAGAATAAAAATAAATGTGGTAATGGTATGTTTCTTCAGAAGATGGTACTCATTTTCCTTTCTTTTGTTCTTTTTTTTCTTTCTCCTTGAGGATCTTTTTATATTTTTATTTTTTATTTTTTGGTATATTCTATTGAGTATGCTATTACAGTTGTACCATTCCCCCGCCCCCCACCTTTCTCCCCTCTGCCCTGGACCCCATCCTGTCCTCCTCACACCTCTTAGACCATGTCCATTGGCTGCATGCAACGGTTCTTTGGTTTCTTAATTTCCCACACTACTCCTAGCCTCCCCATATCTATTATTATTATTTTTTTTTTGGTCAACATTTTCCTGCCACCACTTTCCCCAGCCCCACCTCTCCCTACCTCCCACACTCAATCCTTCCCCCATTTGGCTTCATTGATGGGTCCTTTATGCATGTTCCTAGATGACCCTTCCCTCCTTTTCCCCTGTTATCCACCTCTCTCCTCCCCTTTGGTTACTGTCAGTTTTTTATTTCAATGTTGCTGGTTATATTTTGCTTGCTTGTTTATTTTGTTGATTAGGTTCCACTTATAGATAAGATCATATGGTATCTGTCTTTCACCACCTGGCTTATTTCACTTAGCATAATGCTCTCCGATTCCATCCATACTGTTGCAAAGGGTGGTAGCTCCTTCCTTTATGCTGCATAGTATTCCATTGTGTGAATGTACCATAGTTTTTTGATCCACTCATTTATTGTTGGGCACTTAGATTGCTTCCAATCCTTGGCTATTATAAATTGTGCTGCTATGAACATTGGGGTGCATAGGTTCTTCTGAATTGGTGTTTCAGGATTCTTAGGGTATAACCCCAACAGTGTAATTGCTGGCTCAAAAGGCACCAACTTATACCACACACAAAAATCAACTCAAAGTGGATAAAAGGCTTAAATATAAGTCGCAACACTATAAAAATCTTAGAGGAGAACACAGGTAGGAAAATCTCAGATATTCCATGCGGCAATATTTTCACCAATATGTCCCCTCAAGCAAGGGGCATAAAGGAAACAATAAAAAAATGGGACTTCAACAAAATAAGAAGCTTCTGTATGGCTAAAGAAAACATTAGCAAAATGGAAAAGGAAACAACTGTATGGGAAAATATATTTGCCAATGATGCCTCAGACCAGGGTTTGATCTCCAAAATATATAAAGAACACACATGACTCCTCTCCAGGAAGACAAACAATCCAATTAAAAAATGGGCAAAGGACCTGAACAGACACAGACACTTCTCCAAGGAGGAGCTCTGAGGAGCTCAGAGACACATGAAAGGATGCTTAGCATCACTAGCCATCAGAGAGATGCAAATTAAAACCATAATGAGATACCACTTCACACCAGCCAGAATGGCCATAATAAACAAATCAACAAGCAGCAAGTACTGGTGGGGATATGGAGAAAAGGGAACCCTAGTACACTGTTGGTGGGAATGCAGACTGGTGCAGCCACTGTGGAGAACAGTTTGGAATTTCCTCAAAAAACTAAAAATGGAATGGTTTTTCTTTTATTCTTTTATTTGTATCTTGATAAAAAAACTTTACACAGTCATAATATAAATAGAACTATAAGTTATGTGTCACAATTTATTCAACTGATTTGATGTACTATCAAATTTCATGTTTTATTACATTTCATACTGTTACAAATACTCTCCATGAAAAGGAAGGTTTTAACCTAGGACCAAAGGAGTGTGTGTGTGTGTGTACGTGTTCATGTGCACTACTGTTTCATTGCATGAGAGTCCGATTAATTTAGAATTAAAATTTCTACTCTGGGAGACCCATTTCAAATTGACCTGTTTAGAAGAGTTGATTTTTCAATATCGAAGAGTCAGTGTTTGTCCTCAGTGTCCTCTCTTATGAGTGAATTTAAAACTACTCATCTTACCTTCCTGCATAAGGCAAAATAATTTATCTGGATTTATGGCTTCTTCTACTGGTGTTTTATTTTCCCCAAGATTGAGGTTTTCTTTGCTTTAGAATTTTTTTTGCAAGTTTTAAATAATATTTGTCTTTTATCCATTATTTTATATTTTATAAATTTAACCAATTTAGACATATTTTTATTGTTGAAACAAAGTATACTTTTGAAATGTCCTTTCTGCAAGTCCTTCCAAAGCAATAGTCTCTAATCTCCCATTAAAGGTACCCCCTGCTTTTCAAAAATTTGTTACACTACTTCACTTTAATGAAAGACCTACATTAGTATTCATTCTGCTAACTGAAACAAAGCCGAAGAGGATTTTCACTTTTACCAAAAAGTGGGGTGGCAGCAAAAAGCTAAAACAGCATTGAGCGTTTGTTTTGCAGGAAGCTGTTATGGAGGCATGAGAACCCCTGCAGAGGGAGTGGCCCCGCCGGGCTCCTGCCCCTGGAACCGCAGTCAGCATCTCAGCATCAAGCCCCATAGCTTTGAACTGTATCTGTGAGCATCTGTGCTTTACCTTGATTTATTTTGTGCATTTGTTAGAAAGATGTGTCCTAAATATCAGAAAAGTCTAAGAGAGCTTGTAAGGACATTATGTTTAGTGTAATTCTGGACATAATTAAGTGTTTCAATCCTGGTGAACAAAACAAAGACATTGTGTGTGCTTTGAACTTGCTGCTTTCCGCCATTTGTACTATTTGCATGTAGAGAGAAAAAAAATCTTGAAAGCTGACCAAGTTACTACTGGTTCTGTTAATAGCAAACTGGTCTTTTTAGTCAGTATTCAGTAATGGATTAAATGGAAGACCTATTGCTTGAGTGGATTGATGGGTATACAAATGCGGTATTCCATTATCTTATACTTAAGGAAAAATCAGTCTTCTTAATAAATGAAACTATATTGCACATATATTACTACTATATACAGTGTATTTATCATATTATTCATAGTTTTTCTATATGGTAGTGTTATTTTAGGTCTAATGTATTATTACATATGATTTGATAGGCTATTTTGGGGGTTTGGGAGCACTAAAAAATTTCCATATAAATTATCGATAATTGTTTCTTTGTTTTATGCCATTTCAGCTTATGACAGTTTTCTTGGGAACAATCTACTTTCCAAAGGGGCAGGGCAGGGGGGCCCTGTGCTGGCAATGCAAACCTTTTTATTCATTCTCTCCTTTTGTTCTGTTTCTGATTATGTTTATTGTAAACCTTCTATGACCCATCTAGAGACCCCTCAGTCTTAATAGTGTTGGCAGTGATTTTACTTATCCTTAATTGTGCTCTTGACTTTGGTTTAGTTTGTCCTTTTCTGTTCTGAGCCTCAAGGTTTATCATTTCAAGGTAATCATGCATCTGTCAGTCACTTTTCCCCGCATTCACACAGGCATTCATAACACTTTCTTGCTATGCTCTGACTTTTGCTCTTCTCTCTCTGGGACTTAGACTGGAAAGAAATGGACTCTAATCCCTTTGTTATCTTTGGAGTGGGAAGCATTGAATGTTCCTCTTACAGCATCTGTTTGTAATCCATCTAAAATACTTTACCTTCAATTATACTTAAGCTCTTCCTATTTTTTGGCAGGTATTGAAGTAGGGCTGTTCATTTTCATTGATTTCTTTCTCTCTTTGCCCCGACAATGCTTCTTTCTATTTTCTTCTTCATCAGTTATATATAATTATCTATTTCTCTTCCTTCTTTTTGTTAAAGTATCTTTCTCCCTCCATTGTTTTTATGCCTCAGACGTATGTCTTTCCTTGTCATGACCTTTGTGTAGGCTTCCACTGACTCTACTTTGGGAGTTGTTGACTCTTCCTGCACATTGACATTACCCGAGGACTTAAAAGAACAAAGTAATACCTGGTACCTTACCCCAGAAAAGAAATTGACTCTGTGGAGGTGGATTTAAAAACTTCTCAAGTGATTTCAGTGTGTAGCCAGGAATGAGAATCATTGATCTACTTTCCTTTAGTCAGTTTGTTTTCACGTACCTTCCTGTTTCAAGTAAGGGAACTCATGGGTGATATCCTTGCAGTGCTTTTTGTTTTTCTGGTGGTAAAAATCACACAGCATTTGCTGATAATCTCCACCCAAACTGATACAACACTTATAAATTAATCATATTCACTGTCACTGGATGAAAGCTAGGTAATGCAGGAAAACCAGAGAAGAAAATAAAGCAAAAAAGACAAAAAGTCATGGGATAGGTAGGCTGAGAGACATGGAGAGAGAGGTAAGGAGATAGGATACAAGTGTTCCTGAAGGTACTAACATCACCTAGGGATGCTTGTTAAAAAATAAAAGGCTACTGAAGCCCCAAGAACTCCAGCTAAGCCAGGTCAAGGCCTTGGTTTCAATGCCTAAGTGATGGAGAAAGGTGAGCAGTGCAATGGCAGTAATGGGGTCCCCCAGGTAAACACATCTGTGTCTGAGTCACAGTAGGCCGGGTAAGGAATTAAAAAAGCAAACCAGGCTTTGGAAGGCAGCGTCAGCCATGTTTAACCAGAAGATGTAGGGCCAATATGCAGTTTCCTGCTCATCCCTAACGGGCTGGATCAGAGATACTCTGAGGGGCTGGGCATCGCTACGTTAATTATTTTTGAGGTGACCTTATACCTATTGAAGCTTGATAGCAATAATAGTGGTTAATAAAAAAAGTGGACAAATCCCATGAAAAGTTACCACTTCCTTTTCAATATAACATCACTGATAAACAGTGAACATAAAAATATTCATTGAAGAGTGGTTGCTAATAAGGACTGCCCTCAATAATGAAGGGGCAGATGAATGGTGCTTGTGCTTGTATAAAGTACAATTCTGTGCAGTATTCACCAAACTTGGAAGATCACAAGATTGCCTCGCTCACTTGTTTAAAATTTAGATTTCTGAGCCCCTCTGCGTGGACAAAATGAATATTTTGATTCCATAGGTCTGTGGACTTCAGAATTGTTATACGTGTATGCCTGTGTGTGTTCCAGCAAATTCCATAGGTGGTTACTAAATAAGGGGTTATTAACTAAAGGGGATTACTAGATAAGGGAAATCTAGAAAACACTGACCATGGGCAATTTCAGAGGAACTGAGATGATTCCTCTGAACATTAAACGATATGTTTTCTAATGCCAGAAATTCATTTTAAAGGGTCACTCATTTGTAGATATAAAGTATAGAATACTGGTATCAGATTAGTTTTGAATGAGTTAGTTAAAGTAAGTGATAAAGTAAGGACATAGCAACAATACAAAGACATGTTGCACTATCGTTGGACTTGTGTTTTGGTTAAGTGGATTAGTGCAAGTAGCCAGATTGCTATTCTAGCAGAGGTGAAGGACTGACTTTGGGCTCTGCATCCCTGGATGGGGAAGGTTGACAATCCAACTTTACTTGCAGGGGACTGTGTGGAGAGACAGTGGGAAAGCTATCTCCCTCCTTTGTCTTCAACTTCAGTCTTTACTGAACTTTCCTCCCTGGAGGAACCAAAATTCTGCTGAACTCTACCTACCCCTCTCCCAGCCCCGCTCTGTTGCCCAAGAAACCTTCCCTAGATAGGGGTTCACTTTCTTTAGGGTGTGGGTCTGATTGTTTAAGCTGGGGAAGTATGCAACTTCTAACAACGAGTGTTCCTCATATGAGGGCGGCGAGAGAATCCCGTTTGGGCTGCCGGTTTTGCGATGGGCAATGCCGTTCATTAATTGCTCAAATGATTATGCTCAAACACCTGTTCTCTTCTCATTTGTGCATTTTACTATGAACATCTTTGGATCTGTTCTTACCATGAGCCTTTCTAATGGTTTCCTCCTGAGTTTGTTTTAAGCTTATGGGTTCTTCTATTCCTGTCAAACCAATGCCATCAATTTCCTGTCTTTTAAAAGTTTCTCCCAATTGTTTTGATGTTGATCACATCCTTTATTGGTTTTAAATGCTTTCTGTAATTTTGAGGAATTAAGATAAGAGGGAGGGAAGAAGAAAATGAAACCAAAATTGATTAAGTATTGTATTAGTCAATTAGAAAAAAGGAACAACACCATAAATCTCTGATTAATTTCAACTGAAGTAAAATCTTTTGGGGGGGATATTAGGAAGCTTGCAGAATTACCATACATCCAAGGCACCTGTGTTCTAGTATCAAAAGAGGCTGAGAAAATGAAAATTTGACATTTTGAGCTTTGATAATAGGAAGGGGGCAGTCAGGTCTTTTTCAGCCTCTGTCTATCAGTCACTTTCTGGCTTCACTTTCCTCTCTGCAAACACTGCTCAACTTTCCAGGAATGTGCTCATTACCACCTTAAAAAATCCTTGTATATTTAACCTTGTACTGTATCAACTTGCCAATCTTCAAAAGTGAATCACTCTACCTACCATCTGTTTGTCAGATTTTATTCCCAGGTTGACAGACTTTGCTGGATAAATTCTCAAAATTATGCTGACCGAAAATTAATGCTAACTTAATTCTGAGTCATGAATTTGTCCATGTTTTTTCCTTGACCTTCCTTTCTTTCATCATGTGTCTATGACCAGCTGTAGCATAAAAGAAGGAGCAGAAAACTGGCATGGAAAAGCCTGATTTTAACTCTCAGTTCTGTTACTTGTCAGTTGTGTGATTTAGGGAAGGATTCTTCATTTCACTGACTCTCAGTTCTGTCTGTGGCATGAGTAAATGTTTGAATTATAGGATGCTCACCATGATTAAAAGAGGTATGTGAAATTAGCTTCCGATCTACATTATGCCCACATAGGGTATCTATGTTATGCTTCATATGCAAAGCAATCCAAAGACCTTTATTAAACACATTTACTTGCTAATATTTTTCTGTGTAAGTTCATTTCTGAATTTCCAACTCTTTCTTCACAGTTTGAAATCTCTACTGACACATCCACTAAAAATATCTATAACAAGCTATATCATTTTCTACTAGAACTTCTTTCTGACTTAAGGCAATTCTGGTTAGTTAAGATTCTTGCATATTATATCACCTTATTGTTTCATTCCCGTCACACTTTAGCGTCACACTTTTAAACATCTTTCTTTCCACTTCACTTTGACCACAGGCATAATATTTTGTCCAGTCAATTTGGTGCTATTGACCAGAAGTTGGACACTATTTCATGTACTGTTTCATCACCCAAGATATGATGCAATCCCTGGAAGAAGAAGACAAATCTAAGTAATCCAAGCTACCTAATCACTTCATTTACTTTTAATTCCAATAAATTCCACAATTCAAGTCACAAGCCCATTAGATATTCATATAACAAATACTATATTTATCTCTCAAAGCAGATTTTATGCCATTTTAATTGTGTTGTCTTCATATAGTATTGGAGTCTCCGTCTCACATTGCTTCATACTAATTACTGAGTCTAAAATTCTGGGATCATTATGGCTATCGACGACCCCTCGAATCTCCAGGGCTAACGTCAACATGTACATGCGGAAGCCCCCTCCGCCCTGTGGGATCCTTGCTTCAGTGAGCTAAATTGTGTGAAATGCCTTATCCTTCCTCCCTAAAATCCTCTCATAAAATCAAGAAGAGTGATTCTTATAGACCAACTACAGAAGCAGGATTTGCTTTTCTCACGTTCACAACTAAGAGGTAAAAAAAAAAATTGCTGTGGTGTACCGTTTAACATGTTGTCCTGTGAGTGTGCAGGTGGAAGATGCACCCGCTCCCCTCCAAGTCGGCTTCCTCCCATTGGTTCTCCGTTACCTGTTATCTGTTCTCCCAGAAAATTCCTTGTTTCCTAACAGGGCTTTTTCCCACAAAATCTACATTATTTTTATACAGTCGATGCTTGAGTTTTACTTTTAACATAGATAGCATCAAAACTTGCCTTACTTTCACTGGAAATAATTGACTACATTTTTAAATCTCAAAGGAGTTGGACTGGAATTTACTGGCTGTATAGTGGAGTGATTTTTAGTAATGAGAGTCTGAAATATATTAGTAATTTACACAATTAATAGGTTTATTTGTTAGATACTTAAATTCTAAATAAGGGATACAAATAATTAGTACACCTTAACGGGTCAAAAATTTGAAAAATCAAGTAATTACAAATATTTTTATGAAACAACACTGACACCATTTTGTCTTTGAATAGGGTTTGCTTAAGAAGAGTGGGTCAGTAATATATTCATTCACTAGTTAGGTAGCAGTATGTGATGTAATTTTAAGTTAAAATTAATGTAATCAGTTTGAATAATTTAAATATATAGATATATTTCTCTTAAAATTGCCAAATACATGTATATCTATCTAATAATGACTATATTAACTAGACAAATATTTCCATTTTCTACTTAGCTTTGCCTAGATATACATAACAGATGTCATTTATTGATGAGACAATACAGATCTTTTAGGGAAAATGTAGTATCATTTGAGTATTCTCTTTTATAATCCATAAAAATCAGTTAAGTCTGTATGTGTTTTCTATAGGGAGTTGCAAGCCTCTAACATAAACCTTTAGTCAAGAGCAGAGGTAACTAGGTCAGGGACGTAGAATCATTGACATCCACCTGGCTTATGCTACAGACTTTTGTATCGCTTTTAAGGGAATGTATAATAATTTCATTTTTTATTACAACTGATACGACATATATATTTAAAGTAATTATCTGGTTAAAAAATTTTCTGTAACACCAGGAGAGGCGGTAAATGCTCGAAGGTTCCTGGGTGTCAATGAAGTCACAGCAACGTTTGAGAGCCGCTGTCAGTCTCTGGCTCTGGGGAGCTGGGCACAGGTCAGCCAGGTTATGAGGACGTGCTGTTTCTAGATACTGGAGATACAGAAATAAAACAGACTGAGATGTTTTTCCAAGCTGCTTAATTAATTGAGAGGGGTAGAAAGTGAACCTGAAAATAAATAAGATGATTTCTGGTATCAAAAAGTGTTATGGAGAAGATAAATAATAGTAGCAAATGATGGTCTATCTACGATGGTCTGGAAAGATCCCTCAGACTAAGCACATTTCAACTAAGATTTAAATGATAAAAAATGGGGGAGCCATGTGAAGGCTTGAGGGAGAGATTTCACAGTAAGAACAGCAAGTCCCAAAGCCCTGGTTCAGGTAACAGCGTGATATGTTCCAAAGCCATAGGCCAGTGGCTGGAGAGAAGTGGATAAGGGAGAGAATATAAGGATATGAGGCCGGAAATACAGCAACAGGGAGAACACAGAGAACCTTATTGGACATGACACAGAGTTAAGATTTTTACTTAACAGTAACTGGTAGACACTGCATTTCTAAAAAGGATGATGAAATTATATGATTTACACTTTAGAAAGATCATTCAGGCTGCTGTGTAGGTGGATATATGCTAGGGACAAGAATAGGCAAGAAGATCAGTTAGGTGGTGCTACCGAATATCCCGGGAGAAATAATGAAGGCCTGGATCACAGAAATATTAACCAAGATGGTGAGAGGCTACATATTTGAAATATATTTAGAGGAAGAGCTGACAGGACACTTACTGATAGATAGAAAATAGAATGTATGAGAAAAAGAATCGGCTATTCACCTCACTCTTTCCTCTTTTTTTTTCAAAAATAATGTTTTTGTTATAAACGGAAAAGCAACTTTTCTTTCTCTCCTTCCTATTTTTCAGTTCCTTTCTAACTGGTTCCATGACCTTTAAAAAAAAAAAACAAAACTTTATTTGAGGGCATCATAATACAGAATTCAAAACTAAAATAACAACAAATAAAAAATAGTTTATGCTCTCAAGGCAAAGAGTATAATTTGTGTTCATCAACATGTTTTATTTGTAAAAGCCTGTCTTTGTCTCTCCTCTCCCGCAATGAGTATGTGGTGGAGCTCCAGGACAGAACAGATGCACTCTGAGCGACTTCCGTCTATAGCAACATTTCTAATACCAAGAATCGAAATCGGATAGTGCATTCCTTTTTCAAGTGGAAGCTAATTGTTGGCTGGAGGCTAGAAAAGTACAAGAGAAATAATAATGGCAATTATATTTTGAGTGTTTGCTTTGTACTTGGCATGGTTCTTCATGCCTCATGTCTTTTAACTAATTTAACTCCAAACAATCTTGTGATGTATGTAAAAAATGAGGAACTGAGGCACTGAGGTGGACAAATATTCAAGGTCATGGAATTAATACAGAATAGAGCTGCTATTTAGTTTCAGGCAGCCAGTTCCAGAGGTTATACACTTTCCCAGCATGTTGATAATTCTTCTTGTCTTGGTGAAGTTTTAGAAAAAGTGAAAGAATGGCTACTATATCTAGCCCTGTCTGTCATGGTAAATACAGAAACAACATAGCCTCTTCATCTCTGAGGCAGGAGAGAGTAGCCCAAATATTCACTGACCTCTGATGATGGATAATAGAGGTAACCACAGAAATAAATTTATTCTAATTCTCTAGCATGAAATTTCCTCAGCAAATATTTGAAAAACGTAAGTCTGAACTCTGAGTGTGGGAGACCCTGTTGTGCTTTTTGTATATTATCACCTTGAAATCTCATAATGTAAATATTATTACCTTGGTGTTATGAATGGGATTCAAAAAAAATTATGAACTTGCCCTGGGTCATACAGAGAATGAACTCCAGGGTTAAAATGACCACTTTTGTATACATCCAAATCCCCATGCACTTTAAAAAACAATGCCCTATATAATTAGTACATTATGAGAGCCAAAAACACTTTTGCCCAGTTTCAAATATTATTCTGAAGTGATACTATATTTAACTGATATAAAATAATACTCCAGTAATGCTCGGAAGCCAATAGAACTTTGATATAAATCCATCTATGAGAATAGAGTTATTCTTTTGTTTTGTTTTTCCATTTACATTAACCTTAGTGATAAGAAAACTTGAATGATTCTTTTAAAACAAAAGTCCAGTGGCATGAAATAATATGAAAGTATATCATTGTTCTGAAGAAGGAATACCACAGAAGCAATATACATTCTACTTTTCTTCAAGATTCATTAATCAGGAGTTCTGATTTTTGTTTTTCTCTTTTCATCCACTCTGGTATGTATTCTTTCTTTGCACTGACTGATTTTCTGTATTTCACACCATCATTTTGTTCTATGGCTTTTCTTCTGTGCATATGTGTACCTATGCGTTTTATATTGCAAAGGCAGAACCCTGCAGTAGTAGGAAACCAATAAACGTAGTTTAATCCTACCGAAAAATCTTCCGAAGATGTAGCTAATCACTTTAACCCAAAAGAATGAGTGCCCTATAGCTGAAGAGGTAAAACAAATGCTCAGTGGTAAAATGTGAAGTTGAACCAGAACTAGACAGGAGTAAGTCTATACTTCAGACAGAAATCTGCAAGATGTGCAGATTATTATCTGGTATGATCTGGCTAACCACTTGGATAATCAGACTCTTGATTTCACTAGGCCAGTTGGATAAGTTCATCTGATCCAGACAGCTACCTAAATCAGCACTTTATAAAATAAAACATTGGCAATTAGAATAGCCAAAGTAACAATATAGATTAAAAAAATCACATGAAGTTTATATAGAACTTATTTTAATTATTGATTCTATACATGAATCTTCTGTTTCAAGTTTAAACTGCTTTAGCTTGTTCCAGTTTGTTCCTGATATATATGTTTTCAAACCTTCTCTGCCACCTCCTTGATGTTTGTCTACTGATTCTTAAAACATTTGTAGGCAGCCTGGGATATGTGATTGGAAGATGATGTCTGGAGGCGGCTCAGTGATTTGACATCTTGGACCCTGAGATCAGTTAGGAGCTGATCTATTTGCACAAAGGCTGACTGAAGTTTGGGACTTAGGTAGTGATGATGATTCCAGCCATGTGATGGACAAACTGGTAAGACCAGTTGTTCCTGTGTTTCAGAGCTTAAGTGGGTTATCTGCATGCACATAGTTTTTGGGCACTTGAACATTGCTTTTCACAGATTTCTTTTCCTGATCTATGAGCTCTGGCATTTTGCGTGGGCTACAGATTGAATTTAAGATGACTTTCGAGATGGGAGACAAATTACCAAAGTTTGACATTTATTTCTGTCCTATTTACCCCAAAGACATAAGATTCCTGCTTATTTCTCTTACAGGCCTTCTCACAATAAATTTGTCCTAGCCTTCTCTGCAGAAATGAAGTTTAAATGGCTTCTCAAGGATCTGCCTTAAATTACATTACTCTCTTAATTCTGTTCCACCCCTCCAACCCCTAACCAACCTCTTAAAAAGCCCCTTTTTATGCCTTGGAGAAGAAAGGGAAAAACTTTTATCAGGTTTTCTGCTTAATATATATGAACTGCATATTTTAGTCATTTTAGACTTAATTTCTAATTCATTATCAGAAAAAGATAATAAAACATAAACCAAGTGTTCCTAAAGATTTTGTTTTGTTTTTTACAAATTTATCGTTATAGAATTGTCATATAATTACACAGTATAAATTATATGGTAAAATTATCACATAATAAACTGTACATATTTAAAGTATATAATTTGATGAGTTTTGAAAAATATATGCATTCACGCATTCATGCATTCATTACCAAAATCAATAAATGAACATTTTTGTCACCCCTCCCTAAACATTCCTCTATTCCCAATACCCAGACAACTACTGTGTCAATTTACATTCTGACCTGTAGTGCATGGACCTTTCATTTGCATCATATTCTTGCCAAAACTTGGTATGGTACAGTTTTTAACTTTTGGCCATTCTTATATTAGTGTAATGGCATTTCATTGTGGTTTTAATTTGAATTTTTGTGACCCATAAACTTGAAAATGTTTTTAAGTGTTATTGTATATCTACTGCTGTAAATTCTGTTCTCAAACCTTTTGTCCATGATCTCATGTTTTAATTTTTTATAATTGAGTCATGAGTTCTTTATATATTTTGCACATAATTTGTGAGATATTTGTGTTGTGAATTTTTTGTGGTGTGTATTATTGCTTTCTTAATGGTGGACTTTTGAAGAACAAACATTTTTAATTTTGATAAAATCATATATGTGTGTGTATATATATTTTTATATATATATAAATATATATATATGAAATATATATATTCATGGTTAAGACTTTCTTTCTTCTATCCAAGAAAACTGGTTCTATCCCAAGATCACAATGATTTTCTCCTAAACTTTTTTTAGTTCTAAGCATTGTTTGATGTTGAGTTGAAGCTTTATTTTTTTCTATACAGGCATCCAGTTGATCAAATACCATTTGTTGGAAAGGCATTCCTTCCCCCTCCCCAGTGAATTTCTTTGTCATATTTACCACAATCAAATTGACCACATATGGGTGCGTCTATTTATGTACCTTCTATTCTGTTCAGCTGATTAATACACATATCATTTTGGCAATAGAAACTTGCCTAACCCAATATTAAGTCCAAATCTTGGAAAAAAACAAGTTTTTCCTTTCCTTTGGGCATATTTTTATACTAGTCCTTTACGTGTTTTAGGTTTGTGTTCCCTGTTCTCTTTGCTAGAAGTTAATATGCTCTAGAGTGGCCATTATGCATAACTGCAGAACTCAAAATATTTTGAACTATATAGCTAAGATTTTCCTCCCCTCTAATATGATCTGTATTTGGGGAAGGAACATTTTTTTCTTTTTCTCAGATACCCTTAAATTGGACTTTTGGAATAAGACACCTTTGTAGTCCTTGAATTCATTTTCTTAAAAATAGAAAAAATGCTAAAGCTTTTCACCTGGTTAGACATGATGTACAATCGATAGACAGATACGTATTAAGAGTTAGAACACCTTGGACATCACCTTGTGATGTGTGCTGTCACAATTTCTTAAGAAGCGTAGGAGAAAAACAGAATTGGATAAGAGCGTGCCTCTAGAGCTGCTGGAAGCCAAGATCAGGACTAAATGTGCTGCCGAGAAGGTGGAAGTGGGATATAGGCCCCGTGAGCAAAGAAGCAAGATTACTAATGAGTCACAGAGAACATACAGGCAAAGAACCATACCTGGAATATTACTCATGTAACTCTTTTTCATTTGTTTATTTTAAGGTAGAACATAGAAGGGAAAATGTATTTAAAGTAGCAAATAACTATAAACTATGGTTACTGAGCGCTCACCCCATATGCCAGATACAGCTCAGTTCAAAGAACTTTGCATGAATTAACTGATTTAACCCTCAGAACAACCCAATGAGGTAGACTTATTAGGCACTCCATTTTAGAAAACCAATATAGAGAGACACCAAATTACTTAATTAATTCACATCACTAGTAAGGGGAGAAAAATGTATTGAGGTGTGGGGACCTAGGCTGGTTGTCTGTCTTCCATAGGGACCTCTTCAGGTCAGATGGTAGAAGGCCTCATGCACTGTTATCTTCAGATTTACTGGTGGCTCTTTTATTGAGCAATAGTTCAGCAACTTTGTATTGGCAGTCCACATATCCAAAAACATTACCTCAGCCCAGAAAGAAGGTAGTTAGAGAAACAAGTCACGCAAAATGTGTAGGTCTGAGCAGATTAAAAGATAAGCTTCAGGCTGTCAGTTCCAAGGATAACAGGCGTTTTGAAACCTTCCAAATTTTATGAATTTGACTCTTTTCCTTCTATGAGATCTCAAAAGTTTTACAAGCACATGTACTAACTTTGTCCCATTTGACAACATCGAAGCCGGGGAATGCAATGTTCTGCATTGGATTTGGCCTGGGTAAGGTGTTTTTCCTTACACACAGCCATACATACATTCTCACGCTTTCTTTGCATCATTCCAAAGCTGGGGAGATCTTAGAGTTTTACTATTTTTACAATTAAGAATATTTTATGCCAATTTTGAAAGCAAGCTTATTTAGGACTAAAGCGGACTTCCTTATTGGAAAAATGTTGAAAGTGTACCCTCAGTGAAATGAATGAATATACAGAGATTGAAGAAAATCTCAGTAGCAGTGTACTGAATTTTCTCTAGACATCTCTACACACGTATTTTTGTGGTATTTGAAATTGTTCTTGGTTCATGAGCTGGGAATGGATATTGATAATACCTTCCTTAGGGTTTAGTTCTTCTTTAAAACTCTTTATATATTAACAAAGGAGAGTGCTAAAATAACCATACATTTTTTATTTCTCTTAAAAATTTTAGATATTTTCAGAAGCCCACTTTCATTCTGTGTTCTGAAGAGAGTAGAGTATTATAGCGTGATTAGGGACATGGACTTCACCATCAGACAAAGTGGGGACGGCATCTGCTTTAACTCATTCTTTTTTATTATCGTCACAACAGTGTAGTTAGTTATCTGAGCATCACTGTGAAATAAGAAAATTGGGCTTAAAGAGGAAAAGAAAAGAACATATAGGTTGGTATAACTTGGAAGCAGAGCCAGGATGGCAGCTGAGGTTGTTTGAGTGCATGTCATTTGCTATAGCATCTCCTTTGTTGACTCAGGATAGGCCTGGGCATACAGTAAGCACAAAAAGTGGATTTACCAAGATGCTAATAAGGCTTCAAGACCCCTCAATTGCACAGACACCTTTTAGAGCTTTGTACCTAAACTTGTATTTCTACTTTTGTATTTTTTTTTATGCATGGCCCCACCAAGCATGTAAATTTTTGACCTCACTAAACATGGGTCTGCCTTAGCTACGCACTCAGTTAAGGTTATATCTTATTATTTTAAACATCCATTCTCTATTGCCACTTTTTATCATAATATTCATGGAGTCTGCTTGTTCCGAAGTTGCAATTTTCCAGCTACTCAATCTCTTACCTGCTTCTTATTTGCCAGCAACTTTTATTTCTTGTTAATTCTTTGTTTACCCAGCATTCTCTGCATGGATTGCCTACCAGTGTGCTAACTTAAAGAGGGAAAGGTATATAAAAAGGCTTTGTCAAATGCGAACCACAAAATATATATGCATTTTTATCACTGCTCTCAGTAGATACACGTTTGAAGAAGTGAGAAGAGATTCTGGAGAAATAATCCCTCTAGCTCCTTTTCCCTCACCCCTCGCTGCTTCCACAGTCTACCATTCTTGAGACTGAATAAAATACTGTGTTGTATGAATTTCGTGTGACCTTAAAATCTACATCATAACAATGACAAGAACAATGAAAGTCACTATCATTATTTGCATGAGTAGTTAGACGGCAATAAAAGAGAAGCGAGCAAAACTGGCTAAGCTTAATTAGATCAGAAGCTGCAGCTTCATACACTCCAGGAAATAGCCACAGTACACTGCCAAGGGGGTTAACATCCCTCCAGGACTGACTTTCCGGTCTTCCAAGGGCACGACCAGTCATTAGCTGGGATAACCAAGGGAGAAAGAAAACAATAAAGGGGGTATCGCTGGGTACAAGCCCAATAAAACCCAAGAAGGCACAGGGAGAGGTAAGCACATGAGCAATAGAAGCCAAGATGATACAAGGAGAGGTCCTTCTACTATGAGTATGTGCAGTAGGAGCTAAGATGGCAACCATAAAGAGAAAGAATCTAGCCTAGGAAAAGGATGGGATTGGACAAGAGGAGGGTGCAGCACTAGCTTGTAAAGAGCCAGGAAAGCGACTGGTTTGTTTAAAAGAAAGTTGGCTCTTTCTCAAGCCTGAGATATTATAATCAAACTTAACAAAGACCTCTCTCTAGCATAGTTCGCCAGTTTGCACCTGATATCTCTGTAGCAGTTGTACAGCTCCAAGTGTGAACCTGAGTGTGGCAGCACAGCTGGGATCAGAGACTAAACTAGCTGGACTGAACCTGGGCATGGACTGAATTGATTGGACAGGATTTCTGCATCTTGGCCCTTCTTCTGATCTTGGTGAATACAAGGCTGGGCTTCCACAGCAGGACGGAGTTGAACCACCTGGTCGTGGATGAGACACCAGATGCCTGGGGACAGTCCTTTATTTCTACTCCAATAAATCTTACCACGACACTTCATACTTCCATGCCTGGGTCCCCAAAATGCTTTTCTTACCACTCCTTGGAAGAACACCATTGCTACCAACAACATCAGGACAGTAATTTTATGAGAAACTAATTATCGATGCAGTCACAGGCTAACTGTGTAACCTACATTATGTCACCTGATAATTGTAAAATCTGGCTAAGCTCTTGTGAGATTGAAATTTTACTCCCAATTTTCAGATTTGAAAACAAAGTTTTAGAAAATAAAGGGCTTGTCAAAAATCATGTCATAGGTGGTGGAGCCAGCATCATAACTCAGATCTGTAACCCCAAAACTCTGACCCAACCTCCACACTCTCTGGGCTCCTTCTCCCCAACATTGCTCATATCTCGATTCGGCTACCTTAAGTATGGATATAAATAGTAAATTGATTCAGGGGGGTAGAAAACCTTGAAAAACTAAACTCTTTATGTCTGAAGTGTTCAGACAAATCATGGAGTTAATTATATATTCTAAAATTATGCAAATAATCTTTTTAGTTGTGAATTAATCAATGCTAATCACTTGAAAAATAGCTTTTAAGTTTTTTTTTCTTCTTAGAGATGTGTCAGAGTAGTTGAAATTCTCTTAGTAAGCTTCCTTTTTAAACATTCACTTTTTTTTTTTCTGGCAGGTGAAGACTACTTGAATTATTTTGGTGTTGAACAACAGTCACAGTGGGTGATGAAATTAGAAGCAAGTGTAAAACCCCTAAGACTCACCAGGGCTGTTTTCTGATCACTGGGGTTACGGATCGGCAGTAATTTCGAACACAAAAATGCCTTCCTTTTGTTTAGAAAAAGATACAAATGTGACCTGCTACTTAGAAAGAGGAGTCAATAAAAGAATAGAATGAATATTGGATGAGGAAGATATGGTTCAACTGTTTATTTGAATTCAAAAGCAGCCCATTGTCAGCTGTGGGTATTTCAAGTGCACGTTAAGAAAAATGCAAATAGAGCAAATGAAATGGCAAGACTCTTTTCTTATCAGCAAACAGTAACCTAGTAACTCTCCATTCATTCCGAAAGGACCTTAATCTAGCAGTGTTAAGTAAAGTTTCTGAAGGTCCTTGGATAATGCAGCTCATTCCAGCTTGTTATTGACCTTTATCATTTTCTAAAAACAACAAAACTGTAGGAATACCATTATAAATGGGAAAATGATCCAACCCTATCATAAAGAGATTTGACTCCTGAACTTCTGGTCATATCTAGCTGTTGTTCTTTATTTATTTATTTTTCAGACACGATTGTTACTAATGGTGTTTAGCTAAAAATTGAGAAGAGAAGCAAAAGAGATACACATTGAGCTTAAAAAACTGGGGAGCAGGAACTTGTTTGCTTCACCAGGACACTACAGCTTTTCATGCTCCAGCAGATCATAGAACTGCTCCACCAAGGGGATTAACACACCTCCCTTCCCCCTTGCAGTGCCAGATTGTAGGGGGTGCAAGAAGAGGTGCTGGACCATAGAGGCCTGTTAGTCTAACTGGGGGATAGAACCTAACCAAAGCCCATAAAATTGGAGAAGTCAATTGGTAATTTTGAGGAAGCACCTGGTCTGTTCCAAACCCAAGCTCCTAGTTATAATCCCAGGGGATCAAAGAAGAGCTCTTTTTGCCTGTGACCCACAAATGCACGGTGTACACATCTGTTTTCTCCATGGCCACATGGCCTCAGCTGCCACCTGGCCCATAGCCTCCAGAAGAAAGCCTGAATACTGAAGCATTGCAAGGGACTGTAGCAAAGCACGCGTTAAGCTAGCTGGGTGCTGGGCTAGACTCTACTTTCATATGAAGCATGAGCACTGGGCAGCAGCCTTCGTCCTGGCCCTACAGAAGATCACATTGGACTTTTTCTGTGGATGGTGATGGGACATTGGGAAGTCAGGAGGGGAAGCCCCCTAATTATACAATGTCAATAAGCCATAACACAGAGCCACATTCTCCCATGCGGGTCTCAGGAATTTCTTTTCCTTTGGATACTGTGAGGACCCCGCTTCCACTGATAATGTGCTTAGCAATGTATTTTGGCTCTGCATTTTGCATAGTAGATATATATTTTTACTCCTAAATAGTATTTCGAAGTATTTGAAACATTTGGTTGACAGGTGAAACATTCTGCGATGTCCTAAGTTAAATTACAGCGAGTGGCGAGTGAGAGAAAGAGATAAGAGTGTTTTACCAGCTAATAGCCGTGGGCCAACTAACTATAGACTGCTCACATTTCTGAATGTTGGGGCTTTGAATCAACATGTGTAGGACCACCCTGTGTTCTGCACATGTATGAACTTTCAGGACAATTACCCACCACCAATTAAAGTAGTAAATACATTTCTTCTAGACAGACCGATCACCTATCCTAAAACCGCCTTGTTTCACCTTTTCCCACATCCCTTAACTCTAGCCAAATTCCTTCCAAACAACTTATTTTCTTCTTCCCCAAGACATAATGTATAAAAGAGTTTGTCAGCTCCAGGACAACAGACATGTTTGCTGCTCCATCTAGCTCTGCTGTTGGGGATTTAGACCTGGTCCTTTTCTGGCCAGCATTTGGCTTAGTAAACCCTCTTTTAGGTAATCTTTCCACTGCGAAAGCTTTTGTTAACATCGCTATCACAAGCTTTTTTTAGCATGAAAAGTCCTAAAATTTGTTGCTCTTATGCATCTGATGTATTTTGTCATGTCTATGATTTTCTCTCTCCACCTCTAAATACTGCATTATTTTTTCTCTTTTGCAAAAAAAAAGTTTTAAAATGTAAATCTTTATTTCCTTTGATGGTTCTTACATTCTATAATTCTTAAATTTAGCAGCTTTATGTGGCTTGAAAGGCTGATTAATTGTTAATAAAATATGGTTCGATTCCTCCTCTGAGTACTTATACTAGTTCTGTTCAGAAAGTATTCAGCCATGTAATATGAAAAATAGAGACATTTACTAAATAAGTTACAAGATACAAGATATATCGTACATAGGACAATGGCATCTTAGTCCCTTCAAAGTAGGCACCTTGGGACCACACACAGCCCTCCCAGTGTCTCTTCCAATGTTCAAAACACTCTGCAAAATCATTTATTGGATCACCATCAGCTGCCCCATCATATTTTCCTGAATCTCGTTGATGGTCTGAAATCTCCTTTCAAAGGTGATTTTAGTTTTGGGAAAAGCCAGAAGTTTCATGGTGCCAAATCTGGGCTGTAAGGGGGCTGAGACAACTGGGTGATTTGATGTTTCTCTAAAAAATTCTGAACGAGATGTGATGCATGAGTGGGCACATTGTCGTGATGAAGCTGCCAATCACCAGTTGCCCAAAGCCGTGGCTGTTTTTATGGTATTGCATCTCTCAACTGATGAAGAACATTGAAGTAGTCATTCTCATTAATTCTTTGGCCTGGAGAGGTGTATTCATGACAAACAACACCTCGCCAATCAAAAATCATAGTTAACATGTTCTTGATCTTGCTACGATTTCTTTACAAAAAATTTTTTATTGTCATTCACTTACAGTTGTCCCAATTTCCCCACCATTACTCTTGCCTGCCCTACCCACTCCCCACCTTCCATTTTCAATCCCCCACCCCTGTGTTGTCTTCGTCCATGGGTCCTTTATATTTGTTCTGTGACTTGAACCTTCCCCTTCTTTCCCCTGTTATCACCCACTCCCTACCCCTCTGGTCACTGTCAGTTTGTTCTTTATTTCCATATCTTTGGTTCTGTTTTGCTTGCTTATTTGTTTTATTGATTAAGTTCCACTTAGAGGTGAGATCATGTGGTATTTATCTTTCACTGCCTGGCTTATTTCACTTAGCATAATGCTCTCCAGGTCCATCCATGCTCTCAGGGTAGTAGCTCCTTCCTTTTTGGTGCATAGTATTCCATTGTGTAAATGTACCACAGTTTTTTGATCCACTCATTTACTGATGGGCACTTAGGCTGTTTCCAACCTTTGGCTATTGTAAATAATGCTGCTATGAACATTGAGGTGCATCAGAGAGATGCAAACTAAAACCACAATGAGATACCACTTCACACTGGTCAGAATGGCCATCATAAACAAATCAACAAACAAGTGCTGGTGAGGTCACGGAAGAAAGGGAACCCCCTAGGACACTGTTGGTGGGTGCAGCCACCATAGAAACAGTTTGGAATTTCCTCAAAAAACTAAACATGCAATTGCCTTTTGATCTGGCAATTCTATTGCTGGGATTATATCCTAAAAATCCTGAAACACCAATTCAAAGGAAACTATGCACCCCAATGTTCATAGCAGTATTATTTATAATAGCCAAGTCCTGATCTTGCTGAAACTTTGCTGCACATTCTTAAGGTGTGGAGAACAGGAGACTTCCATTGGGATGCCTGGGCCTTCATTTCTGGATCATACAAGTAGCCATAGACCCACCCATTCATGTCCAGTTATGACCTTCTTGAGAAAACCTGGTTCATTGGCAGCAGTTTGAATCAAGTCATTAACAACTGCAGCACGATGTTTCTTCTGCTTTTGTGGTGGAAGCTGTGGTACAAATTTTGCCACGGCATGTTTCATGCCAAGATCCTGTTGCAAAACCTCGGACACAGAAGTCTTGGGAATCCTCTCATCAGTTTCTAGTTCTCATGCTGTAAGTCACCAGTCTTTGTTGATTGTCGCCTGCAGACACTCAACATCCTCAGGTGTTCTGCTTGTTGTAGACCTTCCAGAACATGGATCACTTTCAATAGATTCTTGTCCTTTTTGACGTGTTTGTGCCACACTTTTATTTACACTACACTCATTGCAAAGCCTTCTGAATAATCTGAATATTTTCCTTGGAGAAATGTTCAAGCTTAAGGCAAAATTTGATGCAGATTCGTTGTTCTACTCACAGTCATTTTGAATGCATGGCCACACAATACACATGCTCACTCAGCGGTGCCCATAGCCCCCACTGCCTAGTACAGTGAAGTCGTCATTGTTCATGCATGGGCATTCCAGTCCACTCTCCTTGGATGCCGGGTTACATCGATGTCATGCAAACCGTTCTCACTATATTAAAAACGAGAATGGCTGGACTTTTCCAGACAGGCCTCGTGTATTGGTTGTACATAGTGTATGAGTCTTCCTGGATCAGAGTGAATCATGCTGATGGACCTGCAGGTTAGCTTTAGATATCTAAAACCTAATACAATATTTAGAATACTTTTTCCCCAGAGTGGCTAAATATAGAAAAATTTTAGCTGTCAAACCTTAACTGTTCTAGGAATGACTGAAAATATGTTTGTTTTTCAAATAAAATCTTAAATGAATCTTTAAAATAATTTATTGGCATATTAATACTCCAGAATTCCTTACACCTTGCTATCACAAGTGATTAAAAATAAAACAGTGAATTTAGGTCCCAATTTTGTGGAGTTATCCTTGATAAAATAGAATTCAAGTTATTCATCTAATGAAAAGATTTCAATTTTGAAAACAAGAGACACAAACAGATTTTCCAGTACTTAATAATTTCAAATATTGACAAAACCCTGAAATGTTAGCACTCTTTTGCATAGTAACCTAGGAATAATTTTAAAAATCATTAATTTGAGGATACATAGAAGAAACATTCTAATGAATAAAAAGGTGGGTATTGTATTTTACCAAAGTTAGACTGATTTTTTTTGTAATCCTAAAAGCTTACTAATCATTTTAACTTTGTTTCAGGTGGTTAAAGAAAAATTATCCTAAAATAAAGAGAAAGGACATAGAATGTTTGAAATCATACTTTACTTTTCATTTATTATAGTTATTTCACTTTGATTTATTATATATAGATTTTCTTGTTTTGTTGACAGTTTATTATGAAAATAAATGGTATATGAGAAACTAGGAAGCTATGATTGCTAAAAATAAGATGGCGTATTACTGCTTTAAAACTGCTTAAATATTTAACAATGTTTCTTTAGGCAATAGAGTAGAAACAAAAGAAACCTATAAAAGTATAACTTGCAGTGAAAATATTTATGAAGGTTTTTCTGGTCCTCAAAGGTTGAAGCCTTTCAGTTTCACAATGAGGTCCATTACCAAATTTTCTGGCTTATTTCTATGCCTACGCAAGATAACTAGATTCATTCTTTCCACCATCTAAGATGCAAAACTTTGTCTTGTCTTTTGCATCCACCAAAACTCTAACCATACCAAGGAAGGGCACGATATAATGTACTCAGTAGCCTTACCCCTACTTTTATTTTCTGGAAATATCTCTAAGGTCTCTAAGGAAATGTCTCAACTCATGCCGATTTTCCTATAAATACCCAGGTATTAAAATGAAAATCCCAGGTCTGGAGGGGCGAACAAGAATGATTGCTTACCTGAGAGTCCCCCATACTCAGGGACCGTCCAAATTCCAATAGTCCTGTCTTATGTACTTCCCTCATGTTCAGGTAATTTGACTTCTCCAGACACTCAAGAATGTGGGGGAATTTTTATTTTAAATCTCTGAGTGAAAAAGTAAAACACCCTTTCCCTAGCAAGTTTTGTTGCACAGATATTTATTGGAGGCATAGAAAAAGCATGGCATTTACTTGACATTTCTCTGACTTGTGCTCCTCCTTAGTGGTTGGACAAGAATTTTCTCTGAGTTGCTTTCTGGGTGAAAATGCTTCCTAGTCACTTACATTTGGGGAGCAATTATGCCCAACCTATGGGGTTCTCCACTCAAAAAGTGGTTCCTCTGTCAATAAAACTGACAGAAGATTCCAGGAGACTGGAGAATATGCATTTGTCCTGTCAAACTCATCAGTCGATTTTAAAAGTGCTCTGAATGGCAAGATGAATTCTTACTTTGTGTCCTGTGCACACTCCTGTCATCATTTAACTCAAAATCCCAGCCCCTGTGTTTGATTCTTATGCTGGGAAGAAATATAATCAGTTGGATTTCTTATCTGCCTTTTGCTAAGTTAATGTGAGATTGTGTCCACCCAACATTTTTTAAGAAACTTAAACACAAAAGGGTATTTGTTGGTTTACATAACTGAAAAGCCCAGAGGATATACTAGCTTCAGGCAATTGTGGATCCAGGTACACAAACACCGTCACCAGGACACAAGCACCTCCATCATTTGGCTCTGCTCTCCTCTGCACTGGCTTCATTCTCTGATTGGTTTATTGGATGTGGGGGATCATGCTGGCGTGAGCCTCTTTATCTTTTAAAGCTAAGCAACCTTAGTAAATAGAGTTTCTGATCTTCTCCTCCTCCATAGTTCAGTAAAACTCCTGGGGCTGAACATCACTGGAACAACTCACTCAGCACCTTTTGCATTTATAAAACTTATTATGATGGTCTTTGCCACATTACCTGACCTTAATTTTGGAACCAAGGAAAGAGATCGCCTCAGAAAAGAGGTTTATTCCAAGATAGGTCTTTAGGCCAAAGGGAAAGATTAGCACAGGGACAGAGGTTGCAGGTCGAGCACCTGATCATTATCTGTTCCCCTGGGCACACAACTAGGTCATACTTTCCAGGCTCCCTTGCAATAAAATGTGCTAATGTGACTGAATTCTAACTAATAAAATATAAATGGAAATGATATCACCTCCAGGATTGGTCCATAAAAAGCTGCCATTTGCTGTCTTCCATGTTCTTTCCAATCTCTGGCTTGGTGCAGATGAACACCACCACCACTGAAGATTATAGAACCTGGAGCACAGGTCCCTAGACAACTGTTTGAAGGGAAGGGACCTTGAAACAGGAAAACCCACATTGAATTTTATGTGAGTGAGAAATAAATTTCTATTTTCCCAAGCTACTGAAGTTTTAAGTTTTGTTTCTACAGTCCCCAGTGCTACTTTAAATAATACACAGGGCGGTTAGAGGAAGAATCTAGAATCAGGCTGCTAAAGCTCAAGTCTTGGCTGTTCCACAGGTTGCTTCAATGTCCTTTAGAACATGGTAACCTTTCTATGCCTTAGTTCTCTTATCCACAAAGTGGAAATGATGATGGTACCTACCTCATAACATTCCTGTGAGGGTTAAATTATTTATTACCTATAAAACATTTAGAAGAGAGTCTGGTATGTAAGAACTAGTGTATGTCTTATTATTATTTCATGAGTCTGGGTTTGTACAGTAATTTTTATGATGTATTTCTCCACAGCAATGTTATTTTTTTCTGATTGGCCTTTATTTTTCAGCATTGCTACATTGGATCTCATTTGAGAGTCACTGGTTTCTAAGGTTCAGGCTTTGCAACCACACATACTATTGCCAGATCCTGCCACACTCTAGTAATTGTCATTGTTTCTCCAATTTAAAAACACCTTTATTGAGATAGAATTCACATGCTACACAATTCAACCATTTAAGATGGGAAATTCATTGGTTTTTAGCATATTCATGGAATTGTCTATTGATAATGATATTTTTTTTCTATATTTCTGAGGGTTACTACACCTGTAATGTTTTAGGAGTTTGTTAAAACTGTGACTCCAAGTTCTAAATTCTCAAGTCCCCTCACTGAATCCCATGCTAGAATCTCTATGAGCTTTAGCTTTGAGTAATGGCTCTCAGCCAGTTGCTCTTTAGTTGTTCAGCCTCACACTACACTGTTTTATTCAGTGGGACAGGGTTGTTTTTTTCTTCTTGCTTGTCACTTATATTTTGTTAAGTGTCCATCAGTGGATGAATGGATAAAGATAGAAAATAAATGGATATATGTATATCCCAGCTTTATTGAGATATTATTGACAAAACCATATACCGTATGTAAATTTAAGGAATACAGTGTAATGATTTGTATATATATATTGCACATATATATTGCAAAATGATTATCACAAATCTTAGTTAACACCTCTATCCATTCACATAATTACCAGTATTTTTGCATGTTGTGATAACATTTAATATCTACTCTTTTAACAACTTTTTAGTATCTAATTCACTATTGTTAATTATAGCATCCATACTGTACATTAGATCCTCAGAATTTATTTATTTTATAGCTGGGAATTTGTGCGCTTTGATTAATATCTGCCCATTTTCTCCACTCTCTAGCCCCTGGTAACCACCATTCTAGTCTCTATTTTTATGAATTTAACTTTTAAAAAATTCTGCACATAAGTGAGAACACACATTATTTGTCTTTGTCTGAATTATTTCATTTAGCAAAATACCCTCAAAGTCATTCCATGTTGCCACAAAAGGAAATGATTTTTTAAATCTAAATAATATTCCATTGTGTATACATATATCCATTTATTTTCTATCTTTATCCATTCATTCATGGATGGACACTTAGCCTGTTTTCCTGTCTTGGCTATTGTAAATAATGCTAAAATGATCATGGTGGTGCAGATATCTCTTTGTGATAGTGCTTTTATTTCATTTGAATCATATGGTGATTCATATGGTAGTCTTATTTTTAATTTTTTTGAGAAACCTTCATATTGTTTTGCAGTGAGTGTACTAATATACATTTGGCATAGGGCTCCTTATTAGTCCAAATGTGTCTTTCATGATGAACTAATATTTCCCTTAAAGATTTCAAGGATGGACTGAAATCTAACATCTAGTCTGAAATTTTCCAATTGATTTACTCACTCCAGTAAGTCATACAATAAACTTCCTTACTTCTCTAGACCACTTAATATAAAATAGTTTATTTCCTGCCAAAGGCTGTGATTCTACTCTCAGTAGTTTCAATGACTTTCTTAACTACCAAGTGACATTCCAAGGACTATGCATTCAACAAAAGGGAAGGTAAACTCTTGATATAGTGCGAGGATGGTGATTTAAGTTCCTAATTCTAGCTCAGACATGCTTGATGGGCCACCAAAGATAAACCAGAGATCCCTTGGGTCCTGTTTACACCAGACTGACACAACTCTGACTTATGGCATAGGGCTGACCCCTATACCAAGTGCATTTTGCAAGGTACCCCATGCACAAGGTTATGTGGTGATTTACTTAAATTCCACAATTTCCTCTTATTTTCTCAAATTCCTGGTATCTATATTCCTGAATTCAAATGGACTAACTGGGTCTGCCTCCTATTGACCTTGACAGAAAATCTATCTCAAATGCATTGTGCTATTTTGTGGTTTTATTGAATATTTGCAAGAGGTGGGAGCAGAGAGATCATCTTACAAAGACTGTGGATGGATACCTTCCTCTAGATGACTCCAACTTTGATTCTTCTATTTGTTGTGGTAGGTCTCCTCCTCCTAATTTAGACAGTTTTGTAATCATCTAAAAGCCCCACTCCTGGTAAGGAACCTTCCTTGCTAAACATAATGCTAGCATTTGTAGTCACACTTGGGCACTTCAGTTCATTCCCTCTAGAGACATCCTTGAGCCAGAAGATTTTGCAAATGTCTACATTTCCTCTCGTCTCCAGGGAAGTCTAGTAAATAAACTTTTCTCAATCTCTTTGAGAAAAATAAAATAACCATCAAACATGTTGTTTTATAAAGGTCAGTGAGTTTTAAAATATTTTCGAGGAGCCTTATAGATTGCAGATGTTCAAAAATAAAAGAAAAATGAACTAGAGACTCATAATGTGGGTGTGAATTAAAAATTTAATAGATTCTTTGATTTATGTCAAAATACATGACATGTCAAAAGACCATAGATTTCTGGATTGTGTTACTTTCATCATGATGAAAAAAGTGGTATTTAATGTGTCATTGGAAATTAAGTAATAAAATGATTTGGCATATGAAAAAAATTTTTAAACAGTAGTTTTTCTTCCAGCTGTCACAACTCATTTAGATACCAATTGTCTATAATTGCAAATCTCTCAATCGACATGTCAGCAAATGGCTGCCTATGTGTGGGGGATATCTCTAAGGTGCATATGAATATTAATTGCCAGAGCTGTATCAAGAAGGAAACCTATGATTGGTTTATTCTTTTTTATTAGGATTAAAAATATGCACAACCATAGGAGAATTTCGCAGAAATAAAGGCTCAAATCTAATGCATTCTCAGGAACATTTTCAGTGTGATACTAGGCTGAAAAATTTTCTCCCTTGCCTAAGTATAGCATCACATGTGCCCCATCAATTTTCCCAACCCACTCTTAGAGACACTTCCAATATATTTAGAAGAAGGGGGAACGCATAGGAAGGAACAGCCACTTTTCCAAAGTTGCCTTGACTTTGTAGGTAAATCAGTCTCACTATCTCAGATGCAGGGTATTATGTGTTTAAAAGTGTCATGTTTTTCTTTTTGGTATAGTTTTTGTACAAGAAAACTACTGGAGTATTTGAGAATGGTCCTGGCAAATCTTAAGAAGCTCTTTTGTAACTATTCTGAGTTATAGAGACACCCAGGATAGACTGTTTACACAGAGATACTTAAATTTCTTATAATAAAGATCACTAAAGCTTTATGAGTTAAATAAATATATGGAGAGTATTACATATATATGCAAAAAAGGGTATTTTACTTAACAACTTTTTAAAAATAATAAAAAGTATTCTGTAATAGCATACTTTTTACTATTGTACTGGATACTGTTGTACTGGGCTGAAAGGTGATACCCACAGATACCAGATCCTACTCTCTGGCTCATATAAGGTAACATATACTTTTGCAGATTAAATTAAATTAGAGATTATCATGGATTAGTGAAGTATACCCAAAATGTATCACATGTATCAATAAAGTGAGACAGAGGGAGAGGTTTATACACACCCCAAAGGTAATATGAAGATGAAGGTAGAGAATGGAGTGATACAACCACAGACCAAGGACCATGGGCTTCCACTAGAAGCTGCGAGAGGCAAGAAACAGATTCTCTCCTAGAGCCATTTTGCCAATCTAAAACTGCCCTTTCAGACATTGATTTTAAACTGAATACTCAGAGAGAACCTTTGACACTTCCCTTTTCCTGTTTAAGAGATTCAGATGGAAAGACCTGATCCAAGAAGGAAACCTTAGCATATTCACCTTGACTGTTTTGAATTAAGAATGGTAGATAAGTAGGCTCCAAGCAGGGGCCTGGTAGCTAGATCACGCACTTTATCCAAATGAAGCAAAATTTTACATGTTCTGGTCTTCCTCAACTACCAATAAATTGCCCATTCTCACTTCTGAAATCTAAGATCCTATTCACTCCCCCTTCTCTCCTTTGTCCAAAATGTCATACGTACACACTTTTGCCTCAGTATCTTTGGAATTTTCTTGCTTATGTGAATTCTCCCTCTACACATACTAAAATTTGGTTTTCTCCCATCAATCTGTCTCTGTAATTTGATTATTAGCCTACCTAGAAGAGCTTAAAAAGTGGGAGAAGAAGCTGTTTGTTTTTTAACCCCTCTCAGCCCCCAGACAGAGCATGCCCTGCCGCCCCCTGTTTCGGCCTAGTGAAACTGATTCCAGGTTTTCACCCTCCAGAAGGGTAAAAGAATAAATTTCTGTTCTTTAAGTGATTTCTTACTACAGCTACAGGAAACTAATATACCTGTCATCTATCAAATATGGTATAAAATATACTGTATTATTTCATATTTTTACTAACCTAACTTCTAAAGGTAATTTACTATGATTCTGAATTTTCTTTTTGAAAACTTCTTTGCCAGTCAGGTAGAGAAATGAGCAAAACACTACAATATGACATGATTAAAATGTACCAAAATGTGTTTTCATTGGAATATTTAATTAGCAATATAGGAATATCCTCTCAAAAATAAATAAAGTCAGGCTACTATTAGCATCTACTATAAAATTATATAAATATCATCAAGACCAATGTAACTTTCATTATACATCACAGAGTCTTATATCACGTTAAAAAAGTTTTACCTTTTTATAGAATAAATATAGATATTCAAGATTGTAATTTATACATAATTCTTTTTAAAAACAAGAGAAAATAATATAATTCATCTCTTCCAATATATATGCTTAAAGAATAATTTAAAATAAATAAGATTTATAAACACTGTTTTTAAAAAAATAATTTTGTAGGTTCTCTAAAAATGTATTTGGCAGAAAGGTAATACAATGTTTATTTACAAATGTAGAAATAATTTAAAAGGCAGTTATAAACTTCTCTTTTTGAAAGATGCTACAGTCAAAATAATTGGTGAGCTGGTTGATAACAAGTATTGAAATATTTAAAGTAAAAATTGTCATTTAGATTAAAATTGTGAAACTGAATAAAAAAATACTAAAATAAATGTTTGTTCAGCTTTTATCAAACCTAACCTCAAGTAGACTAAGAAGTTTGGGTATAAGTCTTTGCTTTTTAACAGACCATGCTTTAATGTATTGAAGAATTTATTGATATGGACTGATGGGGTGGAAAAATAAAATTCAATAGCATACCAGAATACTTACTTTATCCATAAAGTACAGGAACTTTTAAATAAAGCACTAGAAAATAGAATTAATTGGTTTATTACAAGAATCATTATATATGAACAAATTATCTTCTTGGGAATTCATATGATTTTATTCCAAGTGAGAAAAATGTTAAAAATAAGCCACAGTTAAAGAAACATAAATATATAACTCAGGGGGAAAAAAAGACATTTAAATAATAAAAGGAATAATCACTATAATTATTCTTTAAAAATATAAACTAAAATATTTTTCTCCTTATATTTTCCCTAACAAGTTAGCTGTGATTATTATTATTTTTATTTTTCCTGAATCTCAATGACAGCAAGTATGTCATAAGATAGGACCTCTCCTACTTATCGGAATATCATTTAAGACAACACATTTAGAAAATTATTTGGCAATAGTTCCTAAGAGTAATAAAATATTTATATTCTTTGACCTAATAATTCTACTTCTGGGAATTTCTCCTACTAGAATAATTTAAAGTGCATGTGCTTTTTACTCAAAGATATTTATGACAGCAGTATGAATTTTGGAAATAACTTTATATGCTCCAAAACAGGGAGGTAGTTAGGCATAGTACATTTGCATTTGGTAGAACAAAAAGGACAGTTGAGGTAAAGAAAAGGATATGCGCAAAAGCGGAATCAACGTTATAATATCAGAAAGAAAACATAAATGTGTTGCAAGGCTTAGCTATGAACATGAGTATCTAAATATTTGTGGTAGGTTAAATAAAAGCTCCCAAGCATGTTTACTTTCTAATCCCTAGAATTTACCTTTATGGCAAAAGAAATTTTACAGATGTGTTAAACTATGTTTGCACAGGAGCATGTCCCTGGCGTGACCTTACCCATGTCATGCAAATCAGTTTCTTAGTCCAAGGTTTTTGGATTGGGATTCAGTATACATGAAAATTAAAAATTTAAGAAATATGTTGTGCCCTTTGGTGCTGTCAGGTACTTAGAAAACACATACCATCAATCTACTGACAAAAAAAAAAAAAAAAAAAAGAGAAAAAGAAAGAACCAAGAGGTGAAGAGAACCAGTGTTCAAAGGTCAATGGATGCAAATGGTGACATGCCACACCGTTGTCCCCACCCCGAAACTGGCCTCTGACTTCTGCTTTAGACTCAAAAAGTGACTTGGAATCTATTGGATAAAAACTGTTCTTTCATGTTATGAGGGTTCTTGTTGCCTTCATCTAAATGATTCCAGATTGAAACAATTTTATTTTGGAGAAGAAATGTTTATTTTAAAGAACTACAAAAAGGACTTAAAATAATTCCCTTTTGCAAACTATTTAAAAAATTCCACATTCTGTTTTAAACTCTTTTAACAAAGAATTAAAATAATATCCTGAAGATAACTTGGGGGGTTGTCTGTTGACTAGTTCTCATTAAGGAAAGTTGCAAGTGTATGTTTTATGTTTACTAGTGGATTTTCCAAAAAGTCATATTTTTTCCATAAAATAAAAGACACATTTTTCATTTTCACCAATAAGTTTATTGATTTCAATATTTTGAATATGTTGGCTATCTCTCACGTGGTATATCATTGATCATTCTCAGTTAAGGCCTAGATTTGATTGCTATCAACTTCAACTGGTCTACCTGACCGTGGAGCATCATACAGCGAGAAATCTCAAACACAAAACATTGCAAACCACTTTAGACATGTTTGGTCAATTACAGCACCTTCTCCATACACCGTACAAATTTTTTTTGTGTGTTTCAGTTGCGCTTTTACCTTTCTTGAAATAATAAAGCATAATATGCCAAAAATGTTGTGTATTTTCTTCCATCTTCAATATTAAAATGACTACACAAAAATTCACCAATTTTGATTTTTTTTTTAATGCACGCTGCTATGACAGCTGTCACAATACAATCTAATCAAATTGCTTAGAATGAAGGTAAGACAGCTAAGCAATACTAGAGCCATCTTACAGAAAAAAACAAATGGGGTTTTTCTCCAACCCAATACATTTTAATACCCAGCAGCCACCTCCCTTCTTTTAGGAGCAGCATTCCCACCTCATCTGGGGGCTTGTCCCTACTTTGTTGCATGCCATCTGTGACCTGTTCTCTTGTAGCATAGTAGACAACCAGCCGAAGCCTGGACAATGGGTATCTTTGTTCTGGGACTTCAACTCTTGATTGGAGAGACACAAGTATGTAAAAAAGGGTTGGAGCACATTCATTCTAACCTCAGTTAGAGTTAGAGTTTATGCACTGGCATACAAATGTTAGGGAATTACTGTCACAATTAATAGACCTGGTGTCACTCTAAAGCTAAGCCTGTACTCAGTACTTGACCATTAATTAGACAGCCTTAGGGAAAATGAACTGTTCAAAAAAGAAAATAATAACAACACAGAAAAATGGAGAAATAATTAACAAATCCCAAGTTTCAGGGCATTTTAAAATGTTAAATGTTACCTGCCAATTGACATTTTAGTTCAAGAACACTGGAAAAACCATTATGCAAACAGATGTTTGAGGTGGTAACTATGTAAAAAGTTACTGAGTAAGAAGAGGAAGTTTTTCTCAGACTCGAATTACTTGTTAACATTAATGGACAAATTAAAATAATTTGAGTACTACTTTTATAGTTTCAAGTGCTCCATTTCTCTTATAAAAGAATTTCTCCACTTAATGTGTTAGGTTATTTCGCTATTTGCAGTGCCTTTAATACCTTGAAAAACTTTTTTCTGTTTATTTACATTTGGCAATTGCTATATCCAATTCTCTACAAAGGGGAGCCTCAAAGAATACTTGGGTATTATTTGAAGTTTTGGTGGCTATTTGTTTTGGTGTTGCAGAACAAAAATAACTTTCAGATCTCAGCAATTTGTAACACATTTGTTTGCAGGTTGGCTGGAGGTTGGTGGTCTAGGTTAAGCTTGCCTGGAATTGGTCCCATGGTTTGGGTTGGGCCCAGTTCTTCTCCATGGTTTTCAGTTTCCTTAAATTGGCAGTGACTCATGCAAGCACTTCTCATGCAAAAGGTAGCGACATGAGGGAAAGACCAATTGGGCAATTACATTCTGAGCCTTTGTTTTTGTAAAGTCTTTTAATGTCCCCTTGACCAAAGCAAGCCACTTAGGGAGACCCAAAATCAAAGGGTAAAAAATAAAGGGAAGATAAATATACTCTGCCCACCAGAAGGCCATGCAAAATTGTAGATATATAAAATTAACATAGTAAAGAACTGAGACCAATTATTCAATCTACCACTTTGAGAAAGGGGTAAATTTCTTTGAAATTTCATTCAAGACCTGAATTTAGTGAATGAACAAGTGATGTGAATGTCTGAGAGTACAACATTCCAGCCAATGGGAACAGCAACTGAAAAGACTTAGAAGTAGGGATGAATTAAGGGGACAACAATTTAATTGGTGTGGCAGAAGTGGCATGACTGATTGGAAGGGTAGCAGAAGATGAAGCTAATACATATCAACATCAAAATCATTACATACTTAAAAGTACATGGAAGAAAATGGATTTTATTCTAGGTTCATTAAAAAGACTGGAAAGATTGGAGCAGAAAAATAGATGTGATCAAGTTTCTGTTTCTAAAAGATGACATGCAGCTAGGTGGAAAATAGACATTAGGGGTGCAAAAATGAAAACAGTAAGAGATTTTTTGCAGAAATATTAGGGAGAGAAGATAGTGAGTCATATTAGGGTATTAAAGGTAAAAGTGATAAGTAGAATTCTTGATACATATTGTTGGAAATACTAATATTATGTGATGGTGGCTTGGATATAAGATGTGAGAGAAGGAAAAGACTCAAAGATCACTGCTAAGCTTTTAGCGTGAACAACTGGGAAATTGTTGTTCCATTTATTAAATGGGAGAAACAAGGAAGAATAATGCCCATGGTAAGGATGTAGAATTTATTTCATACAGCATACATTTGAGATGCTTAAAGAAATTGGTGCTAAAGATATAAAATCGGGAGCTATCAGAAAACAGATGGTATTTAAGGCCTGAAGACTTGAGATCACTTAGGGAATAAGCACGAAGGTCAATAATTCAGCAGTGGGTGCTTTCACAATTATCATTCAAAAAGAGGTGATGGGGTCGAACAGGGTTACAGAGGGGTGGCTGGTAAGGTGGGAGGAAATCCAAGGAGGTGTGGTGTTCTGGAACCCAGGTCAAAAAAGAATTTCAGGAAAGGAGATCAGCCTGTGTCAAATGTTGCTGAGGAATCAAAAAGAGAATTGAGAATCATTCATCGATACTTTGTGAAATGGAAATCTTGAGTGCTCTATACAGGAAAAATGTCTGTGGGTGGGTGGGTATGAAACCTTATTGGAAGCAATTAAAAACAGAGAGTTGGAATTAATATAAGTAGAACAGTCAGTTCTTTGGAGTATTTCCAGCTTGTTATTCCCTTCTACTTTAACATTTACTTTATGCCTTACTTTATTTCCTATTTATTTTAGATTTTATGATTACAGTTTCCCATCAGTTTTAATTGCCTTGCTATTTTGCTTTTTCACTTGAATACTCAACAAAACACAAAGTTTGACCAATAAAACTACCATCATTTTATTTTTACATTCAGGCAGTTGAGCCCTGCTGAAGGAAATCATGGATTTACATAGACCAGTATCTTGAAAAATTTATATATCAATACCATCTGTCATTCTCCCTGTGTTCTTCTAGTTATCTGTCTCTCCTGTTCCACACATCTATAATGTACTTGATCTACACATGAGAAAGAAGCATCCCTCCGCATAATTTTTCTGCCTCAGTCTTACATAGCCATTTCCTCCACTTCAGTAATCTTGCTCCGTCAGCTTTCTCTTTTTCTCATATCTTCAAAACCACCCTCTTCATTGGCTTTTTTCCATTAGCATTTAAATATCCTCATTGATGTTTATCATAAATACAACATTTCCTTATCTCTTTCCTGCGCCAACCTTTCACCCACCTTACAACAACAACCAGGTATCTAAAGGATTGTATCCACTAATTATGGCCATATTTTGCCTTCATCTCCTATTCTGATTTCTTTAGTCTGAAACCCACTTTTGCCTGCACTCCATTAAAACCAGCAACTCTTTTAGATTGCCAATTTCCTCAGACAAACTAAGTATCAGAGCAATCTGATTTTTTTTGCCCTGCAAGCACTTGACACTGTTGAAGAGTTACTGCTCCTGGAATCTCCTTCATTAGATTTTGTGATGTCACACTTAGTTTATTTTGCTCCCATCTTTCTGGCTATTCTAAGTAAACATCATAGTTGGTTCTCTTCACTTTTTTTTTTTCATGTGTTACATATTGGTGTTTCCCATCTGAGTTTTTATTTCTTTATCTCTTTGAGTTCTATTACTGTATGACCTCATTCACTACTATCACTTTAATAACTATCTGTATTCTGATAACTCATAGATGTATCTTCCCAGTCATGTGTAGCTTATCTAATAGTCCCCTGGATGTCTGTACTTGGCTGTTCCTCTGACAGTTTAAGCTCAGCAGTTAAACCTGCCTCTCCTGCAAGACCCTCTATGTCGGTAACTGGAGCCACCATGCATCCTAATGCCTAAAAAGAAAAATTGAGTAAAATTATGGCTTTGTTTACTCCCACACCCAATCAACCAAATCCAACTGATTCTGTAACACCCTTAAGTCTCCCAGTTCATTCACTTCTGTCCACCCCCCGTGGATCTGCCCATGTTTAAGAAAGCTGTCAACTCTCTTCGGGATTTCTCCAAGAGCTCTCTAACTCGGTCCCCTACTTTTAGTATCAACTCTTCCATTTATCTGTCATGCAAATATAATGCCATTCTTTCTGTCTCATATTTAATAGTGTCTTTTACTTCATTTTTTTTCTTGGTAGATTTCAAATCACTTTCAGCTTTGTACATACTATTATTTGTTTTGAAGCACCCTTTTCATTCATCTCTTATTCTTCTAGAATCTAGTTATATCCTACTTATCTTTGAGGTTTTAGCTAAGATGTCATTACTTTCTGGGTATTTCTCATCTCTCAAATTCTTAGTCTCTTTATAGCACTCATCATACTGAATTGCTTAACCCATATATGACCACTTTGTTTAGTCTGTGCCCTTATTCCCATATGAACCCTCTTGCCTGTGCTCCTGTCATGCTTCTTAAAATCCTAAAATGAGTTAGTGCATTTAGTCAGCAAATATTTTTCTGAAAGCCCAGTATGAGGCCAAGCAATACCTAAGTCTCTAGGAACAGATACGTGAAGGAAACGGAGTACCACAGGATTGTGAGATATTTAATAAATATACAAACATACACATGATTTCAGGTATAGGTAAATGCCAAAAGCAGTCAAACAAGAAAATATGGTAATCCAGGGAGAGGTGAGGAGAAAGTGTCATTTTTTAGTTTAGCGAATTATGAAGTGAGGTCTGAATGGTGAGGAGAAGGCAGCTATACAATGATCTGGAGAAAGAGATTTCCAAGCCAAAAGAACATACAAGTGTCTTGGCATGAGAACAAACCTGGAATATTCAAAGGCAGAAATAGGGTTCTTGTGACAGCAGGATTAATCAGGGGGCTGAAAAGAGGAGTTCAGAGGGATATTCAGGGCCATGTCATGCAGGGCCTTCTAGGCATGGAAGAAGCTTGGATTTTATTCTGATGGTAGCGGGGAATCATCAAGGGATTTGAGCCAGACTGTGATCTAGTCTGATCCTTAGTTCATTATTTTACGTGAGGTGAGAGGACTCATAGGTTTTCACAAATTGACCTCCCATTTAGTCAACACATAAAGCTCCAGGTCTTTCAGAACCTTCAAAATGAAACAGTTAGAAGACAAAACTTCTTGCGATTTTTTAATTCTTTCTCAAAAACCAACTCTGTTGTATCATTACATTAATAGATCCCCTGCCTTCTAGGAGTGAACAAGCGGTAACAGCACAGAGAGACCTCACATTGCTTCACCAGAGGTAGTCCAGCGTTCCTTCACAGGACATAACCTCTTTGAGGCTGGGACTGTTCACCGTTATATCCCCAGACCTCGTACAGTAGCTGAATAGAACTCAGTTGCTGTGCATTGAAATAAGAAGAATCTATGGAGATAGAACAGAGAATTTTAATCTCCTCTCTATATGATGGAGTCTTCATGGAGTCTACTTGTTTGCCCCAGTGGCCATTACACATTTACTTTGAAGAGTGGTCCATGACTCACTGTAATCTCCTGACATGCAGGACAAATTGCCATGTCTCCTTGAAAGATTTGAGTTTTCAATCCTTGAACTAGATGAGTACTTCTTATTGCTTGCATTTACTTATATTCCAATGCAGGGGGGAAGAAAACTAATTAAAATTAGTTTGAAAATTGGATTGAAAAGATCTGATTTTTTTCATTTGCATTTGGAAATGCCAATGATAAGATCAAGAGTTCTAAGGATAGGATGGTGATTGACAGTAATGAGTAACAATTCGGGAGAAAGAAATATATTGGTAGAGTCACAAAATCTTTAATGCTCCAAACATTTTCCCTCTTTTAAAACTTGGCTCATTTTGCATTATTATTATTATTATTATTATTATTATTGTCAGAAGAGTTGTAGCTGCATTCTTAGCTCAGTTTCTTTTGCATTTATGCTCAGGGAAAAAACAAAAGTGCCAAGCACAAAAGCTCTACATTTACATGTTCAGATGAAAGGCTGAAATCCCAAACACAGAATGATATTGACAGCTCTGACAGATCCATCACTGGCTTTAACAGTCGAAGATGGTTGCATGGAAACACTAACAGTCAAAAATAACTCTTTTTGTTACCAAAAAAAATTTGAGGGGGAGGAGAATTGAATGGTTTTGGGACCCATGTGAGCATCACAAAAATTATTCTAAAATTTGGACCTGACACTTTTTGTCTATTAATTTTCATTCTAAAAATTTCAAAATGAACTTCAAAGAAGTTTGCTTCAAAAGTTGCTAACTTAAGTTTAGAAAACTGTGGCTTTCTCACAATGGCTCTTTAAAACATTTAATTCTAATGTTTCCTACTAGGATTGATATTCTGAATCTTACTCTATTACCACCTTCTTAGATCAGTATTGAGGGTTCTATCTCAGCTTTTTCAGTTCTTCTTTCTCAACTCAACTTTCATCATTGTCATATGCACAGCATTAAAACAAAAGAACTTTTTTTTTCAGTAATAGTTTATGTCATCTTTTGATAAAAACAGAAAGTAAGATGGCTAAATACAATAGTTAAAGGCAATTTTTAAGATTCAGGAACTGAGTGATAGTTCTGTGAAACCATTAAACTGGTTATTGAGGAAAATTTTTAAAAAGTGGTTGTTTAATGAAATTTTTCATGTTCTAGTCACATTTATTGGCAGATTATAGCAAGACTTATATCTCAAAAACTTTGACTTGGTTGAAAAAAATGGACGCTGTCACAGTTTAAGAAGGGTTGACATTCAGTCGAACTCATTTTCCTATGTCTACAAACAACTGTTTATTGAAATTTACCTTCTCACAAAATTTATTTTCTTTCTACCTACAAAACTGCCTGAAAAGTGCCCGTCTCTCATTAATATTCATTGGAATATTTAGCTCCTTAATTTCTCTCTCTCTCTCTCTTTTTTATTCTCCAAGCTTACTGTTGTGCCTTAGGGAAACAGAGTCATTAATTTTTGAGTGACCTTTGAGATTTAAGGTACTTTGTGCACTGTTACCAAACTGATTCTCTGACATGTTTTTCTGGTGTTGACTAGCTTACTTTATTAGAAGACAACAGTCTAACTGATGACATTTAGTTACTGAGCTGGTATTTCAGAAGACAAATAAAATTCGAGGCCAGGTAATCTCTTCCTATACCCTTGTCCTTACAAAAATGCATCAGATTTTTTGAATTTAGCAACATACTGTGATGAAATTTTTGAACTAATCAATAAGATTTCAGTATATTTTTATTCAACTGTATTAAATATTAAGTTTACTGGACCTAATCCTTAGAAGAGTTCTAGGATAGCATGAATTATTGTAGTAAGAAGAATCATTTGACCAGGAGAATAGATGTTCTTGGTTACTTGGCATATTCCATATCATAGGAATCACACTTCCTCAAGAAAAAAGGAGCTTCATGAAGGTTTTCTGAGCTCTTGTTTTCTTTCAGTTCTATCTCCCCTCTGAACACAATAATAACTCACACACATTTGATGTGGGGGGGCATGTGTACATTGGAGGGAGTCAGAGGAATGTCAATGGAGATCACTGGCTGTCACAACCTGAGTGCATTTGCTGCTATTATAAACAGACAGGTGAAGCATCATTCTGCTTCTAAGAGCATGACTTTCAGAGTTGGAACTGGGTTTGAACTCAGGCCTTGCCATGGACCTGTTGGGTAACTTCGGAAAAATAACTACATTCCTCTGTACCATTGTGTAGATTAAACCAATTAATAGACATAAAAGGACTCACAACAGTACCTGGTGCATATGGATTATGTCTTCAGACTTGTTATTTGTTATTGATACTTTTAAAAAAGATTTTATTTATTTATTTATAGAGAGAGGGAAAGGGAGAGAGAAAAAGAGAGAGAGAAATATCAATGTGTGTTTGCCTCTTGCACACCCCCTCCTGGGGACCTGGCTCGCAACCCAGGCAAGTACCTTGATTGGGAATAGAACCAGTGACCCTTTTGTTCTCAGGCTGACGCTCAACCCACTGAGCCACACCAGCCGGGTATTATTGATACTTTTGATATTTTGTTCATCATCATTTTTGCATTAATATGGATTCTTTAAAATACTTCATTACAATACTATTGACTTGTGATTAGTGAGTTTTTTGACCCTTCTTTAAATTTTGCATCCAAGGTGAGTGCCTCGCTCGTTTGATTGTAATCTTATCCTTATCCTTTCCATAAATTATTGTGATTACTTGCTTTCTTGATGCCCCTGATCAAATTTGAAAAGACATTTGTTTTGTTTTAATCATTAAGTTGTAAAATATGTAATACATGTAAAATTTTATTTTAAAAATAAACATGCCTTGGTGATCTAATAAAATAAATAAATGCTTCTATAACCACCAGTCACCTCACAGCACAGAACACTGCCAGCGTCTCATGCCCCTCCCCCACCAACCAGGACCCCTTTCTCATTCCAAAATGTGGACCTTCTCCTGCTCTTTGTGGTAACTGCTTCCCGGATTTATTTGATCGTTTTACATCGAAGCATGCATTTTCAAATATTATAATTTACTTTTGCCTGTTTTTAAATTTATGCAAACAGAACAATGTTCATACATTATGTATTCTTTTATGTCTGGTTTTTTTACTCAACCTTAGGCTTTGAGATTTATCTATGTTGCTGTGCATAGCTGTAGTTTGTTCAATCGCCTTACTGAACAGTAATCGACTGTATAAATATATCGCATTAATCCATCCTAATGTTCATAAACGTTGGGTTTATTTTCAGGTTTTGGTTATTATACACAATGCTGCTGGAACCACTCTTCTACAAATCTCTTGGGGCACACATTGTGCATGTGCTTGCATTGATATTGGATATGTGCTTGAGAGTAGAATTAGTATTAATTTTGTTTATCCAAAGTCATTTTACCAGTTTCTATCTATTTTACTAACTTGTTAATTTTAAAGTTTATCTGCAAAATATTTTGTATTTTCTACATACACAATCATGCTAACTTTGATAAATGTGTTTAAAATTGTGATTAATGATGGTTATATATCTTCCTTTCAAATCTTTCAACGTTTTATTATTTATTTCCTTTTTGCAATAAGACCACCACCTCCAGTACTGTGTTGCATGGAAATGTCTGTGTTTTATTCCCAGTTTCACAAGGAAAGCTTTTCACGAGGAAAGTTTCCTCGTGAAAAGCTTTCCTTGTGAAACTGGGAATAAATGAGTTATTTACTCTAAGTTTTGTCAGATGAAGGAAGACCCTTAATATTATAAATACTCACACATACATTAAATAATACTTTATTAATTAAATAATTTTTCTCTTTCTCCTGAGATGGTCATGTTATTTTCTTCTTTATTTGGTTAATGTAATAAAATATATTAATGATTTTCTACTGTTAAACATATTTATATTCCTGGAGCCTGGTTGGAAATGGATGTATCAGCCTTTTATACATTATTGGGTGATATGTTATTTTTTCATCTGAAGAGATTGAATAGCTTGTAATTATTCTTTCTTATAATGATTATGTCTGGTTTTATATCAAAGTTATCATGAATTTTTGAAACATATATTTGAGTGATATGTTTTACTCTATCTTCTGGAAAATTTTGTATTAACACTGACATTCATTTATCCTTAAGCATTTGGTAGAATTCACCAGAGAAGATATTTAGGCTCGAAGTTTTTCCTTTGAGAAAATTTAATTTCTTTTCTAGGCTATTCATGTGTTCTGTATTGCCTTCTGTTAATTTCAACCATTTGTATTTTCTCTAAAGTTTTGACCATTTCTACACATTTTCATTTGTTGTCATTCTAGTGTGTTGATTGCAGCTCTCCCTAAATATGTCCAATTTCTAACTCTAGTGCCTTTGAATATGACCTTATTTAGAAAAAGTGTCTTCTCACATGCTTACCTTTTAGTTGTTTCTTAATTTTATTTTTATGCAATTCTGTCATTCTATCTGATTAAATAATTCTAGAATTTTTTCCATCAAAAATTGACTCATAATTAAATCTCCATATTTTGTATTTCTAAAAAAAGTCCTTATTTTACCTTCATTTTTGAAAAATATTTATAATTAAGAATATAGTCTTAAGTCATCAGTTATTTTCCTTCAACATTTTAAAGATGTCATTTCATTGTTTTCTGGCTTACATTATCCTGTATAAAAATCAGCTGTCTCAGCTGATGATTTTTTTTTTAAGTTAATATTTTCTATTTTCTCTTGCTGTATGTAAACTTATTTTTCTTTTATTTTTGGTTTTCAGTGGTTTTACTGATGTGCTTTTGAGGTTTTTTTGTACTAATTTTCCATAAATTCTTCATGTTTTAAAAAATCTGTGATGATGACAATTTTCAAATTTGGGAAGTTATCAGTCATTATTTTTAAAAATATTACCTGTCTTGAGAACTGCAGTTGTACACCTTATAAACATTTTCTCAATCATCTTTGTTTTGTATCCTATCATTTGTATTTTTCTCTGGGCTTGTTTGGATATGTTCTTTTAACTCAGCGTTGGCTAAACCTAAACTGCTACAGAAGCTGTCAAGTGAGTTTTTAACTTCAGTTATTGTGTTGCTTCAGTTACAGCATTTCCATTTTTTTCAAGTATATTGTTCTCCTTCAAAATTCTCACTCTTTTGTGTCCTTGAATATAGTATAATTTTCTTGAAGTCAATATCTGATGTCTCTAATATCAGAGGTTTTGGGTTTTTTTTCTGTTGTCTCTTGTTTCTGCTTCTGTTGTTTCATGTTATTTTCTGTCTTTGTAGTCTGGATATTTTTAACTGTGTCGTCAAACTATATTTGCAAGCACTTGGTAGAAACAATATGTGATTTAGTATGCTCTTACACTATCTTCCTTCAGAGAGGATTTATATTTATTATAATTATTGTTATTAGTTTGCTCATTTATTTTGGGGAAATAGCTTTTATGGATTATCTTAACACAATTTCTTGATTTACTGTGACATGAGGCTGAGCTGCAGTTCCTGTGCGTGCCTACTTCGGGTTCACCCTTTACTCTTAGGTACAGCCTTTCAGCAAGAGTTATTTATCAGGTCCATTTTCTGTTTTGAGAATCTGTACTCCAAATCTTCTTTCTCCTACTGCATAAAGGCAGTCTAAAGTAGAGCTCAATTGTACTAACCTTTAATTGCCCCTTCTAAAATAACAAATAAGCACAAGAAAAGAGAATTTCAAAACCTATGCCTTTGTCCATTATGGATCATGGCCTACTAATCTTCATTGTCTTATTAGTTCTAAAACACAGGCTTTTACAAATATTTCACCTGACTTTTCTTATTGTCTTTGGTGGAAGAATTGGTAATAGTTACCTCATCTGACACTACTACAAATGGAATTATTTTTCATAAGAGTAGAGTCCCCCAAAATAGGAATTATCTTCTAGTGGACGGGCTCTTTTTAGTCCAGGCTTCCCCAGTTAGGTGAGTGTTCTAGGAACCCATCAGTATCAGTGTACTAGCTGGTGTTGTTGTGAGATGCTGCATTCAGCTTCAGTGAATTTTTTTTTAAAAGGTTCTTTCAGTGCATTTGCCCATTTTATGATGGGTGATGCACCTGCCCTCACCATGCTGAGTATTCAACAGTTTTAGACTAAAACCAGCATGACCCCTGCGCTCCACCCTCCTGAGTTCCTTTTTTTCCTGTTTCCCCTAATGAAAAAAGACCTTAAAGGGAAACATTTTGCAGATTTGGAAGAGGTGAAACAAAAAATGGCCGGAGCACTGAAAGTCATCAAAATCAACAAGTTCAAAACTGTTTTGAGCAGTGGAAAAATACCTTGATAGGTGTATTGCATCAGATGGAGAGTACTCTGAAGGTGACTGAAGTTTAAACATGTCATAATGAATACACATTTTTTTATAAATAAATTCTGGTGTTTTGGGGGTCCCCCTCATGTATAAACCCATTATATCAGATGAGAAAAAAAAGCTATAGTTTAAAGCCACTGAAACTGAGTTAAATTTATGAGGTATTTTTGTTTAACAAATATATTCTAATTCAATTAGGAAAGCCTTTTTACGAACATACAATCATTCATATTTGTCCAATCTTAAAGGGTTCAAGCAAATATCGGGAAAAAGATAAGTCATTTGAAGTATTTTTTAAAATTCTTTAATCATTTATGCAATTATAGTTGTTCCAGATTTCTTCTCCCTTTCCCTACTCCCCACCAATTCCACATGCTCCCCTCTCTAATTCAATCCTCACATTGCTGTCTGTGTCCATGGGTTGTGCAAAAATGGTTTTTGGTTAATCCCTTGACCATCTTTCATCCAGTTCACCCCTCCCCACCCACCGCCACACTTCTGGACATTGTCAGTCTGTTCTATGTATTTGTGCTTCTCTTTCTACTTTTATCTTTTTATTCAACTTCATTTTCAGGTCTGTTTCAATATTTACATTGTTACCATATAACTCATATCAAGGGTCTGTCACTAGGCTGGTTATTAGAAATACAATATGACAGTGTGAACAAGATAGTCATAGCCCTTGCCCTAATGAAGATTAGAGAGAAATAAGGAAGACATCTAGGATTAAATGGACAACCTGTGAAAAGTGCTTAGCATGATTGCTGGCATATAATATGCATTCAAATGCTGTTTTGATTAAGACACACAGTCATTTCCAACAGCCTGCGGTCCTTGGTCCCTGCAGGCCTGCATCTACTACTGGGTGGGTTTATGGGTTAGGCATCGGTGTGCAAATAGATTTGGCAATGAGGGCCTTCATATTCAGTCATGTTTTTGATTGTAGAATTTTATGAACTTTTTCCACTTGATTCAAAATGCAGAAGGGTATTTTGATAAGTGTGTTGGGGAGTACACATTTTTCTTTTGCCTCAGGGTCCAATGTGACTCTGTGCAGCACTTATGTGGATGTATGACAGGAACAGAGTCGGAGAGGATGATTCAGGTGCTCAAATTTTCAATGAGTGAAGGGACTTTTGGGAACATAAAAATGGCAATACCAAGAAAGGACATGATAAATGCATTCTATTTGGAGAAGGGAGGTTTCTCCTTTTAGAAAAGTTAATGAGGAGTAAGGAGTACACCAAAAATTCCTCCAGGCCCTGAGGTACAAAAGAAGATAAAGCCCCTCCTTGACAGACTGTGTGAGAAAAGGAGTCCTCAAGGAATGGTCAATCCTCAGGACAGTGCAAAGTGGGTGGGGACAAAGAGAAGAATTTGAGGATTTTGTTAAGAAGAGGCTTCAGTCTTCAGATGGTGCTGCGGCATTGTTCATGTGCTGTTTTCAAGGAAAATGGAAGCAACAAATTAGAAATCATCCCCTTCCAAACTATGTATGATATTCTGAATAAGAGAAAACGACCTGTTACTTCTTTTTCTCCATTTTTATGAGATTATTCTCTCCCCACCATTACATATTAAGTGAGTATAGGTTATTTAAATTTATCATTTACCTCTACATTCAGGTTATTAAAAAATATATATATATCAGATCAAAAGAATTGTTCATCATCCAGAAATGAATCAAATGACACCATTTTTTATTTTATTTATTTATTTTTTAGGGAAGAAGTGAGTGTGTTTCTAGTTGCACATGGGATACTCGTGTTGCAAGCACAGGACCATGTGTGTGTGTGTCTGAGGAGTGTGGTTGTGTGTTTGCAATCATATACAGAATCAAGAGTAGGGTATTTTGGTCTGCCTAGTATTCCTTTTATCATCTTGCGAAACAAGCATCCTGCTTTTGGGGCAACTGTTCCTGTTTCTCTTCTGTCTCCCCAAAACACCTTATTGTGGAGGCTCTGGTGAGGCTGCCAGTCATTGTACTGAGCCACTTGGGCCACACGAGATTGGCTTGAGCCAAAGTGCCCCATTCATCTGGTCACAGAGATTGATTGATATGAATGTGATTTACACCAGACCAATAGGGATCCATTCCTATAACTTTTATATACAGACACTGGGAAAGGACAACTCTCTCTTTCATCTGGTGTCATAATCTTGATAAACTGGAATGAACCTGGGGCTATTTATAACCATGCCCATGACTTGCCCTCCATGTGAAAAATGTCTTTATAAAGTAGGGGAGAATGGAACCAATATATAGATAAGAACAGATTGGAAAATGGAGAAAGTACTGGTAATATTGTTCACATCCCTGAATTCAAAGGCATGTAAAACTGTTCATCTCTCTTAAAGATTCAGAATAGACAGAAGAGAATTAGGATTTATGATAAACGAGGTTCTTGTTCAAATCCCCAAAGACTGAATTAAGAAAATAACCCAAGAAAGAGTAATATCATGAACACTGGGCAGAGAATCAGGAAAACTGGTTTCTAGTTCAAGCTTTTCCATAATAATTCATGTAAATGTGGACAAGTCAGTCTTTTTGATGATCAGTTCTCTCTTCTGTAAAATGCTTTAACTACTCTAAGATCTTTAAACTATAAATGTTCATGCCCCAGACACTTCTAAACAAATTACAGTTTGAAATAAGTGCCCCACATTTAAATAAGTGCTTAATAATTTTTTTCTTATAGTAACATTTTTTTTTCCTTTTCCTTTTCTTTGCTTCAAGTTTCCAGTTAAAAAAAATATGATGTCACTAGATTAATCCAGTGAGATGTAAATGTAATCAGGGACTATATCAAAAGTGTCTGTAATCCACAACATTTCCAAAGCAAAAACAAAATTGTATACCCTAATCTGAACCAACTGAAGTAACTGCTGATTTTTATAGTTTCAATGAAATAGTGAACTGTCAGAATTGATTGTCTCTGTAGATCATAATGCTGAGCTCTCACGTGTACAGAGAAACAATAACCCTTACACCGAATTTAGCAGTTCATGAAGTTAAGAACTGAAAATATTCTTGTTTGTCTTTTCAGTGGTTTCTCAACCTTCTCACTCTATCATTTTGACTTCTCAAGCTCATGCAATTAAATTCATCAACGGGGCCAGCCACAGGTACACTGTAGGGTCTGCATGGAATGCTGTGCTGGAGAGGGCTTCAAGACTGTATCCGAGCTCATGGAAGAGGATGCTATAAGTGTCTGCGGTGAGCACCATCCTTGGAAAAATAGGTATGTGCCATCTAAGCGCAAACTTAATTTTGTATTCCAAATGTTTGTCTTTAATAGAAAAATTTCAAGTTCAATTTCTAAATGATAGGACTGAGCCTTTGATATGTATATAACATCCTTCCCTACTGATTGATACATTTTGGGACTGGGTACTTTCTACATTATTCTTTATATCCAACCATCTATTCTATTTACTGACCATATAAAGACAGCATGAATTTATATCCCTGGTGTCTTTCACAACTCCAATTTGTTCCCAGCATGAAATACCACTTATGTGGGTTTGAAATTCTATTCTAAACTTAGAACCCACATATCTGTGTAGGAGGTAAAGTTGACAAAACACGTACTTTTTCCCTAATGCAAATCTTACGTGCATTGGCTTTCAGGAAGTTAAGCTCACACAGTTGGGGGTGTGTAAGACAGAAAATAACTCCTGTGAAATGAAAAGCTAAGGAGTGAGTAAAGAAGAACAGATCTATTTTGCTAAATGGAATTTTTAGAGACACAGAGCAAATGGTTCTGTTTTGTTCTGTACGAGATTAAGAATAAAAATAAGATATTTAAAATGAGAGTGGATATACATTAGGAGGTTAAGGAGAGTTGACACTCTGCCAGTTTTGACAACATTTAGTAATATTCAAATTAATTATAATATTGAAAATGGAAAACTCTGACTTCAAATGAATAATAAATAGCAAAATCAGGCACGGCTCTGAGATGACATGTGATTTTCATGAGGATGGGAACATTTAACATTTATACAGCAATTCAGATTCTCAAAGTCATATATCAACGACAACTGTAAAATACATCTTTAATTTGAATTGATGAAATACTCTGCAGGGGTACATTCAGGAGGCAGTATACGTCTCCCTTAAATAAAATGAGACAGAGAGAGAAGATTTGGATAAACAAATGCTTAAAAAGTACTTACACAAATTGAAGTGAAATGCCCTGATATCCAATCATTTGAAATGATTTATCTTGGTAGGTATGTTTTTGTTATTCATTCATATGAATATTCATAGTATGTCGTAACTCATCATGTATTTAGAAATTAAGGGTAATCCATATCCTGAAAGTAAAAGGGTTGATTTATAAATATATACTATAATCCTTAGACAGTACTTTAAGTAAAAGCTTTTAGATCACATATTTACCCAAAAACTGTCATCTCTGCTCTGCTTTGGTTAAACTTGAGCTAAAACTTTTCTTGAAGGCCACCCATGCCTGGAGATGTCAGTTCAGCTAGCTACTTCTCTGCTCCAATGCTCAATCTATTAACATGGCTATGGAGAGCTCAAACACAGTCCTGTGGTGATTTCATCCCTAGTCATGGCATTTTAGTACAATGTCACTGCCATCACTAAATCTTCCCCCTTGCAGTTGAGGATGGCCAGAAATCTCATCATGGAATGGAATCGGCAGGGCTCCCTGACACTTCCAGGCCTGACCCATGCAGCCTTGCAAACCTTTCCCCTTTTGGATAACTGCAGTAATAATGACAAGAACAATTTTGCAAGTCACATGAAGATGTCAGAACTGCCATTAGCCTGGATCTCTAAATGACCCTGTGGAGAATAGCTGCCTACTAACCTGGAACATCTCCCTGGACTGTAAATCTGAGAAGGATGTAAATTTTATTTTGCTTGAGAGATATATCTGGAGGTCTTTCTGTTTTTTCTTTCTTTCTTTTTTTTATTACCCTGGCTAATATAAGTCTAGATTTGCTGCTATAAACTTATAGTTTCTAAACCCACCTGGCCTCTCTGCAGAACTTTGCAGATATTAAGAAACTACCACCCTCTTTGTTTCTGTAGCTTTTTGAAACCTACAGGACTCTCTTCAAAATGTCATTCTAATCTCTAATCCTTCCTTTCTCAGAATATAACATTGTCTCAGAGAAAAACAATGCCACCAAGCATGATTTAAAAAAAAATTATCCCCTTTCCTAATTCAAAAATTACCCATATTTGTCCCCATCTTAGTTCTTTTCACTTTATTAAGAATTTTTGTTCTGTTTAAAAGTACTCTCCGCACAGTCTCTAGTTTTACCATTTAATCTGCTTAAAGCTTTCTCTGGAGTCCTTACTTTTGTCTTTTATATTATTAATCTCTCCTCCCTCATTCCTGTGTTCCTTCCCTTAAATGATAAACATGACCAGGACACTTTTACCTTATAAAAATTTTTTCCTCTTTTACTTTGAGTCCCCCTCTAATCTTCCATTCATCTTAACTTTTGTGTTTCATATAAGCTTCCTTGAAGTGTATTTTAGTTATCTTTTCATTTTGTAATCTGTCATTTATCCCAAATTCTGTAACCTGAGTCCTATTTCTAAGGCTCCTTTGAATTGTCTTAGGAAATATGTGATAATCACTTTGCTGAATCCAGTATTTTAAAAGGTGAATTTGATTATTGTATATTCTTGCTTGAAACATCTTCAATATTATTCTAGGCGAGAGTTAAGTCTAAACGCCTTAGTATGCCTTATAAATTGCTTCAGTCTCTGGCTCTTGCTTATTCTCCTGTTTCTTCTTCTATAGCTTCCATCCACATACCCTGTGAATAAATCTCACTGAACTAGTTAAAGTTAATTATGTTAAATCTTTTAAATTTTTTCTGAGTTTTTTTCTGTACTTGGGAAGTCTGTCTTCAATTGACCAGTTATTTAAATAATATCTTATACTTCAAGATCCATCTCCAGTATTTCTTTCCTCATAAAGCCTTACTTGTTGCATTGAATCTCCTTTTCTGTTGCCCAATGCATAGTGTTTGCTTTAGAACTTATCACACTGCATTATAATGCTTGGTATATCTTATTTACTCTTCTACAAGACTATGAGTTCTTTGAAAGCGAAATCCTTCTTCATCTTGGTATCACTAGAATCTAGCATAGTGTGAAGGCAGAATAAAAAGCTAATATATATTTACTGAGTAACAGGATGATTATAAGTCATTTCCTTATTTTTAAGTCAGCTCACAAAGTTAGGGACTGCAGGGGCTACTCAGTATTGATATAACAGATATAACAGATTATATTGTTAATAGTCCAAACATCAAAATGTAAAGAACAAAATGATGACATTGTGAATTTTTTCAAAATTAACATATAGAAATATCCATTTAAATTATTTTTTGAGACGAAGAAATTTGTATCTAAGAACTGGTCAGCAGATATTTTATATTTTATAAGAAAGGTATTTATGCTTCTATAAAAAAGTAAAAATGTATAAATGATAAATTGCTTTTGAATAGCAACTAGGACTTCAAACTGGTCATATATGATGGACTTCAGAGCAGAAAGCAGTGTTGTAAATTATGGACTCCACGGGGACCACCTGCTACAGGATATTGGGGATCCTCATAAAAAAGGCAGTGGTAGTGGGCAGAAGAAGCCAGTTCTTCAGGGAATGGAATCTCTAAGAAGGAAGGAGAACTCGTTGCCTTTTTAAATTGGAGACTGGATTGACGTAGGCAAATTTCTAAGAGAATGTTTGACAATGTCAAATGTGTGTGAAGAAAGAGGCCTGATATTGGAGACTCAGCTATTCATGAGTCAGAGTTAAAGAGAGGAAAGTTTTTAATTGCCCTGGAATGTCTTCTGTCATTTGAAACGAGCTGGATTACACAGTTTCTAAATAATCAGATGGTAAGCCAAACCTATGGAATGACTTTCAACCTTTGATTAAAGAAATGAGTACAGACCACTTAGAGGAGATAATGAAGACAGAACAAGATTTTCCATGACACAACCAGAACACAAAACAATTGAAAATGTACTTAACAGTGATGAGATTAACTAAGATTAATGAACTAATAGTTCAATTGAGGCTTTACTTGTGATTCTGAAGATTAAGTTTATCAGGTGAGCCTCAGAGGAATTTCTAGGTCATGTGATGAAATTTCAAGGTCAGATGAAAGCAAATACAATCAAATGGCCCTCAAGCTCACTTTCAGTGTTTCCAGTGCCTTCTATATTTCTTTATTCTAAAGTTTAAAAAGTCAATGTTAATTTTTGTGTATCAGTTTGTTTTTGTCTTGTTTTTATTCACCTACAGGGCTAAAAGTAAAGCATTTTTCTTTTGTTTATATCTCCTTGTAAGTTGTTTTAGTCAAATGAAACAGTAGCTTACAATTTTGCCTGTCCCCATTTATTTCCCCAAATCATTCTGGTTGATTATTTATCTTTTAAAATGAACCTGAAAACATAAGCCCACATAAAAGTTATATTTATTATTATATTGAAAACTAAGTAATGAACACTTTCTACCCCAGTTAATTATCCCACAAATTTACTTGCAATCTAAATGTATAATATTGTACACAAAATTTTTAATTTCTTTATTTCTATTTACCATCAGTTTATGTATAGGCTATTGTAATATAAGCTGTTTGTTTCTGTAAATTGAGAAACAGAAGGTCTTGAGGAGTAACCCTAAAACTTTATTTTCTCTCAGTCCTTGAGAGAAATGAAGACTTGTGGTAAGCAGCTATTTACTCCAAATTATATCTCTTTTCATCACTATGTTTAAAAAATTTAAAAATTATTGTTTTATTTTATGATTTTTTAAGTGAAAACCAAAAGTCATCAAAACTTCCCTGATTGCCTTCTGAATTTTTGCATTCTGAAATTCAATCTAGATGAAAATATTTTGTTCATAGCCAAATGCAGTAAACATCTTACTGGCTGTTAGTTTATGATATTAACTGTTACAGTAGCTGATTTTTTTAAATTGCTCTAAGGAGGAGTATTTTTGTCTATTAACTTGAATACTTAGAACACCTAGTAAAAATCACAAAGAGTAATGATCATTATTGTCAGGCTGGAGAGGGAGCTGGACTCAGTGAACATCTAACAAAAGAACAAACTTTCATGAATTACCATTGACTTACATAGGCTTGACCAGTTAATAATGGCAGGAACAGTTGTTTTGTGTACATATGTTATGGAACAGAAAGAATTGATCTACCTGGAGCTAGCAGAGCCAAACACTGGACATTGAAATTTGTAGTGGAGAATATTGGCTATTTTATTATGAATTATGCCACCCAGAAGAACAGAGAGCTAATGCTCAACTGCTCAAACACCTCAGTGGCATGTAGGTTACAGATTATATAAGGTCAGGGTCATGCTGAGAGCAAATTGGCGAGGTAAGGGTAATAAATCATTTCATCAGGTCTTGAGAACAGCTCTGAGCTCTTGTCTTGCATCCCATTGTCTGGTCTCACAAGTAGTAGCCAGGGAGTTGTTCCATGTTAGGACTCAGAAGCTGAAACATAACTGAGGTTAAGATGTCTACCTTTAGCCTTCCAGAGGTTCTGACCTTGTGATCATTAGTCAGGTGCGGGGTACTGTCTTCTGCTGCCTCAGGAGTTGCTGATTGTCTGGGAGAAAGACTAAGTCTCTGAGGGGTTTATATATATAGAGAGAGATGTATTCTAGAGCTAGGATTTAAAGCCAAATATAATCAAAGTCATAAGGACCCTAGGTTTCACATACAGTTATTCTTATATGCAAAACCAGGATAAGACTGATATTTCATTGTTGGTGTACAAAAATAGCTTCGCTTTCTGAATATTGACTTTGTATCTTGCTGTTTTGTCAAATTCACTTATTAGAGCAAGTAGCTTTTCGGTACAGTCTAAATGGTTTTCTATGTACACTATCATGTCACCTGGAAATAATGACAGTTTTACTTCCTCCTTTCCAATTTGGATGCCTTTTATTTCCTTTTCTTGTCTGATCACTGTGACTAGAACTTCCAATACTGTGTTGAATAGAAGTGGTGAAAGCAGACACCCTTATCTTATTCCTGGTCTTAGTGGGAGAGCTTTTAGTTTTTGCCAATTTAGTATGATGTTGGCTGTAGGTTTCTCATACATGGCTCCCCCTGCTCCCACTGTACTGAGTGTTTTTATCATAAATGGGTGCAGCACCTTATCAAACACTTTTTCTGCATTTATTGATATGATCATGTGAGTTTTATCTTTCCTTTAGTTTATGTGATGTATTACATTTATTGCTTTGTTAATATCATACCATCCTGGTGTCCCTGGAATTTTCTCAAAAAATTAAAGATGGAACTGCCTTTTGACCCAGCAATTTCACGGCTGGGATTATACCCTAAGAATCCTGAAACACCAATTTAAAAGCACCTATGCACCCCAATGTTCATAGCAGCACAATTTACAATACCCAAGGGCTGGAAACAGCCTAAATGAGTGGATCGAAAAACTGTGGTACATTTATACAATGGAATGCTATGCATCAGAAAGGAATGAGCTCCTACCTTTCTCGACAGCATGGATGGAACTGGAGGGCATAATGCTAAGTGAAATAAACCAGGCAGTGAAAGACAAATACCATATGACCTCACCTATAGCTGGAACATAATCAACAAAGCAAACAAGAGAGCAAAATAGAACCAGAGACATGGAAATAAAGAACAAACTGACAGTGACCAGAGGGGAGGAGGGAGGGTGATAACGAGGGAAAGAAGAAGGGTCAAGTCAAGGAACATGTATAAAGGACACATGGACAAAGACAATGGGAGGAGATTGAAAGAGGAAGGTGGAGGGTGGGTAGGACAAGGGAGAGTAATTGTCTATTTACTTATATTGAACAACAATATAAGTAAATAAACAAACAAACCACAGTAAGGTTACCTGTGCCAATCCTACAGAAAATGTAAGACTACATCAAATTATGATGAGAAGAGAGAACCATTACTTTTGTATCATGGTGAAAGAACCCAATGAACAAGAAACATCTCTTTAAAATTAATACTTCTTAAAGACAAAAAATGAAGAAAGTCAAATGTATTGTTTCTAAAATTTTATTGTTTGAGAGTCCTAGAGAATAGGATGCTTACCCTTAAAAGAATGTCAGTTGCGTGGTTTTGAAAAGCTTCACAGAGTTCCACTTGAAACTCAAAGGTGTATCTCATGAATTTAGTTTAAAATAACATGGAAAAGTCCTAATAACTTTGAAAATAAGATATATACTGATTTCTTAAGGTCTAATAAGGTTTTTAACCAATCCAACAGGTGTGTTTTTTAAAAACATTTTATCCTGTGAACATGTTTATTAGCTGAAACATTTTTTGACTCTTCCCTTTCCCTTCTAGTATGTATAACATGAAGTTAGTAACTGGGAATTTGAGTAACATCAAACACTAGGAATTTTGTAATCTTGCGTTGTAGTCTTATTTCAACTTTTATTAAATAAGAGTTTAAGATTGTATGTGAGTGTGTGTGGGGGTCCCCTTCTGACTTAGCTAATTTTACTTAGACCTTGACCCATGTGAATTCTTAATGAGTTACATAAAAATTATTAATTCTTCACTCTGGTCAGACTATGGAAGTTTCCGACAAATGGAAACGGAAAGCACTTATATTTTCTCTCTTTCTTTTCTTTTAATCCTCACTGGAGGACATTTTTTCATTGCTTTTAGAGAGAGAAAAGGAGAGAGAGAAACACTGATGCAAAAGAGAAACATCGATTGGGGATCCAATCCACAACCTAGGTATGTGCCCTAATCGAGAATCACACCCGCAAACTTTTGGTTACGGGGCTATGCTCCAACCAACTGAGCCACACAGGTCAAGGCAGCATGTATCTTATTTTACAATTGGAAGCGCTGTGGAGTTTAATGGAGATGACTTTGGGGGCCAAGTAGGGGAGTTGTGCTTTTAGGCTATATACGCCCCTCCATAGAAAGTAGATACCAGCCCATGGCTCCATGAGCTTGCTGGGAGGAGTTTGCATCTTTCCATCTCCTGGTGGGCCTAATTTGTAAAGATCTCCTTTACCTACAAATGGTAATGCCTGTAACAAAGTCTTACCTCTTGGGCAAGGTGTCAAATTTGCAGTCAAAAGCCTCTAAACCTGCTCCTTGGTGTAAGATCTAGTATAAAATCGTGTTACCTGGAATTATTTTCCTCTTTAGTAAGATTTTAAAGTTAATTAAAAATCTTGAAATTCATCTGTTCTCAAGGTTCAATATAACTCCATATTACATATTTCTTATTGGCTAGTGTTTGGAAAATCTTAACAACCTTCAAGGAAGCTTCAGGATGTAATAGTTGCAATTTTAAGTGCAACCCTATATAAATAACTAGACTTGCCAAGTGGATTTAGGCTAATAGGGAATGAAGGTGGAGAAAGTGACTTGAGACTACCCTTCCCTTAGCCTCTGCTAGACATTACAGGACCCTCCCCATACCAAATAAGGGGAAGAGGAATGTTCTGAGCATTAAGGGCACTAAGAATAAATCTGAGCTATCATGGATAAGATTACTTTCAACTTGTTATTTTATGTTTTCTGACACAGACCCCAAGGTCTGTAATTATTCTAGGAAAACTGCGGGGGCTGAAACAGTACTTTTAAGTTCATTTGCCCTTTTTTTGCCTGTCTCTCTTTGGGCCTGGGCAACTGGCTTGCGTGTGCGTGTGTGTGCGCGTGTGTGTGTGTGTGTGTGTGTGTGTGTTTCCCCAGTGCCAAAGAGAAAAAAAAGAAAAAGTGCAGAAGAGTCCTAGGGAGATGAGGCTATTTTTATTCGAAGCTGATCCTTCTGCCTGAGCCACAAGTGCTGCTTGGAAAGGGCTCAGGTTGTTTCCAGGGAGAGAGCTCTGCGGAGACAAAGTTCAACAAGACAACAAAGGGGCGGCAGAAACAACCAGGGAAACGGAGAGCCCTCCTGTTGTCACACAGAACACCCCCACCAGAGTTCTCAAATCCTAAAGTATTCTGCAAAGTGCCACTTGACTGGAACTTTTGGCCTGTCTTTTTCTTCCTGGAACCACCATGACTGAGATCACAGCTGAAGGTATTGCTACCATTTTCCAATAGTATCAACTAGAAAAAAAAAGGTAGAAATTGACAGCCACATTGATAGTCAATGTGTCGACCAGACCTTAAAATGTTGCTTTTAGTTAGTTGTCTTGATCAAATGATTCTATATGGGATCAGAGGAGTGGATTTGGGAACTGAGAGATGGACAGATCTGTGTGTTGGGGGAATGAGAAGTGGTTTCTCTGAAATTTTGCATGCAGAAACTTCTTTGCTATGCCAAAGTCCCCACTAGTTACTGGAGTCACCCACACCTCTATAAATAGCTGTGGTCATGTAACATGGCTGATATCTTACCTAGCACAAATTACAAGACTCACACGGATGGCGACCACTTGAACTTGAAATGTTGCATTTAATGTTTAAACTTAGAAAAATGATTTTGAGCATTTTTCTTAAGGATATTTTAACATGGAGATCTTAAATTTTTTTCCTTTCTAACCAGAGTGTATAAATACACACACACATACAGATTTATATACAATTTAAGATATAAACCCTTCTGCAAAATTTGTTTATATTTCATTGTTGGTGGATATTCAGAGAGACAAGGTTTGGAATTCAAAATCACTATATGTCAATGTGATTTTTAAAATAAAGCAATTTAAAAGTGGCCAAATGCTGATTCTTTTCATACACTCATGTTTCTTTTCCCCCTAAATGATGAATTCTATCTTTATATTAAAATAAATGTTTTATGTTTCAATGCTTATTCTGAAAAGGTATATGCTATAAGTAAAGCATATGATTTTTATTATTCAGCATGGTAGTAACTGTTTTATGTACATAATATATGTAAAATATGTGTATATATGTAAATCTATAGCTATATATTATATAGATTATATATATTTATTAAAATAAAAAGACCCTTTCAAACAACCAAAGTATGTTAAATGCAGACACAGTCTTGTTCTAGCTGGGGTTAAAATTTGGGAAGTGGGTCTGAGATTTGCTTCTGACAGCTGTAAGAAAGTCAGACAGGTGGTGCTCTCAACGGTTTCCAAGTTGAAGGCTGTCCTGGTTTGTTTTTAATCAGACAACTGAAAAATAGAACTTGAGGTGTTGGCTCTTTGGGCAGACATTATCACAGACACACAGTGATTTTAGAGGTGAAGACTTTTCTATATCTATGAGGAGAAATATCTTATTTGTACCTTCCATTGAGAAATTTAGTCTGACACCCAAAATTAACAAAAACAATTACTGAGAAATTTCTATGTATATCAGGTATTTTGCTCAGGACCTCATGTGTGTTTACTTATTTAAACCTCATACAATTCAATTTAGTCAGCATTATTATCTCCATTTTGCAGAAATAGAAACGGTAGCTCAGATGTTCGGTGACTTGCTCAAGACCACAGTATTGCCAAGATTAGAAGCTAGCTCCCTGAAATCTAGTTTGTTTTTTCTTTTCTGTAAGAGGATATCGGGTTTACTCTTAACCAATTTTAGTTGAGAATTTGCTAACTAAATATAAATAGTATTTTTTCCTATTCCTTAGATATTCTGAGTCATATGGCCTTTAGTTTGTCTTAAAGTGTGCTTTCTATAAAACTTCTTGCTTAGCCTTGCACGAGTTATTAATATACCTATGAATATATTTCTCTGTGCCGGCACAGGACTGCCAGCTGATTCAGGAGGTCACTTGGCCAAAACATTTTGGCTTGTCTATAGATTATGCTCAGTAGAGCTTTGCACTTAATTTATAAAACTTTTTACAGGAGAATTTCAGAACATGAAATAGAACTTTCATTTCTGTGGGAGAGTTTAAAAGTGTCTGTGGAAGACCTCCTGGAGTAACCCATTAAAAATCATTGAATTAGTAATAAATTAAGAATGTAAAAATGCTACCTAGTTCCTGGGTGATGGTCTTTTCTTACTCCCTGGCCTTCACAGTTCATAGGATTATGTCATTTGAACATCAATTTTGTGCTCTTAGCGTTTTATGGAATGATGTATTAATCATATTTCTCAAACGATAATTAGACTGCCAACTCCAATGAGCTCAGTTTTTAAGGTTAGTACCACAGTCATCCTCCGTGGTTGTCTATACAGTTTCTCGCATGCTGCTCTGTTATACAATTTTCATCTTGTCTTCATGATTCTTATTCGTCGTGTCTTACCTAGCCTTCATTTAGAGGTGCACTTTTGTACAGGGCCTTGGTGTAGCCTGGAACATTCTTTCCTCTCATCTTCTATATTTCCTTTGCACCACTTTTGGACACATTACTGAAATGTAGGCACTGCATTAGTAGCTTTATGACGTCTACTGGTTATTCTTTTGATCCATTTATCACAAAGCAAGTGAACACCTTGTGGCATATTAAAGAGTTAGAGCTCAGGTAGCTCCTTGGAGAGTCCTAGTCCACCATCAGCACCTCAGTTTTTTCAAAAACCGAGGCTCATACAGTTATATGGCTCTCTCATGGTCATTAATAGTTAGAGGAGGTCTGATGATACAATTCATGTCTCCTTTGGTTTACCCCAGTGCTTATTCAACCATAATGCAGGGTATGTCTTTAAACTTTAAGCTCTTCGTGTAGATTTCCATTGCATGTTCCAAGCTGGGTTATTTCATGTGACAAAAGAAATGAAATAATGCAAAGTATGGAATTGTCATTTAGGTACAGAGCAATGGATTAACTAGAACTTGGAAAAGTTGAACCCCAGAGGATTTTAGGGACATGATTTTGATTCTGGTTGTGATAAATTAATAAAGATAATTATAATGACAATGATAACAATAATTCACATTTATTCAGAAGACATTATGTATCAAGCACAGTATTAAGCTTGTTATATGATCATTTAATCCTCAGGACAACCAAATGAAATAGATACTTTATTATTGTTATTTATAGACAGGAACCTGATGTTTAGAGATGTTAGAAATTCGCCTGAGTTCACACAGGTACATATGGTGTAGCTAGGATTCACACCCACGTCTCTGATCATAGAGTCATGTTGAATACTTCCTCTTGTTGTTTGAGATTAAGAGTTAGCCTGCTATTAATTTGGAGACTGATGGCGGCCAACACTAAGCCTTTGTTCTGTCTTGGTCCATGCTACTCTGGGTGGGTTAAAGTTGGCCACAGGCCGGATTAGGCTTGAGGAGCACTAAGGTTGAAGACTATAAATAACTTTCTATTTTCTTTCCAGAGGCTCAATTATTCCCAGACAAGTGCCAAAGTTAGTGGCCCTTCTGAGGTTCATATGAACTTTCAGTCACCAATTTCGGCATCTATTTAACAGCATAAATCACTATGCAAAAATGTCATTTGAGCAATTTGATAATTAAGTGAAGTTTAATTAATTCTTAATAACTATGTTGAAAAAGTTGATAAAATATGTAGAGTTTTTGAATTGCCAGTTAACTAATACACAATCAAATAATGTTTTATGGTAACATTTTATGTAGTTGTGTCCTTTGGGTCCAAGGACCACCAAAATATGAGGACATAAAATATTTACATAATGTATTCTAGTCAGAAAAACCTTACATATAATTAACTTAGCATTACTAGAACATTTATTTGAGGGAAATTCAATTTTTTAAAACTGTAACATATAATTTTTTCAACTTTAAACTATTATATAAGTTCAGGATTCAGGAGAAGGGTTATTTTATTATGTATGCATAGTTCAACCATATTTCACTCCTTCTTTAACAAACCTTTAAGAGGATTTGATAAATGGTCATTTATTTCACACAATGCACTGCTTTGACAAAACCTATACTTCGTGAAGACTCACTGTTGCTTGCAAGGAAAAAGATCAATAATTCACAGCCAGACTACTGAACAACTATGTACACAAGTCATATCATCTAGGGCAACAGACAGTGAAATTAAGAAAAGGAAGAGATCCAACTTGCATCTGTATTAATCTTGCCAAAACCAAGAGCAGCTACTCTGACCTAAGTGGAGATGACTTCTGGGTGAGGGGAGGAGAAGGAGACTAAAGCACCAAGTTCAAGTCTAATTACTCCTAGGTTATATTCTCCCTTTCAAGAAAAACAATAGAGCACATGTAGAATATCATTTTTATATCCAAGAACATATTTTAAAGTTGAAATTAAATGCCAGTGTATTTAGAGGAGAACCGTGGTGGTAAGAAGCACAGCTAAATGAAAATACTTGTGCATGGGTTATTTACATACAAGATTGGAATGGTTTTAATTATGTAGCATGAGAGAAATATTCAAAGACCCTTGGATAAAAGTCTGGAAACCACAATGAGGCAAATAGTTGGCCAAATATAAGGTAAAACTTAGCCAACCATTAAAATGATAGCTAGAACTAATGAAAAAATAAAAAAGAAAAAAAAAGCAATGAAAGAAATACAACCTCCAATTTTCAATGACCAGAGGGGTGAGGAATATGCTCTACACTCTACTGTAGCATGAAGTAAGCAAAATCCAGGATATGGGAACCTGCAATACAACAATCCAGTTCCTTCAAATGAGTTACCAGGGACAAAAAGTAATGCCAAGGAAGCTTATAGAATAAAAGAAATGTAAAAATAGAGCAACCCATAACAATGTGTACAACTATTGGATAGTGATTTAAACAACCTTAAAAAATTCTAATGAAATAATTGGAAATTTGACACACTCTGGATATTAGATGATATTAATAAATTATCATATTTTAGTGGAATAATCATATCATAGTTGTGGTTTAAAGTTTATTTGGAGATCATGTTCAAATATATACTGATGAGGTCATGTAATGTTTGGAATTTGTTTCTAAATAATATGCTAGATAGAAATGTAGGTGGGATTATGGGTAGTATAAAATTTGCCATGAGTTGGTATGTTTGGACTGGTGATGGGTACATGAGGTTTTGTTACAACTTTCTGTCTACTTTTGGGAATATTTAAGTCTCTTTTTAATAAAGAATTAGAAAGAAAATCAGAACTAATGCTTTTAGTATGGTTAACAAATTAATAAGAACATATTTTTGTAATATATATGTAATTTAATCCACTGATCACCAAATTTATTTATAAGTGCAGATTACTATCTAAAATGAACAGTAGGTTGTTATTGAAAGGGAAATCAAATATGCTTGTATTAGACAGAAGGGCCCAGAAATGTACATTGCATTTGTAACACCAGACGAGGAAATGAGGGAATCTGTAGGTTAGTTTCATAATATCTTTCAAAGTTATTAGAGACATTAATTAGGTATATTAATTAGTAACATCATTTTTTAGATGATCCATGTAAAAACCAGAGAAGTCAATATGATGCAAGTAAAAAACAGTTCTAAGAAATGCTATGGTCAGAAACATCTGTATTGACAAGATATTAAGTGCCAAGGTCTTACATGAATATCTCCTTTAAGTACCACAGAAACTCTGAAAGGCTAGAAGGCAGATATCACATAAACTTGATCAGTGTGACGCTAAAACTACTTGATCTTCTTTACTGCTCAAGTTGAATTTAGAAAAAGAGAAGAAAGGTAGATTGTGAAAATCAGTAGGCTATATAGCTCATTGAAAATCAGGGAGAAAAAGCAGTGCAGAGTTGAGAGAAGGCAGTATTAAAATAATTAAAGGCAGTGTGACAGAGCAGGAAGTGTATGGGGTTTCAAGTCAGAAATCTGGGTTTGATCATTAGCTCTGCTACTTAACCATAGGTGACCTGGGGAGGCTGAGGGGTCTCATGGAGCCAGGGCCGTAAACTAGTGAGTGCATCTTGATTAATGTCAATCATATGGCCAGATAATTTTTTTCAACTTTTTATAAAATTTTTCCAGGTAGCAAAATAAGTTTATGTCTTATTAATTGTGTGAAGCATGAACGATGCAAAATCTTCAGTGAAAGTAAACAGAAAATATATCTTTGTAGTATCAGGCCTAGCTGGGTTCTATTAAGAAGCTTTTTTGTCATAACTTTTTAAATTATTTGTAATAGCAATCCCTTTTTGCGCCCCCCACACTGAAGCACACAGTACCCATGGAAAATGTTCTGTTTGCCACCTTAAATGTTTCTCAGTTTTCTCTTATTTATTTTTGGTCATCATTGTGACTATAATTTTAAAATCATGCTACTTTTACAATGCAAAATGAATTGAGCCTACTCAGCTATTCCAAGGGCTTAGGAATACTAAGCGACTTAAAACCTCCAATGCTGTTTGCATTAATTTTTAATCAGTTAACAATATTTCATATGAGAGAAACATGAAACGGTGCAACTAAGCAATTTTTAAATCATCTACATTGACCTTTGGGTTGAATATATCAATTTGAAAACAGAATGCACAGATGGTTAAGATTTTCCAGTTAAACCTTTGGCTTTACAGTTATGGAGTTTAAAACAGTATTTTCTTTTCTTTTTTCAAATAAAAAGAAGACCTTTGGAGACATGCTTCATATATTTAAAAATGCATATTATGCAAAATACAATTAAACACTTGGAAATTAGAGAAAAACCTTTATTTGGTAACAATACATTAACATCATATAATAATAATTCCAAGTGTATGGAGTTTAGGTTCTGTTGACTTAAATTCTAGGAAGATTTGTCAAAGTCAGGTTTTTTGCTTTCCTCCATTGCCATGTCCTCTGAATAATCTGAGTGTCATGCAGATTTCTGTTAGGAAATGTTTACTTGAGTGTCACATAAACATGAATTTCCCCCAGTGAGGAATACTCAGAGACAGGTGAACTTCCTGATGCAAAAAGATAATATTTTTCCATCTTCAAAGGAAGCTAAAAAGAATATTATTGATGTGAGCGCAATGTGTAAAGTTCTCTCTGTACAAGTTATGCCCTCTAAACATCAAACCTTCCACATTTCCTTGCCAAAGCAAACTGTCAAAGGTACACAGATTTTGAGAGATTCCTTGTTATGTAAATACGCTGTTTCCTCATAAACCACAGAGTCAATCTCAAATATACTGAAATGTTACATTAAAACATACATGGGTTAGATATTTTCTAATTTGGTAGCTATGGCAGAGGCAGGGGCATGTGGTCTTCATTTAAACAATTAAAGATACAATCTTTTAACCTAGAAGAACAAAGATAATTTATATTCAGCAACTTGCTTTTTACCAGGGAAACCTGGTTTTATTCATATGGCATGAGGCTAGAACTCATTGTGATGGACTGGTTTAATTCTTGATACTAATTTTCAGCTTTGTTCCATCCCCATTACAGGTTACTGAAATGTTCAGAAAAATGAAAGAAAGAAAGAGCTCTTAATATTTAGAACTTAGCTTTAAAAAGGTCCTAGAACATTAATGAATGGTGAATGTATGGATGTGAGAGAATCAGTTTCCACTTATTGATAATTTCAAAATACTTTTTTACCAAGGTTTCCCTGGAAATTTATTTTGGCTGTTTAAAATAAAATCATCATGTGATTAATAGAAATTTCTGTGGTAGACATTTGACGTAATGTCAAGATGACAGTTGTAAATACAAAGTGTTGCTTCTTTGACATTCAGTGCTGGAGCTAATATTTTTGTCCCTGGTTATTCTTATTTAACTTAAGTATATTTTCCTAGGGAAAAAGGGTATACTGTGAAATTTATCAGTTATCATAGTATAGTAAAATACTCAGCTTGTGAATGTAAATCTGTAGAAGTATTAGACATCACATTTAGAGAAAAACAAACAAAATAAATCCATTTGAAATATAATAAAATTTTAGACCCTATGGTATTAATTAGCAACCAATAAACAGATTTATATAAAGCAGTAGGTCCTGTCAGAGTTCAGAGTTTCAGCTGTAATATTTTAGCACCTATTATGTACTAAGCTGAATGCCAGACAATAGGGACATGAAGATAAATAACACAGGGTCCCTGGCTCTAATATAGTAGATTGAAAAACAAGCAAGAAAAAGAATAACAAAATAAGGAAAATGAAGGCTGGACAGATTTTAAAACATACAGCTACAGTTGGATTTATGAATGGCAGGTGCTTAGTTGAATAAAGTCATGCTATTGCTCATAAAGTTAATGACTAGTAAACACATTGAAACTTGCTGAAAATAACTTTAGAATGATAAAGAGTGCCCTGTTGTTGACTCTGATAATCTTCAGTATGCTTGACATTGTTAGGAAGGTAAAATGGCTTACCAAAGAATAAGGAGATCACTACTAGGTTTGATCAATGTAGAGATGAAAGTAGGATGTAGGTGAGAATTAGTGGTCTTTCAAATGAAGCCCTGGTATGATCAAGGTACAGAGCTACCTGGCTATGAAATTGGTTTAAATCCTGGTTTAAATACTCATTTTTTGTTAAGGCATCCTATTGATGTAATATTGAAAATGTTGGATGTCTTGTGTTCTTGATTTATTTTGAACTGGTTATTTATTATGATTTTTAGTTTTTCTCCCTTCTATACGAGCATTCTCCCACTATTTCTATTTCCATTGCTGCTTTTCATTCCCAAATACTCCACTTTATGCTTAGTTTGTAGTTATGGAGCACCATTTCCAATTCATGAAGAATTGATGAAATAATATTTTCAAGCAGAAACTAAATAAGTTTATTTGGATTAATAATGAGAAATCAGCTTTGAAATAGAAATTAATTCTATGGTCAGTGTTAAATTTTAAGTACTTACTATGAGAACTAGTGTTACAGGCCATTGTCTTGTAAAGATGTCCAATGATAGGCAGCACTGACCAAGGCAAGTGTTTTCAAGATACTAGGGAAAGGCCTTTATCAAGGAAAGATTGAAGAGACATGGTCCTTAGTCTAAGGTTCAGAAGATGCAACAAGAAAATACCTAGGAGAATAGAAATAACTAGGTTAAAGCAGTAAGTCAGCAGAATCCTCTAGAGACTTTGTTCATAGTGACTGGAAGAATTATATTGGAAATAACAGTTTTGACAGTTGCCAGAAAACCTGGTTTAACCACTGTTTCTGCCTAGTATCTCTGGATGTGAGATGCCGGTGTAGATCCTGTCCAGAATGACTCATTTTGACCATCACCTGGCCTGGATCTCTGTTTTTGGTTGGCATAGGTTTTCAAAACGCAGGTGTTTCAGAATATGGTGTCTTATCTTTTTCCACCACTGTCATTCACTTGTAAATGAAGGCTAAAACTGCTGACACCCTGAAAGATATTATTCACTTAAGAAACACTTACTAATATGTATTTTAGGTATTTGCCTTTGCCAGTAATGGCGTGTTAAGTCTGAGAATGAAATATGAAATATATATAAAAGTAGTCCTCAAGAAGAAATGAAATAATTGTGTAAATAGGTATATAATACAAGACTATTTCCTAAGAAGTTTCAAGCTTCCTAAAAGAAGTAACAGTTAAAATTATACATAAAAATTGTGAGATAGATTCCTTGGCTTCTCATCAGCCAAACCTAAAGTAGACAACATTTACACATATGAAACAACTAAAGTAGGGATTAATATATAACAAATAAATAAATCAACTGTTATGAGATACAATTATCAGAGAAATCTGATAGAAAGAAGAAAAATAGATGAACTTGGTCAATGAGGGACTCATAAAGGAGTAGAACTTAAGTTAAAACTTGAAGGATATTTCTCAATAAGAGAGTAGAAACAGAAAGGAAAAGCAAAGAATAACATTTTGTCGACATCTTTAGAGACTGCAAGTTTAGGGTAATTTATTTAACAAATAATTATGTGATATGTTTTCACTAAATTAATATCTTGGCCTCATCAAATCAAAAGTGGAGGAGACACGTTCTATTGGCATTTGGGGAAAGAGTATTTGTCAGAAAGATCTTTCCCAGACATTGCAAGATAGTAAGCATACAGTAGCACCCTCACCACAATTGTGATGCCACAAAGCCACATATTTCCTACAGGGATGTTAAACTATACCCCAGTTAACAACTAACAAAAACCTAAGACAAAGGTGAGCATTGGTGCTATTGATTGTGAAAGAAGTAGGATCGGAATGCTCAACTATGAGAAACTCCTGGCTTAGTTATCTTCTAATCTTACATGGAAAATTCTTTTTAGGTCAACGTAGGGGATTTCAATCAGTGTGAATTTCTTTTTAATTTTATCCAGTCACCAACTAAGAGTTAGTATACTAAATATAGTCATTTAGTCCAATGATTAGGAAGTTGCTTGGAATAGAATAAAATCCTTACTGAAATATAATTATATCTGGCTGCCTTGATTTGCTATTTATAATTTTATGGTAGAAAGAAAAAATAAACAATAATTTTAAGGAGCTGTGGGGCAAGGAGATTCACAAGCCAAACGGAATGACAATTACCCATGAGAAAAATCAGTGAAAGGCGATGGCTTATGTTCTGTGTCCTTGAGCTAATAAGTTAACGTGACAACATAATTTGAGGAGAGGCACAGGTGGAAGCAGCTTTGATGGATAAACTGAAAGACAGGGTTTTGCAAAATTGCCTTATATAAACTTATAGAGGCTAAGTAATAAATTTGAGGCTGAATTACATCTCTTTACTTGACAGTCACCCTATATTTTGACATGTTGAATTCTACATGTCTGCTTAAGTACCTCCAATTTCTTTAAAAATTTTTGCATCCCTCCCAAAATGACAAATGTGTTCTCTAATCATGTAGGGACACACTTAAAATTAAGTTGTTAGGTAACACTGACCTACATAGAAGCCAAAATCTACATGAACTCTGCAAGTGAAAAATGAATTAGATAATTATGGCAATTTTTTGAATAATACTGTCCCACTTGGTTCTCAAGAGACTAGCCATCTTACCAGTTCAGTGTTAAAAGATACATAATATGAATTTTTAAAATGTTTTAATTATTCTACAGATTCTTTTCATAAAATATAAGCACTGAAAACTGTATAAATCATTACTATTTTTATATAATTTACTAAACAGTAAATTATCCAGAATGGATATCCCCATAACCAACACTCAGATCAGGAAACAATATTCCCATCACCTTTGAAGTATATCTCCATCTGCCTACTTACCAACTGACTCTCACTTTGGTTTTGCTTCCTAATCAAGACTCCTATTCTCCAACCCTTTCCCCACAGGGAACAAATATTCTGACTTTTTGGATAACTATCTTATTGCTTTGCATTCTAGTTTTATGACCTCCACATCTACAAACAGTATAGCTTAGTTCTGCTATGTGTGTTCTCTTTCTATATGGAATCACTAAATAGATATTATTTTATGTCTTGCTGCATTAATTCAGCACTCTATAAAATTCATCTGTTTCATTGTATGTTCCAGTATTTATTGTTTTTCTCACTATATGGTATTTCATTGTATGACTGTCATAATTTGTTTATCATTGTAATTTTTTTAATTGAGAGGCTATTATGAACCATACTGCTATGATCGTTCCACCTTTTTTTAGTTTAATATTCTATCATCAATATATATTTATTTAATGATACAATGTGCTAAAATGGTACATTCAGCATGGAGAATATACATTGTTCAATAAAATTGGAATGTATTACCATTCAAATTGAATTGAAAAACGTGCACAAGAGGTGACCTCAGTGGCTATTTACTAGAAATTCCTAAGCTCGTTTTTCAGAAGAAATCAACCTACCTCCATGAGATATATAAAATGGGCATTAAAAGGAGAAGGAACAAAATTAATAGTAAGGACTATTTAGAGATAAAGAAATAATTCTCAATATACGAGGTCTGTCTGGAAAAAGCCCAGCTGTTGTTAATATAATGAGAACAGTTTGTGCCACATCTATATAACCTGGCAACCAAGGACAGTGGACTGGAATGTGTATGTATGAACAATGATGACTTCACTGTAGTAGTCAGCAGGGGTGAGGAAGTAGATACTGTTGAGTGACATGTGTACTATGAGGCTGTTGCATTCAAAATGAGTGAGCAAGTAGAACAATGAATCTGCATCAAATTTTGTGTTAAGCTTGAACATTCCTCCATGGAAACTATTTGGATGATTCAGAAGGCTGCAGCTATGGGCAACTGGTGATTGGCAACTTCATCAAGACAACTTGCCCAATTATGCATCGCATTTAGTGCAGAGATTTTTTTGGCTAAACATCAAATCACCCAGGTGACTCAGCCCCTCTCAGCCCAGACTTGATGCCCTGTGACTTCTGGCTTTTTCCAAAACTAAAGTCACCTTTGAAAAGGAAGGGATTTCAGACCATCAGTGAGGTTCAGGGAAATATGACAGGGCAGATGATGGCAATTGGGAGAACTGTGGGGGGTCCCAAGGTGCATACTTTGAAAGGAACTGAGGCGTCACTGTCCTATATACAATGTTTCTTATGTCTTGTATCTTCTTCAATAAATGTCTCCATCTTTCATATGACATGGCTGGATACCTTCTGGACAGACCTCATGTAGTGACCCTTATCTGAGACTGTATAAGAAGCAGCTCAAAAATTGAAATTTAAAGCTGGCATAACCCAGCATAAAAAAGAGATGTTCAACAAATATGCCTCCTTATTTCAGATGATTAAAGACACATGCTTAGGTTTCAGAACTACTACCCCAGTTAATTATATAGAGAGCTTTAAACAAATTCCTCATACTTTGAATCACATTAGGAATAAATACCTAAATCATGCAGGTAGTATAGTGCCACAATAATTGAGAATTCCTTTATGATAAATTTATGTGCATATGAAATAATAACAATCTTTTCACTGGCAATTGTAAATCTGAAAAATGAAGATGGAGAAAAAAAATCAAAGAAGGTTGAACTATTTATGGGAAAGAGAATGAGGGTATATGGAGGTCAAAACTCAGCATGTCATACTGAAATTTAATAACATTTCCCCAATCATTTATTCCTCTGACTCTACAGAGTTTTGTCTTTTTCCCATTAGCTCAGTCTCTAACCTTTGGACTTCTTATTTCTTGATTCCATTTTTTTCTTCTTTATTCCTACTGTTTTTGCTTTAATTAAAGCTCCCATCATTTTATATTTGGACCCCTCTAAGTACCTCATTGTATTTTTCAAGAGGCAGCAGCAGCATATCCCACAGCACATGCTCTTCCTATAATGAAACCTTGCCTCTTCTTCCACCAAGAAGGGAGGCCTATCTTCCCTGTTCTTGAACCCAGGTAGACCCATGTGACAGCCCCAGCAAATAAAATACAATAAAAGTGAAGCTATGTGACTTCCGAGGATAGATCCTAAAGTGAACCTTGTTCTCTTGGAGTATTTACTTTTTAAACCATGCTATAAAAAAGGAAGGCCCATACTAAAAGAAACAAAGCCCTTAATTGATAAAACCAACTGAGCTGCCAATAGTCAGCACCAACTTTCCAGTCATTTGAGTGGCCATCTTTAAATAGATTCTCCATTTCCCAGGTGAGCCACCTAATGCTTGTGAAACAGAGACAATCCACATCAGGTGAACTCTAAGCAAATTACATATTTCTAAGAAAAACAATTGTAATTATTTTAAGCCAAAAAGTTTTGTGATGTTTTGTTATGCAGCAACAGATAACTGATACACAGTATAAGTATCTAAGTTATGTCCTGGCCTTTTATCCATCTTGCACATGATTATTAAATCTATAATGGTATAATACCCATTAAATAATGGTAACTTATTCAGTGTACCATTGCTTCAGCCAGATTCAACATGATGTTAGAAAATTTACAATTGTTATGGCTCTGAAACTTTGTCATTCATTTAGCCACATATTTATTCCTTTATTTATACCACAATATTTAAGGACTGTTAACTAGGTTAATAAAGTGTTCTGGTGAACACTTTATTATCATGAGATAGGCTCATGAATAAAAGGAAGAAGAAGGGTGATGATAAAGAAGAGGATAAGAGAATTAGAACCGGGTAGGGAGGAGGAAAAGGAGAAGAAAAGGGAGAGAGAAAGGAAAAAAAGGAAGAGGAGAAGGGAGAATTTCCTGATGTGAATAGACTCAGTAAAGCAGATTCTCAATTACCACCCTACCTGGTTATTTTCAGAATGTGAGTAGACATTATTTTTGGTTAGTGTGCTTAAAAGATGCACTGGTTGTGGGCCAGGGAATTGAAGCAGCTTTCAATACTTAAGATCCCCACAGAGTACTTTGCTGTGCTGAGCAGGTTTAGACAACACTTTGCATAGAGAAGTGTTTACATAATATCTATTGATAAAGAGTAGAGAAAATACAGTTTCGGTATGCCTAATAAATGGATATATATATATATATATATATATATATATATATATATACCAATCCCAGAACCTGTAAATATATTAGTTTACAATGCAAAAGGGAATTTCCAGATGTGATTAAATTAAGGACCTGGAGATAGAGAGATTTTCCCGGATTACCTGAATGGGTCTATTCTAATCAAAAATGCCCTTAAAAATGGAGAACCTTCCTGATTATGGTCAGAGGGAGATGTGATGTCAGGGTTTGACCGGCCACTACTGGCTTTAAAAATAGAGGAAAATGTCATGAGTGAAAGAATACAATAGTCTGTAGAAGCTGGAAAGAGCAAGGAGACCAGTTTTCCCCTGGAACCTCCAGAGAGGAATGTTACCCTGCGGACACCTTGATTTTAGCTCACTGAGACCTATTTTCAACTTCTGAGTCACAGAACCATAAGATAATAATCTTGTGTTATTTTAAGCCACTAAGTTTGTGGTAATTTGTTATGGCAGCAGTACAAAACTAACATGCCATGGCCTATCTGATTACTGTAAATCTCTTTTATACACTAAAAGACAAGTTTTCACAAGGCTCATATAAAATTGACATAGAAGAATTGCAAATTTATTTTGTGTGTAATATTTTTACATAAATCATTCCTTAAAATGAATGCCTTCCTCTTTATAAGAAAACTGAGGCTAAAAGGGAATCCCATTTTTAAGGTCACAGAGTTCATTATTGGGACAATTAATAATAAATTAATTGTAAGAAAATCCAGGTGTGGTAGCCTGCCACCATGAAAACCAAACGTGTGAGACAGGTGCTGGTGAGAAGAAAAGAAGTTTATTCAGGTGCCAGAATCTTGAGACTATGGGCAGACTCCTGTCCTCAAATACCCATGTTATTATCTATGGTCAAGCCAGCAATTCTTATAAAGAGTTGGTGGGAATTTAGTTGGGGAAACTTCCCAGGGGGAGGGAGGATGTGTAGGTGCTGGTGAGACAGAGATGCAGAGTAAAAGGAAGCTGCTAAAAAGGGAGTTGCACAGCTCCTGCCCAGGTTTACTCCTTTTGTTATCTCTCTATCTGCATTAGCATTCCTCCCTTCTCTGGACACCTGTGGTTTACAACTGCAATGGGAACTTTGATTGCTAGTTGGTAGTTACTAAATCATGGTTACAATTTAACAATTTAGTACAGGCAGAGGTTTTTATGGGGAGTGAGGAGAGGGAAAGCAGAACAAAGAGTGCAGGGGGAGGAGTGTGGACATGCAGGAAGTGTCTTTGCTGGTCCTGATATGGATCTTTATGGTCAGCGTCCTTGGGCTGGCCACCTGGCCTTTGTTAGCTTAGTGGGACTCTCAGGTCAGGCTGTTTCTTAGGTTTACACAGGAACTGAACCTGTTGATTCTAGTAAAGCATACTTAGAAAATAAACTTTTAACATGAAAACTCTAGTTTTGAGAGAAAAATCAGGTTAGACTAACAAACTGGGATTAATATTTACTGAGATTAATATGGGCAACTTTATGCAAGTGTAGTGTATTCATTCCTCATTACATAATGACTAGGTTATTTTTTTTGTAAAAATATATGCTGATTTTCCTTCCAATAAATGGAGTTTTCTATTAACATTTTCCCCAGTATTCAGTAAAGTTAGAGAGACACCATTTTTGCTTGTATTTCCAAGAGATAATTGCAAATCTTAAGAAAGAGGGCTATTATTTGTGCAGTATTTATTCTTTCTTAATATCTCTATGATTAATCTATTTTCATTCAATTCTATGAGCATTTCTGAAACAGAAATTGTGAATTGTTCTATAATCAATAACATTTACATATACACTTAGGTATCTACACACAACATCTAATACGTATTGTCCACACTGCCTAAATTATTATAAAGTGAACTTCTTTAAAAGTCTCTCTTAAACCAGGATACCTGACTCTCTGGAATGGGTATCCTTCACCTCCATAGGTTTGTGCACACCATGAAGCTATGGACATTTTCTGCCTTGATAAGAGCTTATTAATAGAAAGCTGACACTGGTGCATTTTTTATTTTTTAAATCAGGTCAGAGATTAATTTCATGAAAGCCACAGTTATGTCAGCTAAAAATGATCTGTTTGAGGTTTATTCATTTCAGTTGGAAAAATAAAGACTAAAACCAAAAGCAGAATTCTCTAAGCACCCTGTGAAATGCTCTGGGATCTTCTTAATGAAAGTGTGGTCCGTGTACTAGCACTATCTTCATCATCTGGGAATTTGCTATAAATGCAGATTCTCAGGTACCCCCCAAACCTACTGAATCAGAATCTGCCTTTTAACAAAATTCCCAAGTGATTCACATGCACCTCAAACTTTGAGATGCATTGCTCTAAGGATGGATCAATCACCTCCTACTTCAAGCTCTCTCTCCACCTTTCAAAGAACATTAGAATGTTACCATAAAACAATAGTTAGTTATTTTTAAATAACTTTATATTGACCCTTCTAATATTAATTCAAAGAAATATGAAGTATAAATTTAGAAAAATAAGAAATACTTGAGAATGATTCTAGAATAAAAATAGCATTACTAGCTGCTGACCTTAAGCTACTGCTATATTCAAAATACTTTTTAAAATTATTTAAATTACATTTATCAAAGAATATCTCTCTATAATAATATTATAACTTTTTGTGATACAGTTACCAAATAATTTCTTTTAATGTTTTGTAATAGTATCTCATGTGTTTTAAGAACCTCAATATTTATTAAGATCAAAATTTTACATTAATATTTTATTATAGGCATCATAAGTTTGTATACTTCATTTTTATTTCTATGCATTTATACTGTGTAAATGCTATACAAATATATACTTATGGTTTTTCATCACTTACCATTCTGTTCTGTTGTTGTAGCCTTTTCTTTCTGAAAATATTCCTTTAATATTCATCAACAAAGATATTTTAGAGAGGACCAGGAGAAAGAAATTTGAATTATTTCCTTTTACTTGACTTTTTAAAGAGTGTATATGAGTCTCTGTAAAAAGAAAGATTCACAGTGCTGGGTTAATAGTGTACCATCCAATTCATATTCATCATATGTATATGGTGTCAAACACTTACAATGCCTATCAAATATTAAAAATAATTTTTTACCCCAAATGATATTCCTGTAATCATTTATAAAGATGTATTTTAAAAGAGATACAAATTGTATGGCCTTTCATTTAGGTGATTAACAATTAAAATTATCAATTATCATCAATTAATATTTTTTCAGTCAAATTGAATAAATGAGGTCATGCAGGATAAGTGTGGATGACATTGATCATGCTGACAGAGATTATGTTCTTTCCTTAAGATGATACATTTTGAATTTCTTATATTAATTAAGAACTATAAAACCTTGCAAATATATATTTAAATACATTTATTAAACTTCTGGCAAATCTCTAAGTTTATTTCAATTGGAATTAGACATGTTTCTTGGAATAAATATAGGTTGGGGTTTTGCATGTGACCATTCCCAAGTCAAATCTGTTTTCTAGAACACATGTTGGCACACCATGTGTTAGATTTAGTCATTGTATGAAATTTTCCAATACCTTTGTAAGTGAAGGATAATACAAATGTATTTCACACTTATTTTAGGTCATTATTTACTAAATGTACAACTTTTTCTTGTTATTTAGTGCATCTAATTTTACCTTTATGCTATATTCAGTTATTCATTTTATTTCTATGACGAGAGAGAAATATATAAAATAAGTAGAACTTTAGGAAAGTTTAGCTGAAACAGGTTTCAAGGTCATTCAAAGCAATTTCATGTTAAAATTTAAGTTATTCATGTTATAAAATTATGTTCCTGAAAACTACATCTAGTTTTTCTCTGTCCCTAAACAGAAATGTACTTATACTGTAAGAAATGTCAAAGAAAATGAATATCTATTTAATGGTTAAATATTTCCATGCAAAGATACTCAACATTTTTCTTAGAAAAGTATTTGTCTAACAATACTTAATGTCAAGCTGTCCTCACCTAAATCTCTCCTGTTAAGATTTAATACAATTTCCACTTCTTTTTTTGAACTCGAAATAGGAGGCCACCATTCTCTTAACAGCAACCCCTCATCTTCTGGAATGCTAATCTTAAATTGCTCTTGATTTTGTACTTAACAGGTTGAAAGAGCCACAAAAATGTTTTTCCATATGATGTGCATTACCTTTTTAGTCTTTTAATTGTATTAATTTTTAACCTGTATATTTTAAATAGTAATGGATTTTGAGAAGGCATAGATGTGATATTTCAAACATTTATCAACCAGTAGAGCAAAGGCACTGACTGAAAAACGAAAACCCCACCAAGCCAATCAGAAGGAACATCAGCCTTGGTTCTAAGCTTGTGATTACTGACTAACTACCAGCTCTGTGTAGTGGGAATGTTCGATTTAAAAAACAAAAAACAAACAAACAAAAAAAAGCTTTATAAGGTCAGACAGCCATAGACTTAAACTCCTGCCCTTCCCTGCACTCACATTATGACTTTCTCACATTATCTTTCTAAAATGCAGTTTCCTTATCTATAATAGACAGGTTATAATGACAGTTCATAGCCTGTATGTATGAAAGTGCCCAAAACGGCCTGACAAATACTAGGACAACATAAATATTAATTTATTTCTTTTCTCTTAGGTTGAAAAAATATATGTTTCTGTAGGTATATGTATAAATCAGGCACATGAGCATGTACAATCCATAATACATAAATTTGCTTTATTTTTATTTTTCTCATATCTTAAAGATTATAATGTTCCCTTAACTTTCAGAGATTGAGGGCAATTGTTTCATTGTTTTTTTCCCCTCTCACATCTTGTGAATAGAGTGTAACTTTTGCTCTAGCCAGTCTGATTCTCTTGGTTATTCTAAAATTATTGGTATTTGCATTTTTCAGAGAATTTACAGTGAAATCTTATTATTACACATTGAGTTTTTACTTATCAATTTTCTTTCATGTGATAATCCCATTTCAATATTTTACAAGGGTTATAAAATTTCTAAACAATTTAATTATTTCTTCCAGCTCTAAGAACTTGTACAAATATTATAACAAAGGTAAATAGGGTCTTTCCCCGGTTAATTCAGCTTAGTGAGCCCCTTGTATTAATTTTCTGTTGCTATGTAACAATATTACCACAAGCTAAGTGACTTAAGATATTTATTATCTCCCAGTTTCTGTGTGTCAGGAATCTAGACATGACTTAGTTGGATCTTCTACACTAGGGTCTTTCAAATACGTAATAAAGGTGTTAACCAGGAGGTCTCAAACAACAGTAAAATGGGGGAAGGATCTGCTTTTAAGCTCAAGTATTGTTGGTAGAATTCATTTCCTTGTGACTGTAGGTCTGGAAGACCCTGTTGACTGGAGGTTGCTGTCAATACCTAAAGACTGTCTTTAATCTTTGCCACATGGGCCTCCCAGTATGTCCACCAGTAGAAGATAGTCCCCTAGGCAAGTAAGGGGTTCCAATCTTATGTAAAGTCATCATGTACACAATCCTTCACCTTGCTGCATCACATTGCTGAAAAGCTAGTCTCAGCATGTCCACACTCAAGAGGGGATTATCCAAGGGCATGAACAGCAGGAGGTGTGTATTACAAGGCCACCTTAGAATCTATCTACCACAGTCCTCTGCAGTTCAGGATCTAATCATCAGCTGAATATGTCAGGAGCACGTTTATCAATCAGGCTTAGCCTAAATACTTAAATCCTATGAGGTTGAGTTAAAACAGAAAATGCTATTTTTATTTTATGGTATTTTTATAAAGGGGACCAAAATATTTATATTCAGTTCACTTCAGTCTCTTCCAGCATTTAGGTACTTGGATAATATACTTACAAACATTTTTAGTGCTAGAAATAGGGCAAAAGAATTTTTCCAGTCCCAGGGGATGATTCATTCCAGTAATGGGAGATCCTCATAGATCAAGACTTGTACCACTAAAAATCGGTTTCTACAGTGACCTAATTGTGAGGATTGGCCAGTTTCATACTATTGGATAGGGCCGAATTAACAAGGAAAACTGTTCTTTCTGCTCTACTTTGTCTGGATACCCCATAGATATTTCATGCATCATTTCATCACATTATTTAAACACATTTTCAAGGTCAGATCTAATTTCCTAGTTGTACTCAGACTCCAGGAATCCCACTTAAGTGCTTAGCAACACTTATACAATTTTTCCTTTTGGCGAATGTTATGAAAAACCATAGGAACCACACTCAACTTGGTTACCAGAAATTTCCTATATTTAGGTAAAAAGAAAATGAAGGATTTATGTCTTTTTCCTGAATTCTCTTTTACTCATCCCTCAAATTTAGGTCAATTGCTTCTCTCATAGCATGGATACGTCTCCTTTGTAGCATTTATCACAGTTGCAGTTGTATGATTATTCTTGGCCCAATAAAGTCAGAAAGCATAAAGAAATTTCTTCACCTTCTGATCCCAGGAAACTAGCAAAGTGCTTGGCAAATCATACACACTCAATAAATCGCCACAGAATGAATGCATATGATGGCATATAGAACAAAATTATTAAGAGTTCTAAGCTCTCCCTAGGCCACATACGTGATATTACCAAGTGGTAGGAAGCAACAGAGGAGCCATGATTTGAGCCTGGGACTGGTGTTAGGAGAAAATAGAATTCACAGTGAGAATGGCACATGACTATGACTCAGCCATGTTGCTCTTTGGTGTCCTCATTTTTAGGTCTTTCTCTAATATTTTTAATACCCTGGCATTTACTCATTTGCCAATGTATTATTAGAAATGACACTTGTTAACTTTACTGTAGTTTTGGACACCCTTAATAACTAATACATGTAAGGAATCATTCTCTTCATTAATGAAATCAACTGGACGAATAAAAATTAAAGCTATGAAATCATTTAATTATCACTTAGCACTGTATTCTCTAGTTTGCAAAATTAATTAATTTTTTAACTTTAATTCATTGAAAAAAATTACTTTCAGGATTTAGCATATAAATTTTGTTCTAATTATTTGGAAAGTTTATTTATTTATTTATTTATTTATTTATTCATTATTTTTTAAAGATTTTATTTGCTTATTTTTAGACAGACGGGAAAGGAGGGTGAAAGAGAGGGAGAGCATCAATGTGTGGTTACCTGTTGCATGCCCCCTACTGGGGACTTTGCCCACAACCCAGGCAGGTGCCTTGACTGGGAATCAAACCAGTGACCCTTTGATTCACAGGCCGGCACTCAGTCCATTGAACCACATCAGCCAGGGCTGGAAAGTTTATGTTTTTTCAGCCATTGAAGAATCATGGATCGAGTGCCTCTTTTTGTGTAGAAGATTATAGTGATGGAGACTAGTGGGTAGAACAGACTGAAATTTTAGTGTAGTATAATAAGAACGATAAACTTTATAGAAGAACAATGATAATTTATGCATATAATTTATGCATATGCTATGAATTTGATTATGCATATATTATGCATATGAATATGATAGAACATAAGTAGTATATCAGCCCATAGCATGGCTTAGGGATCAAAGTGAGAAAATTCTTATGAAAAAACATTATTTAAAGGAGATACATGAGAGAAATCTTAAAGAACCAGTTATAAGTTAGCTATGAGAAGAGATAAGGGGGAATTGAATGATTTCCTAATTTTGCTCTATATATGTCTTATCACCCTTTTTTGATCCCCTAATGTAAATAATAACTCAAGGGTCCATAAACCAGTTACTTTGGCAGAGTAGGCTTCTTTTTTTAAATATACAAATAATACATATTTTAGGTATAAAAGTAACAAAAAAAACAGATAAGGAGAAAGAAGAAAAACATTCACAATCCTATCACTTTTACTATAACTGTACAATGATCTTGTAATTTCTTTTCATACATATGATGTAATTGTAAATTATAATTTTAAATGAGGTTATGCCTTGAGTAACACTTTATAATTTATTTCATTAAAATTTCTTTAGTATTTTTTCTTTCAGTAAATACACATTATCATCAGCATTTGCGTGGTTGTTTTATATTTCATTATGTTGCTCATTTCACCAATCATTTTATGTTATTTATATTGCTTCCATTTTTTCATAAATATAAAAAACATGTAAATGGTTGCATCTTTGCTCAACAAGATTAATTTCTTTGTAATGACTTAAAATACTAATTCAAAGATATGTGGTTTTAACCTTCTGATATAAGGCTTTTTTTTTTCTGGACCCTCTATTCTGTTCCATTGATCTATCAGTCTGTTTTTATGGCAGTACCATGCTATTTTGATTATTATGGCCTCGCAGTATAGTTTGATATCAGGTAGCACGATTGCTCCAACTTGGTTTTTCTTTTTCAAGATTGCTGTGGATATTTTATGGCCTTCGTGGCTCCATATAAATTTTTTGAAATATTTGTTCCAGTTCTGTGAAATATGCCTTTGATATCTTAAGAGGAATTGCATAGAATGTAGATATTGTTTTGGATAGTATGAAATTCAGTTAGCTTTTCAGAAACCACTGGTGACTGTTTCTGAAAGCTTTTCAGAGCTTTGAAATTATTCTGTAAGAAGAGAACCCTTCAGATCACTCCAGCAGAGGCAGAAGCAGAGCACAAGCTTATCTAATGCTGGGTAGGGTACTTCTGGAAGCCCCAAGTTTCCAAGACATCTTAGTAGCTGACCAAATGTTTCCCACTCTGTGCTACATATATCACTAATGATATTTGGGAGGGTTGACCATTCTGTAAATATCAGTATTTCTATTTTAATAATAGTTGTGAATTTATTATATTTATCATAACCAAAATAACACATGTAACACAATTTATAGACTTTATTGGTTAGATGAAGCTACTTTTTTTTTCAAAAATTGTGTTATGTAAACAAAAATACTTCTACCATGGTTGGGTAGCTCAGTTGGTTAGAGAGTCATCCCAACACACTGAGGTGTGATTCCCCAGCCTGGGCACATACAAGAGCCAGCCAATGAATGCATCAATAAATGGAACAGCAAAATCAAGCTTTACCTCTCTCTCTTTCTCTTTTTTCTCTCTCAAATCAATCTAAAGTAATAATAATAAAAAATAAAAATATTTGTAAATAATATATCTAACATATAACAAAGCATATTTCAATTAAAGAATGGGTTATTTAATAAATAATGCGTGGGCATGGTTATACATTCAGAAAAATTAGGTGTCCTCTCACATTATATAGTCAAAGTGGTCTATCTAGGACTATTTATACTATAGTCAATTGACTATTTATACTATATATAAGAATAATTTTCAGATAAATTAAAGACTTAAAATATATAAAATACAACAAAATCATCTTGATTAGATACCTAGAAAACATATGTAAAGCATAGTGATGAGGAGTTTCTTAAGAGTGAAAATCTAAAATTTAATTTTTAAAAGATGGAAACATTCATTTCATATACATGTGAATCTGAGACAATAAATAATACCATAAACAAAATAAAGAAAAAAGCAAAAACAAAGAGAAAATAACATAATGTATTTATTAAAAGTCTATATTTTGTCAGATGTATATATGGCTATGTAAAATTCATGTTATGTGTAGAAGAATTAGTAAATTAAATTAAAATATTTGAGATATACAAAAATTAAGTGGTATTTGATTTTGTTTGAAATAGTAAAGCATTTGTTTAAATTATTAAAATATTTTTTCTATTTCATTAAATTATTTCACTTTGATCTTTATTATCTTATGAAATGTCCTCCTTTTTATCTTGCTTGCATTATCAATATATTTGGCAAATTGTTTATTCATGAAAAGCATGACGATAAGCCTCAGTTTGGTCATATAGACCAATGATGGTAACCTTTGAAAGAATATATTTTCCAATAATGACCTTTGGCTGAGCTTTCTTTTTCACAGTGATGATAAGCCCATTATCCCTATGCCACTGAAAGTCAATACTGAAAGCTCTATTCAATGACAATAACCATCAAAAGTAAAATAGGAGGCTAAAAACATATTGTGGCATAAAAGTAGATTTAAACTACAATTAACATTTGTAAATACTCATTTCTTTAGAATATGATCTTTTTGTTTTCCTTTTTATTAAATAGTTTTTTCATCTGCTATCATTAAGAGGTCTTGGACTGCATTAATAATTTTATATGTCCAATGTATTATGTTAATTTTATGCTTTTTTCCTAAAATATCACTGATTCTCCTCTAATATATATGTTATATATTATATATATAGCTTTAGTAGATATAATTATTAAAATCTTTATTTTGACAAATGGTCTGTTAGAATGAAACTGGAATAGAAAGCAGCATACTATCTAACTACTTTGTTACAAGGGACACACTGGTGACATCTTATTGGTTAAATTAAAATTTTAACTTGTAAACTAATGTCTTTATGAATCTCATCAACAAAAATACATAAATCACATCCTTTATTCATGAAGTGAAATATATGTATTTGTGTAAATGTTTGGTGTTTTTGTTAATAATTACAAAATATTAAAAGTTAAGATGTGACTATTTCTTTCTCCTAATAGGTATCTAACTATTCTAGTGACTATAAATGCATTACTTTCCTGCAAAACCTGCTTCTTTTCCTTCATATTCTCTCTTGGTAAATGACACTATTTACTTACGTATTTTTAGCTAGAGTTCTAATAATCAAATCGTTGATCTTCCCCACCCTCTAATCATGATTAGAAGCATGATAACCCAGGACTCATCACCAAATCATTCAAATCCTGCAGATGCTATATTCTGAACCTTTCTTAATTTTATCCTTTTCTCTCCATTTATCATGCCATCCCTAGAGTTCAGCATCTTATTACAGAAACTTGGATTTCTACAAAATTTTTAAATTTAGCTTCTTAGTCTTGCTTCAACTCCTGTGCCCTCCTATTTAAATAAACTTTCCCAAATGCAAGTATGATCAAGCTTCTTAGGTGTAAAAGTGAGTTCTGGCTTGCCATGTAGTTTGTTATAAAATCCAGCTGTTACTGGGAAAGGGACAGGGCCTGGAGCGGGTCTGCATAGGGCTGACCTGTGGTGTGTAGGTTCTTGACTTTGTACAGGAGAGATTTCACAACACAAGTCTAGGTGACTTTGAGAATACATTTATTACAGCTGAGGACAGTGAAATAAGAGATGGCTTAACTTTACCTGTCCTCCTTGGGTGTGGTTGGCACAAATGGCACTAATTGGATTTCTGCTATCTGTCTCCCTGAGTAGGGAGATTTAAGCTATTTACCCTCTGGTTGGGGAAGACAAATGTAAACCACTTACTCTTAAGTGTTCTTGGTTAGGGAAGATAGGATTTTGCAATTTACTAAATGGTTATAAACTGCTTTGCTGTTTAACTATCTATCTGAATTTCTCTATTCACTTCTCCTGGCTTTCTAGCCAGTCTCACAACTTCCTCATTCCAGCAGTCAAGTACAGTGTAGATGTATTTCCTGCCTACCTATCTCTACCCTCTTCCATCTCCATTTTGCTACAAGAGGCTTTGCCTGCAGCCACATGAATAAACCTGCAGTTCCTGAATGCAACCTCCTTTCATCCTCTAAACCTTTACACATTCTGTCCTTCTGCCTGGATTAGGGGTCCTCTCACATTATATAGTCACAGTGGTCTATCTAGGACACCTTCACCCAATTAGCAAACAATGCTGTGATTATAATATCTATGTCTGTCTTTCTAAAGAGTCTCTGAAGTTCCTGGAAGTTTGGACCAGATCTTTTCTGATTTGATCTCCAGCCCTTGACTGTTATGTATGGTAAATGCTCAATATACATTTATGAAATGAATGAAAATGGACAAAATTCTGATAACCACTCAATGGTTAACTTTATTTTAGCAATCTTCTGAGAACTCAGCAATTTATTTCAAAAAGAAGCTGTGTTAATTATTTTACTAACAATATTAATTCTAGGCTTATTTTTCCTAAGAAAATACAGGCGCATATTAGGAGTAGACAGATTATTGAAGTTGATGCATTTGAGAAAAGCAGTGCATTTGAGCTGATAACTTCAGTTTAATCCTAATGGTACTTTCAGAAATGCATGCTTCAAGGTAAAAATTAATGCAAAGATTTATTTTTTAAAATGTTACAAAATAAATATACAAGGGAGTTACCAGTTACCATCAGCAAAAGTTTCAGGATCTGTGAAAAATGAACAATGACAGTAAGAAAAGTATAAAGAATCTCAATCTTTAAAAATTAGGAAGAAGAGAATCTAGGTCTATCATTTTCATCCTCCTAATGACACAGAGAGATCTGATCAGATCACTGGGAAGGAGTTGGGAGGGATTGTAGGAGGAGTTTGCCTGAGGCAATGGTGAACAGCCTGGGACAGGCCTGGCTGAGAAGCTGAATGCCTTGGGAGCACACGGAATTATGGACCAGAATAATTAAAATAAAAGGAGGTCAGAGACTGGCTCTTAGATTCTCTTCTTCGATGATGGCTGGGTTTCCCAAAGGACAGTATTTTGAATGGCAGAAGAATTCCCGGGGGCAGCCTAAGATAGGGCTGCCCTGGCAGAGGGTGGCAGTGTTATTCTTCTTTGGGTGTTCTAGAGCAGGCAGGTTCTGAGGCAGAAGCCTGCAATGCTTTCAAAATTATGTAGCTTTTGGGTCTTATGTTGTTTAAGTTTGTAAACTAATCCTACAGAGATAAGATTAAAAACTAATGGGGGAGTGAGAGGGAAACTCAGGAGTTAAAGATTTCAACCTTAATTGATAGATTTAAGTGATTAAAGCTGTAAATAAAGAGTTAAAGATTTTAGTTTTAGTTGATAGGCTTAAGTGACTAATGTATGTGGAAATCTGTTATTCTAAAATCATGTAGCTTTTGAATAAAGACTCCGTTATCACCAAACTTTTGCCTCTGGAATTTTGCCTAGAGGGTGGCAGTAGGCAGTAGGACCCCTGCTTGCTGTTAGGTAACAGCAACATAGAACAATGCCAGGAACAAGGTAGACACTCAGTAAATACCTGGTAAATAAGTGCATGAATCTTGGGGAAATAATTGAATAAATGAGTCTGAGTAAATTGAGCTCATATTATAATGTTCTGCCATGGGGTTAAAAAACAACTGTAAAAACATAAGACGTCATGACAGACCTCAATGCAGAAAGAAAACAGACATAAAGAAAGAAAGAAATTTGGAAAGGAAGGAAAATAACATTAATTAAATTTACAGTAAAAATTCAGATGTGGATTGACTTTGATTAGAAAGACAAAAGCATTTTTCCTAATGGAATCTCAGATGAGACTAAATCAGGCTGCTCATTTCAAATTTCAATTGTGTGTTGGTGACCTTAGTTTAGAACATGTTAAGAATTCATGAAAAAACAAAGTTGGACAGAAACACAAACACACTTTTCTTTTTTAAAAATTTTGTACAGTTGTTCAATTACAATTTTCCCCATTTCCCCCACATTGCTCCCCCTGCCCTGCCTTCCCCTACCCTCCCACGTTCAATCCTGTCCCCTGTTGGTCTTGTCCCTGGGCCCTTTATACCTGTACCTTGACTTGACACTTCCCCTTTTTCCCCCATTATTCTCATTCGCCCTCCCCTTTGGTTACTGTCAGTTGTTCTTTATTTCCTTGTCTCTGGTTCTATTTTGCTCGCTTGTTTTTTTTTGTTGTTGTTGCATAGGTGAGTTGTAGGTGAGATCATATGGTATCTGTCTTTTACCGCCTGGCTTATTTCACTTAGTATAATGCTTTCCAGTTCCATCCATGCTATCGAGAAAGGTAGGAGTCCCTTCTTCCTTTCTGCTGCATAGTATTTCATTGTGTTAATGTACCACAGTTTTTTAGATCCACTCATTTAGGTTGTTTTCAGCCCTTGGCTATTGTAAATTGTGCTGCTATGAACATTGGGGTGCATAGGTTCTTTTGAATTGGTGTTTCAGGATCCTTAGGGTATAATCCCAGTAGTGGAATTGTCAGGTCAAAAGGCAGTTCCATTTTTAGTTTTTTAAGAAAATTCCAAACTGTTTCCATAGTGGGTGCACCAGTCTGCATTCCCACCAACAGTGTACTAGGGTTCCCTTTCCTCCACAGCCTTTCCAGCACTTGTTGTTTGTTGGTTTGCTTATGATGGCCATTCTGACCAGTGTGAAGTGGTATCTCATTGTGATTTTAATTTGTATCTCTCTCTGATTCTTTTCTATAATGCCTTTCTAATTTCCTTTGTGCTGATTATGTTTAAAAACCAAAATACAGAAAAAAATGAAAATGAATAATATTATGATTGTGGTTGGATTTCAATAGAGCCATGTTTTATCCATTGTTATACATTAGCCTTTAGAATAACACATATTTGAGATCTAAATATCTGAAATTTAAATAAGAACTGATGTTGGATTGAATAATATATCCCAAAGCCAAAATTTAATTTTATATTGCTGTATGATTTTATAAATTAAAATTGCATACTTATTTTGAATATAATCCACGTCCCTTGGCTGAAGTAATAGAATGAAATCGTTGTTATGGGGGAATAACATAATGATTAAGTTTTGCCTTTGTTATGTTGAGATTTTATCCTGGGCTGTGGTTGCCAGTCTGTGGGGCATAAGGAAATAATGAGAGTGTTGATTTGAAAACTGTCCTTTCCAAAGTTTACTTTTTAAATGCAGGAAGGGCTAAATTTATGATAAGTATTCTAATTTCTGTGGAGCTCAGTTTCTCTATGTTGTCAGCAGAGCCTTTATTCCTTCTTATTTATTTGGACTGAGACAGGGCAATTATCTCAGTAGGTATTTGGCATTATTCTTGATACTCTAGTTCCCGCTGACAGAATTGACTAAGTCTACCACTCTGGGTTTTAGTCTTGGCATGATTATTTTCCAGTACTTATCACCTAATCTCTTTAAGTATCCGTTTTCTCTAAAGTGAACATGGGGTTAACTGTTAGCTTGCCTCAAGAAGGTTATTTGATGTGATATATGGGAAACTTGTATTACAAATACTGAAATATTACACAAATAAGTGATATGATATTGTTAGCCCAACAAACAAACAAAAGCCTTTGAACTGGTTATTTGTTTTCTGCAGTCCTGAAGTTCCCCAGTCCATACAGGTCAAGCCTGGGATTGTCAAATGCTGTGCTTTTGCAGGAAGTTGCCTGGCTGAAGAGGCAAGTCAGAAAGCCTCTTCTCTAATCAGCAAGCCCTGATCTCTGGTGTCGCAGCTGTGACTGTTTAGAAGGGACACCTTCCAATGATTAGCACAGATGAGGCATTTGAAGTAGCTGCGGCTTTGGCCAAGACCACCATGCTTTGATTCTCAGTTATAGGTGATTCGGTGTTGAAGAAATGCAGTCCCTGCCACGAAACATGAAACCTGCTTTTCAAGTTACAAAAGAGCTGCAGCTTTATTCTTGAGTCCATGTGGCTAGGCATGCAGCAAGGCTGAGCAAAAGGGGTGATGATGACACATCACTGTGGGTTTCTTTAACCTGTTCTAAGCTAAAGCATTATCTTTTTTCATATGAGTTGATTAATTTTGACCCCGAAAATGTCTGAATTACCAATGGCAACACATTTTCTTACCTACAAAATGAGAATCCTGCCTTTGCTGTACATTTAGGAAAATATAAAACTTTAATACAAGGATCTTTATTAAAACTCTATATGCAAATATTTTATGTTCATTATCTCACATTTGATTAAGCTATACTTTACATAGTCTTTTCAGTCAGCTTTGTATACTCATAAAAATACTGTAAAATATGGTTGGCAGAGAGAATGAGGAAAAGATAAGAAAGAGGTGGATGCAGTACTCTTTAAAAATATTTTTATTTAAAAATATTTTCATACTTTGAACTTTCCAGTATGTTCAGTTATTTAATAACTAGTAAGTGCAATATAAATAATAAATTATTTCAGTCTTTAAAAAATTTATAAAGAGCCCTAAATGCAAACAATAGTATGCAATATATACAATTGTGCTGAACTAAGAATCCTGCTCTCCAAAGTTTAAAATTAGAAAACAGAAAAGGACAATAGAGTTAGTCCTGTACTTACGAACGCCTCCCAGAAATATTTATCATTACCTGTAAATGTGACGACCGTAGCTTTCCTTCCTTAGCCCTCGCCCTTTACCACCTATAACCAGAGCTGTTAATATGTTTTAACACAGACCTGAACACAGGTCTTCCTATCCCTGTATGTCTCTACTGAGATAAAACTTAGGACCCTGCAAACTAAAATCAGCTCTCACACTCCATCCCCCCCAAACTTTATTTCCGTCCACCCTCCATCTTCCCACAGTGAAGCTTCCTGCCCTTCTCCGTAGCCACTGCCAGGACCTTTCACCCACTCACTCCCTTGATGACTCAGTTAGGTGTCACCTGTCCTTGCCTGATCCTAAATCCCCTCCCTTCACATACCCAACTCAGGTGCCATTCCCAGAAGAGCACACCACCATTCTCGGTTCCCTCTGCTGGAGGTTGCTGGAGGCAATGGCTGAGATTTAGTGATGTCCCACGTGCAGACCCTCTGGGGGTGAAGGGGAAGGGAGAGCACTATTTCTTTACTTATTAACAAGGCTTCACATACTGTGATAACCGGGGGCAGATGCAAAATGTGCTCGTAACAACTGCCTTAGACTACACAAAGAACATAGGAGGATTCGTTTCCTAACACAGCACATGTGTTTGTAAGATCTACTACGTAAAAACCATCATGAAGCATTTGATAAACTGGTCAGCATGCCAGTTTCGTAACATTCACCTAAGGTGAGTCATTGTGCTGGGCACCAGAAGTACACAAATGATGATGAGAAACTTCGAGGGGCTTACATGCTAGTGGGGCATCCAGAAACCTAAACAGGCAATTATAATATCATATCATAGGTCCAAGGTAAATGTGCTAAGAGGGTGGTCTGGAAGCGTCCAGGAGGGACATTTAAAACACCATAGCTTCCTGAAAGAGCCGAGGCTTGAGCTGACTGGGACTTGCTCCTACTCCTTGCAGAGATAATATACAAACACGTAAAAAATCATGAGAATGTCTACAGTTTTATTTGTATAACAATTCAGCTGCATAATATTGAAAAGGTTTTTATGGGCATGCTGAGACCATAAACAAGCTTTAAAACATTTTTAAAATTAAAATGAGGAAATAGGTCTGTGCTCCGAATGACCACCTTATGAAAAAATCCTTCCGGACCCAATGCCTGTTTAAAATAAAGAATAGCATCAAATTGTGCTTGAGATAAACAAAATAGCATTACTGTGCTTTTTGTAATTGGTAGCGAACACATTAAAAGCACTATGAGTTTTTCATATGAATGAAAATGCAAGATTTTACCCATTAGACATTCCAAACATTCACTGGAGAAATACATTTCTGAATTGTTTACAGCTCTTGGCTTTAGTGGTAATTATGAATGAGTTGAACACCAGTTGTGTACTTTGCAATGTAAAGTGTCTTCAGAGAAATGAACTTCTAAGCTTTCAGTGTTTACATTTTCAGTTATATAACCCAAATTACCATATACATGAAAAAGTCGTTCTGTCTCATTACTTATGAATTCTATGTTCAGAGAGAAAAAATAAGAGTGGATGGAACTGAAGTAATGTCCCCCAAGACAGACGTTTAAAAAAAATTAATTAGTTAATTAATTTAGATGTTTGAGAGTATGTTTATTAAAGCTGGGGACAGTGAAACAAGGGAAGGGCTTAGAACAGAAGAAGCAACTGGGGAGAGCCCCCCTGTTGGAGGGGCTGCTTTATCTCCCTGGGAAGCCAGAGAAAAGGAGCGCTGGGGATAGGTTCAGGGGTTTAGGCCAGGAGAAGCTGCTGCTGCCCATTGCCCCCCTGGTTGTAAGTCTCGTGGGGTCCCTTATAGTTTAGGAGAGGAACACCTGTCGGGGAAGAAAAGCGGAAAGGGAAAGACACTGGCTTGCTCCCAGGAAGAGGGAGGGAGAGCACACATCAAGAATGATGTCCTAATAACTTATATTTATATGGAAAAATATCACTGTTAACAATTAATAAATTAAGAAGGTTAGTCATAGAGGGAAAGGAGTTAGTTAGTTGTGCCTGAAACTGTGCCAAATACTTTATTCCCCAAAAGAACCCTATGAGATAGTTTTAATGCTTTTGATTTCATAGGGGACACTGAGGTGCACCTGCTAATGAGGAACAAAGTGAGGATTCATTCCCAGGACAGTCCTACCTAAACCCAACTTTTGTGTCACTGGGCCATGTGGCTCCTCTATGTCTGATTAATATTTATAAAATGCCAGCTTAAATGATCATTTCCCAATTTTAAAACCATTGTTTATATATATTTTAAAATTCTTCTTTGTCAGTTACTGTCTTAGATCAAAGGACAGGATTGGCAACTTTTCCTGTAAAGAGTCAGAGAGAGTAAATGTTTCAGATGCGGTGGGTCATGTGGTCTAGGTCGCAACTGCTCAATCTGCTACTGTGACAGGAAAACATAGATGACAGATAAAAGTTAATACATAAATGAGTACGTGTGGTTATGTTCTGGTTAAACTGAGTCTTGAAGAGGGAGTAAGGGGCAAGATGGACAATGTGGTGAAGTTGTTTCAGATTTAAGCTACAGATAGCTCATCTTTACAGAGGAGTGAGACGACACGTGTGTCCCAGGTCTAACAGAGATTTTGGGTTTACTGGAGGATCTAATTGGAAGGGATGAGTGATGAAAGCTGGGGTTATCTAAGACGTGGTGGAAAACTTTTTCCTGCTCGTTTTTGTCATTGTTTAAGTTAGGCCTACGTAACAGGGACCCAACTGTGGAGGTGACAGTTACAAGATCTGTGGGTTTTGTGTCACCTGCATAAGAGCACTTTTATTGCACCCAGAACTTTGCTAGAGGGCAGATCCCTGATTGGTGCTTACTTAGTACTGTAGTTTTCCATGATGATTATCACATGCTTTCATGTTGAATTGGTCTTAGTCATTGTAGGAAGGGTGGGACAGTCCCTGATTTACATTTACAGAGATTAACTGGCTCGCAAACAGATGAGGTGACTCCCGTGAAGTCCCTCAGTCAGCCCTACTCCAGCTCCCAGTGGACTGTTCTAGCCCCAGATTTTTGCTATTAACTTGTAGCATATTCTTAGTGTCTTTTAAAAAATAATCTGACAAGGACTTTTCTAATTCCTGTTTCCTTTCCGAAGAACCAAAGCCATCATTAAGGGAAGATAAAAAAAGAACACTTGACTGCTTTTTAATTTCTCATTTAGGTTTGCAAATCTATTTATGGGAAGTCCACTTGGTAGCTGTTCAGTCTTTCATCAGGATCCATTGCAAGGCAAACTGATTTTGTTCCATTCACTAATAGGCTTGCTTTAGGTCATAGATCCGAGGACGATGTGGCTATAGAAACTGCCATATGAAAAATTATAAAGTACTCTTTCATAGGGAAGACTGCTAGAATAATGAGTTTTAAAAAAGGCTTTTATTCATAAGATCTCTGAGAAGTACAAATGAACAATGGAATAAATTAATAAGTGATTTCATTAAAATATTCTGCTTTACATAATTAAGACTTAAATATTATAGATTATTCTCAGTTTCATGTGAAACAATTTGCAGAACACTAGGAAATGTGGCTAATTTGCTACACCCTACATTTCAGTGGTGCTATGGAGCCCAAGAATTCGAACATGGTCATTTTTTTATGAATAAGAAATTGTGGTTAATACAGGCAGTCTAACCTAATGTTATTTCTGTATCACAGAGGCATACCTGGGTTTGAACCATATTCTAGACTTACTTTTGCTTGTTTACTCTTGTTTTTTGTTTCAATTATCAGGTCTTGATTTTGTTGAGTATATGTTCTTAGGATCAATCAACAAATATTACAGCCAGGATTTCATTCTGTTTAATAACATTCATGCATTTGTCATTTCTTAATTATTAAAGAGGATTTTTCTTTTTCTGGGATAAGTGAAGGAAGCGGATTTCCTTTAGAAAATTGTTTTTATTGTAAATATTTTAATTTAGCAATTATCAGTTTTTTGTGACATGTAACTAAATCATACAAAAACCACAACCTATGATAAAGTTTTCTGTGAAAACAAAACATTCATAAATGTTGATTCCTTTTGCAAAAAGTATGTGGTTTTTACATTATAGTTTATAGATTAATAAGGTTACAAAATGGGATTATTTAAATTTAAATATCTAGTTAAAAGAATCTAGTATTTCAGTTTAGAGAAAGAATGAATAATTTGGACAAGTAGCTGTGTTAAATATCTGACCTAACTGTAGTTAGTTTGAAATTTGATATTCTGTTTTTTTCTTTACAATAGGTTGATGGCACCCGCCTCACTAACCTACTGTGCTTGTGTGTTTATATGCACAAACATATTTTTAAATGCATATAATTATATTTATTTTTTAAATCTAAAATTTATGCCCAGGACTTTGCTCTAGAGTGCATACCTTTCTAAGTACATTTACTGAGCACTCTGGTTTTACTTGAAGATTATCATATGCTTTCATTTTCCATTGGTCTTGGTCACTGCAAGACAGAGGGCTGTACATGATTTATATTTGCATAGACTGGCTTGCAAACAGATGAGCTGAAATCCGTGAAGTCCCCAGTCAGCTCTACTCCAGCTCCAGGAGGAAAATAATGAAAAGCATTACTACCAGATGCCGTTGCTTGAATAATTTCTTAGTTTCGAGTTACCTTTTCATTTTGAGAAGGAGTCCCAAGTCTCCTCAATGACAGATTAACTCAAAGCTTCATTTTACAGAAGTTAATAGTAATTTCATAGAATAAATTTAACTTAACTCTTAAAAGATAAGTTTTTGGTATGGTCAAGAGACTATATAGTATTTTTCAGGGGTTGAATTGTGTACCCCATCCAGGCCTGCCCCTTATTCATGTTGAAGTCCTAACTACCGGTACCTCAGATTGTGACCTTTTTTGAAGACTGGGTCTTTACAAAGATAGTCAAGGTAAAATTAGGTCAATTGCCTGAGCTCTTATCCAATCCAACTGGGGTCTATAGAACAGGGAAATCTGGAGACAGACTGGCATACAGTGAGGAGGCCACATGAACATGAAGACAGCCATCTACAAGCCAAGGGTGGGAGTCTGATACAGATCTTTCCCTTAAGGACTCAGAAGGAACGAGCCCTGCCAACCCCTTAGTAATTTTGAACTTTTGGCTTCTGGAACTTTGAGGCAATAAATTCCTTTTGTTTAAGTCCTCCAATTTGTGGTTCTTTGTTATGGCCACCCTTGAAAATTGTTACAGGGTTTAACTTTTTGCCAATAACAAATCATCCTTTTTACTACTTTAAGCTTTGACAAACCTTACTCATATGAGTAAGGTTTTACTCATATGCTCTTTTATCCAAATGCTCTTTCTGAGTCACTGTGACTTCTGAAATGACTGAGTTTTTCCCAAAATTTCTGGGAAATTTTTAATTTCCTTGGAGCAGTGTTTCAATATAAACCTAAAGCAATGTAATTGTGATCAGTTTTGGGACTGATATTAACAATTATAATTTTCTCCTGAAAACTGCCTTAGCAAACTTTTTTATGATCTGATTCCTTTTACAATATGTGGAATCATTTATAAGAGGCACATTTAATCAGAAGTAAGATGTGCAAAAGAATTGATGGCATCTTTAGAGAGCCTCCTCTAGTATAGAAGCAATGGTTGAATATGCAAATGTGAAGGATTATGTGTTTTCCTTTTGTTATAAAATTTAAAAAGGAAAATGACTTTTTTTAATGCAAGAAAAGATCTTTAAACGATTTTTTTGTTTCTCTTCTTCTAAGATAGAAATAGACATTGGATGGCAAATATCTTATAGGTGTTACTATGTTACCCAAGAGAAAGCTGTTTAGTAGCTTCTAAAAACTCATGCTTTAGGGCAGGGACAGTTTTATAAAGCTTATTTTACTGAACCCACTATGGCTTGGCGATACTAATGCAGCTATAATGCCTCAATAAGCTTAGTCAAATAAAGCTTATGAAAATTCTCTCTCCATAGAAATAACCACTCTGAGCATCTAAATGTCAGAATATGGACCTGTCAATGGTAAAATGCTATTCATAGGAACTATTTGAAATGACAGAATAACAGATTTCACTGTGCCATGTAATACTGACAGTACCAATTCCTACAGATGACCCGGGACTGACTCTAAGGAAAGCGGTTCCTGTCTCCCAGCCTGTATCACAAGTAGCAAAGTTGCGTCCACCTCACAGTAAATATCAAGTAGGTTCTTAGAACACAAGGGACTAATTTTCCATTTATTTCTTACTCCTTGAGGTGCTGAGGATACAATTTTATCACCAGGATACTCAATAAAATGCTATTCTGCCTAGTAAGAATTTCCCAGTGAAGGAGCAAAATGAGAAGAGTTCAGTCATTCATTGTTTTGTTTATACCTTTGCCTTGAAAAATTGTTTTGTATTAGAACTGTAATTGCCCAGAGAAAAAGCCTTCTGTTAGTTGTCAATGAGTGGCATCTTTTTCACATAAAATTTAAGACCTATTTTAGGCCTATTTGGGCAAACAATTCAAAGAATGAAAATGTTAGTGACTAAGCAATACACATTGAAAACTCCGATAATGAGTAGACTTCAGAAAACTGATCTCTTTAACTCCTTGTTTTATATCAAAGAGAAGTAAAATACTTGTCTGCCTCTGTAGGTGTATGCAGCTTTCTCAGCTGTTTCTAAAACTCAGAGAACTCCTTAGAAGAAAGATTTGTATAAAGTATTATTTGTGTTTACCTAATTTCTTGTGGTTTTAAAATACGGGCTTGGATACCGTAATGTTCTTTTCGGCAATGCACAAAAGAGCTTTGAGCTCATTTAGAAGTCCTTTGAAAGGCATCGGAAGCTGCTTTTTTCCCTGTAGATTAAATGATTTTAAAAAACCACAGGAAATCTTATTTCTCTAAATTTCAGGCTGCATTTTCTTCACACAATATGTGTATTCTCTTCATGGGATATGTGAATTCAATTTAGAAAGATGAAGGTCTGGGCTACACTATTCTGATCTGTTCTAAACAAATAGCTTAATGAATATTTGGGTTTAAGTTAAACAAAACATAATACTATCTTATTATAATGGTGCTCAAATCTAAGTATATATATTTTTTCAATAAAATTCTTAAATGTTTTATTTTATTAGAGATAAAAAATTATATGGATCTGTTTTCAATCCAATTGTGACAATAGCAATAATTCTGGAGTATCTATAAAAAGTGTCAATTCATATTACTAATAATTAAAGATACATAAAATTAAATAGGATATTTCATTGTAATTTTTATTTCAAAAGCCCTTGGAGAACTCAATATAATTAGTCATGTCCCTCCTTGTTCCTGTCCATGTACATATGAAAAAGATTAAATTTTTGAATTATCACAGCTTTTCCAACAAATGGATAGAAACTTCCTTAAGGATAGGGAGTGCAGGTCTAGTTTTCTTATACTTAAATATATCAAAAAATAAACTAGGTTGATTCAGAAAACATTTGCCTAAAATGTTATCCAGAGCATATTTAAAAAAGAAATTAGGTCTTAGTTCTTCTATTTTCTTAAATTTCCTGGAAGTAGCTGTAGCAATGTGAGAAACCCATCATTTTATGAGTATAATTTTAAGAAGATGCTTTACATGAAGTTCTTATTATTACTAGATACATATACAGGAAAAGTATGAATATGTTGAGTGGTTTTTTTTTGGGGGGGGACCATGACTGTCACACTTTCTTGATTAAAGTAGAAACTACGGTCACACCACAATGGTGGGGATTATGGCTTCATGTGGGCTAATGTAGCAGGAGATGATTAATTCTCAAGGAAGAAAGTAAAACACATACATCAGAGTCAACAAATCATGGAAAGGTTGTCATTTTGTAGCATTCAGTTTAGTATTTTTTCTTTTCCAAATTGAAATATCATATCATTACTTAATCCTCTTCTATTTCAGTGGGTTTGTGTTTCAGTGTTGGTAGGGTACAATTTAATAGGAGGATTGCTGGGGCTAGGTAAAATATTTTATTTATGCATACTTGGTCCAGGAAGAAAATGTGTCAATCCAAACAAAAAATACTAGAAAATTAATTTTCAGAGAAAGTGAATATAGTCCATGAATCTTATGTCTATCCTATTTGTATCATATTTGCTAGGAACCAGAATCTAACCTCTATTTGCCTGAAACTGAATCTGTAGATTTTGGGAGATTCTCTGTAGATTCCATCTCCAAACTTCAAATTCGTAAACTCTTGCTTGAGACTTCCTGGGTTCATGCAGTAAGAATGGATTATTTTCCTAAAAAAAAACAAAAAAACAACTAATTGAATCTGTAAAAATCACTGTCACAAAAGAGTCATCTCATGGGTCTTGTTGATTAATTGTTATCCCTAAATTATTCCTTTATACGTAGTGCCCACTGGCATTTTGATTTGCTACTTAAGCAGGTACTGGTAAGGGACCATGGCCATGATTTCCATTTATCTTTTAACATGAAGGAGATAGTTCTATTTAAAAAGCTATTCTTATTGAGTTTTAAATAGATTAATATTATTTTGAGCAATTTTTAAATAATCAAATAGAAATATACATTATATGAACTGAATTATGTCCTTTCAAATTCATATGCTGAAGCTCTAATTCCCATTTTGATAGTATTTGTGCAACGAGGTTTTTGGATGAAAATTAGGTTTAAATGAGGTCATGAGGGTAGAGTCCTCATGATGGGATCAGTTCCCTTGTAAAGTGAGACAGCAGGAAATGTGCCATGTGCGGACACAAGAAGGTAACCATCTATAAGCCAAAAAGAGTCCTTACCAGAATCCACCATGCTGGCACTCTGATCTGGGACTTCCAGGCTCCAGAGCTGTGCACAATAAATCTGCACTGTTTGAGAAACCCAGTCTGGCTGTTGGTTGCGGCAGCCGTAGCTGACTCAGACCATGCTTCATCACATATTTGTAAGCTGATCATCAACACTCGTATTCATCTATGCATTTACTCTACCTAATCCGGTTGTGGAAAGCTCTCCTGGCTGTCACAGATTTAAAAAACAAAACAAAACACAACTTTTGGAGATTTAACTACCTTAATAATATCTGACAGGTTAGTTCTAATTGCTTCATTAGTGAGGAGTATCTCAGTTAAACTATTAACATTATTTAGCAAGCATATGTTTTCTTCAGTCAAAGACACTGCATGTCTTTCTCTCTACCCTACTGCTCTTTCCTCTTCTGTTGTAGCCTTAGTTATTCTGACCAGCTAAACTTCCCACTGATTATTGAGGTGTGCCTGATATGCTTTTACGTCAATAGCCTAGCTCCCACCTCAACATTTTCACATGTCATAAAAATATATTTTGTTTTATATTTAATTTCTTAATCTGGTTAGATGTTACTATGTACAGAACAACCTTCTATATGCAGAAATACTAAGGTTATTTAACATAACATTTTGTTAGCTGATTCCCTTTAACAAACATAATGAAGTTTTCACTTCATAATACGTGTTTATTGGGACTCACTTAAAAAGTGTTTTGCTAAGTATTATGAAAAAATAGATGAAAAAATAGATTGTTAAAAAGTGTTTTGCTAAGTATTATGAAAGAATAGATGATTTGCTTCTGACATGGAGGCTTGTTGAAAAAACAAACAGAAGGCTTCACAAAAGTCAAATAAGTTTATCTGTGCATTTGTGTGCTCAAAAGATGTGATAGCACCACTGGTAAGAACAGTGTTCATTTAAAATGATTAAGGAAATATCATTATGGTGTTGACATTTCAGGTGATTCTTGAAAGAGGAACTGGATTTTTAACAATGAAGTTTTAATAAAACTATCATTTTAATAGAAAAAAATAATCAGAAATTCTCACTAACTTTAAAGTGGTAAAAAAAATGCATTTTATATGTAATATGTTAGTTCAGTATATTTTGTTTCAAAAAATAAATTCTAGTTATGCACTCTTCATTGTTTTCACCTTTAAATTCAGTTTGCTATTTGTAGGAAAACTAGTACCTGAATGGGGAATAACTACTAAGCTGAAAGTGACAGTTCAAAAGATAGAGAAAACTATGCTTGTAGGAGGTGATACAAAAAGAGACATCTATTACTTTGCAGTAAGGACCATTGGAAAGCAGGCTAGCAGGTCACAGTGTGGCATCACTGCCCAGGGAGCGAGTTCCTGACTCCGATTCACCCAGAGCAAGACCAAGCTCTTTCTAGTTAGAGCATCTCATTGTTAGCAATTCACCTTGCAAACCCCAAATGCATCTTCCCATTTAGAAGCATGACAACACAGCCACTTAAGAAGCAAGAGTGAGATTTGAGATTTTATTTCTAAAATGAAAATATTTTTTAAAAGAAGCTGTATATTTAGGTCATTCTGGCTGACCACTCCTCATGACATAACAGCTGAAGGAAAATAATTACTTACTTTCCTAGCAAGAGCAAGAGGGCCAGTGAGAGCTCACGATGGCTGGTAATGCAGACTCAACCAAATCAAAGCAGTTGATGTCCTCTCATAATTGCAGAACCCAGGGATAAACCTGACTCTAAACACAGCTGGCTTCATGAACCCACCTGGAGGCACCTGGACCCTCCTGCATTTTGTGTGGCAGCAGGCTGTCCATCCGGTGGGCTAGAGGGCCACTGGTGGACCCCACCAGCTTAGCAACCCCTGTAGGAAGAGATTGTTCCCTACTAGTTCCACAAAAAATGTGGAGGTCTCCGATTGCCCCATCCCCTCACTGTCATAGGCAAGAGGTAGTGTTGTGAATGATCAAGTTTGTCTTGAAGCCCATTCCCATGGCTGAGTGTTAGGACCTTGTCCACTTCCTAGTTTCACCACTAGAAAAAAAATTCACACATTAGAGAAGTGGAGGGACTGGATAGGCAGAAAGAAATGTTAAATATAATGTACAAAATGGGTATATATCTCTTCACCTCAGAAGGTAGAGTAGGTGGGTAAATCATTCGTTGAAATATCATTGCAATAATCACATCCCACAAAATCTGGGAGAAAAGGTAATAATTTAGAGCTTTCATTAAAATTAGCAAGGAACCAGTTTCTGGTTTGGGACAAAAGTAATTTTTACCTTGAAAATGAGTAGTGTTTTATTTCTTTTAAAACTGTGCCTAGACTCCGGATTCTTCTAAAAATTACTCTAGGTTATTTCTTATATTCTGTCTATCTTATCTTATCTTATCTTATCATCTTATCTTATCTTATCAACCAAAGTACCTAGGATTATTTATTTTTGTGAATTGCCATGATTTACCTTGCTTCTTAAAGTCTATTTTCATTCATTTTATATATACTTATAGAAAAACATAATTTAATTGTCACAAATATCTATGCATATAATATATTCACATTCTGCAAAAACTAGGATAATAAAATATGTAAATTAAAGATGGATATTTTACTACTTATTTGTCAAAAGACCTTTTTAGTAGTTTCTCCAAAATTCTTATTTTACATGGGTCTTTGACATACTTAAAAGTATTTAACAAATATTATTCTTCCTTATAATTGGGAATTAGATTCTTAATACAATTTTGGAATAAAATATATTTTTATAATGTCATAATAGTAGATACTCTCCTTTGTTCTCTAATTCTTGAAGATAAAGCAAGTAAAGCTATACTTTTAGAGTATTCCACAAACCATATTGCCTAGTTAAAAACAAAATTCAGAATTAATGCTTTTATGTAATGAGGACACAATACTTTATTTATACCATTCTAGAATACAGGTGTTCTCCTTGAACATCCTGGAAAAGATTGTATTGCCAGTGTCCCACAGGAATAATAATGGACAAATGCACTTGGCAACTTCGTCATCTGATTAATAAGGCATGATGAGGTTAAGTGATTTCTCTCAGGAGGCTTGTGATTTATTCTTCCATGTATAACCTGACTGTGAAACTGGTCTTTGGAACCACTGCATGAGCCATTCATTTTACTTTCTGGAGCAGAATCACAAGGTCTTTCAGCCAGACCTCCCCTTCTTTTGAAGCTAATTCTGTCTTTCTGGCAATCAAAATACTTTGTATGAAATCGGAAGCAATGAAATTAAAAAGCAGAGTTGGAAAGTACAGTCATACATCCTAGTTTCTCTGCTCCAGTTCTGAGACACCAACTTTCAAGAAGTATGGTCCAGGTAAAATTGCTCAGCAGCACTTATGTCTGAGTTTTTTCTGCCATATCAATAACTAGCTCTTGTCATCTTCAAAGTGCTTCTCAAACATTAAATAATCTCAGATTGCATACTCTGTTCTTTGCATTTATCTTGACCAGCTGTCAGAGAAGATAATTTATTTTCCTTCAGTTTTATCCTTCTTGGCTTTATGGTTTGTCTATTGAACTTGAATGGAGAATAAAAGGTACTACTTAGTGTATTTTCGTAACAAGGGCAATACATAATTCACTTTAAGCAAGATGGCTTTCAAATTGCTTGTGGCTTTGCAGTTGATACTCGGAATATATTTTTATCACTTTTGAGTCTTGATTGATTCCTAAATGGAAATTTTGAGTATGTGAAGACAAAGAAATTATAAAAATATTTTAAAAATAATTTATAGTTACCTGTATCATTTTTATCTATGTAAAATATGGTAACATGATTGTTTCAGCAGGATTATAAGGTGAAATAAAATTTGTAATTCATACATATAATCAGGTCTTTAAAAATTAAAAAAGTAATATTTTAAGTCTAAATTTTCATTACTTTCTGATGAAGAAAAGGCAAAAAAATTTAGAAATTCCAGTTTCTTTAAAAATTTTCTTCCATTTAAAAGTGTGGCCAGGATTCAACTAATTGTATCAAATCTCAGTAAACTTATTCTTTCAGTTTCAAGATACCATGCAGGTGTGTATAATATTGTGTACAGAAATATTCTCTAATACACAGTTCACTGAAGTCAACGTGAAATGCGAAAGCAATTCTTCCAGTGTGCTCCATTTAGCAGTAGTAGAAGTAGCCTTCCAGAAGTTAAAAAACAAAACAAAACTGGAGATTAGCAACATATCAGCTTTCAGGTGGGCCTCTCCTAAACACTTATAATTCACTTACTCTCTTGCAAATCACTGTTCCAAAGGTTTGATTCACTGGGTCTTAAATCACATTTCAAAGACTCCTATCATTCATCCATTTTCAGAACTGCCATTAGAAGTGATGGGAATTTGGTACAAAAATCAATGAGAGGATATGATATGAGTGCTTTCTAATTTTTTCTTCTTGGAGCACCATCTCAAAAACAGTCTGTGAAATCTGTTTTCAAAGGTATTTTTCCATCTTGCTATCATTTCAACAAAATTGAGTTCATGAACTTGGGATATATATTCACATAGTTTTTCAGAAAAGAAAGGAGATTCATCGTTACTATTGTGAATTTTTACCTAAAGTCGTTTAAAAATCTTAACTGATTCATTTTACTACTGATGTTCCACATCAGCTTTTTAATCTTTTAAAAACATGGGTGTAGATTTACCATTTTTATCTAAAAATTGTTGTATTAGTTGTTTCTGGGTGGTGAAATGATAAAGGATTGCCTATCTGTTTCTCTATTTTACTATTCTTTATATTCAAAATCTTTTTGTCATGAACATGCAGACTCTTGAAAACAGGAATAAAAACCTACTGGATACCCTATTTCCCTGCCCTGTTCTAGCTCTTCTGTGGCCCTTCACCAATGGTAACGAATGGCCTCAGTGAAAGGGCCAGTTGTGCGGTTCAACCAGGAGATCTAGCAGGAATTTCAGCCATTTGAACTCTTCCAGTATGATTTTGTTTCTATCCCAGAGGACATTCTTTTGCTTGCATTCAGAACTGACATGTGAGCCTAAATAAAGAAAAAGGTATTAAAAGGCAACTTGCCCCCCAAAACTCATTGCCCATGATGGCAGTGGATATGGGAGGTGGTAGGGGAGAAGCAAAAATGAATTCAAGATGTTGGCAAGGCTTGTGGTCTGAATGGCAGCATTTGTGGAATGCTGGTCATTAGACCATATGGGCTTCAGGGAGGAAGGTAAATGCTGGGAAGAGACAATACGGCAGTGGGCTCTGAGGAAGGGCCCCACCACTAAAGAGGTATATTCCATTATAGAAAATGGGTAAACAACTTACAAATGCTTACATAATCTGTTTGTTTTTGTCATTTACATTTGATGTGAATTTCTAAATTGTAATTTTTCTCTCCAAATGTTTGGTTAGGAAATGCATCCACCACTACGACTATTATAGACAACAAAAATGGATCTGTGCCCAAATCCCCTGGAAAAGTGCTGAAGAGGACAGTCACAGAAGACATAGTGACCACATTCAGCTCCCCAGCAGCCTGGCTTCTAGTCATTGCCCTGATAATCACGTGGTCAGCCGTTGCTGTTGTTATGTTTGATTTAGTGGATTACAAAAACTTTTCAGGTAAGAGCTATGGAATTTAGCTTTAAATTAATAGAAAGAGTGTTCTCCCTAGTTCTGGCTTTGTTTCTCTTTACCTTATCTTAATGTGATTTAAAAAAGTACCCAACAAACATGCTTTTAGGTCACTGAACTCTAGTTTCCTTCTTTGCTTTTCCTTCTGTTCTCCTTTGCCTGGTATACTCCCTGATTTCAAATGAAATAGATTTTCTTTTTGTAAAGCTGAACAAAGGCTGAATATTAAAATTTCATAATGATTAAAAAGGTTGGGTGGGTACTTAGTTTTGGAACTGAAGCTTTATTAACCATTAATAAAGGGTAATTTGTAGTTTTATGGTAGGTAATATAAAACAAAATAAAAAGATTTTGGATAAATGGAAAATAGGGTAAAGGATTTTTAAGTCCATTTGCCATCTGACTTCACACTTCCTTTTTAGACATACTCCTTGCTCCTCCCATCAAAACATCCTATTCTGAGTTCCCAAAAATGGAGTGTTAAAGGAGTTTCCCAGAATGACTTATAATGAGCTATTACATCTTGAGTGTCCCTGTGTTTTGGAGTAAAATAAGAAAAACACACGTGAAGAAAGATAGATTTTCATTATGGCAATTCAACCTATGAGTATATTTTTCATCTCTTTGTTCAAAGTCTTTTTATATTTTAAAAATTAAATTTATCTATTTCCTCATCTCACATGCTCTATTGACTGTGCATTTCTTGAAGGAAAGAATTAGTCAGGCATTCAATAAATATTAAATGAATAGATGAATGAATTTTTACTTATCGCTTTTTACTGAAAGCAAAAACATTTGCTTTCAACCTATTAAAGTGCTTCTTCATATTTGCACTGCCCGTCTCGCACCGAGGCCCCTCATTTTCTTCCTTCAGTAGTAGTAGAACCAATAACACCCAGCTACTATAGTTACTATAAGTTGGATTCTATATAGTCAGTATCCCTCTGTTTTTTATTATGGTTTTTATGCATTAAACAATTGCTCATCAAGAGTCTACTCTATGGGCCACACAATGGCTATGTTAAAAGAAATACAAGTATAAATTTGAAAAATTATAAAATTATATCATTTGGGTTTATTGACATGGAGCTGTGATTAAAATGACACTGCCCGCTTGCACCATTGGTAGCTGGGCTAACACGAGCATCCTCAAACAGGTAGAAATACATCCATCGTATCAACCAAAGCAAAGAGGGCTGTTCATTCAGAGCCACAAACCTCTGCCCTAAATAGGCTGTACTAAATATTGCAGAATGGAGATTCTTAAAAGAATATACACTAGCAATGCATATTATATAAAATTATTACTTAGAATTTTAAATGACAAACGATGTTACATTATTCTAGAAGATTTTATTTCCCTTGAGCCTATATTGACTATGATATTTTATCTTTCTTTTCTTAGACTTTTATTCATTTAAATGTTAGAACCAAATATGATCATAAAACATAGTTCTGTAATGTTTACAATAGATGTTAATAACTGCATGTAAATTTCATATTTGTAAAGTTAATAAATAATTTGAGAGCGCATTACATAAATTTTTGCTGAAATGGATTTATTCTTACTTACAAAATGAGTAGCTGCCTATTAGATTTCCAGATTAGATTTCTTAAGTATAAAACATACTTTTCATCCACAGTAGGGGGTTCTCTCTTGGACCCCTGTAATTAAGTGCTATGGATAATGCATCTGTTACCTACATTTCATCTGTTTTCACCTAGGGAAGAAACAGCCTCCACATTACTAGTACTTTATTTCTTCTCTTAGGAAGTGTTCATTAAGCACATCTTCTATGTGAGGTCTCCTCCTCCAGTTTTCTATTTTTATCGATGACCTAACCAACTATCCATTCCCGGCATAAAGAAACCTGCAAGTCATCTTTTAAATCTGACTGGCATTTGATTACTCACCATGGTCCATGAACGGCTTACTCCATGGCTCATAAATTTGCTCCCTTCTCTTATTACTGCCATCTCCATTTCTACACATCAGATCTTGATTCTCTTGTTTAGCGGATTGATGCAATTTCTTCTGGTCTCCCTCATCCAGTTCCTCCCATTTAACATTGCTTCAGAGGTATCTGCATAAAACATAAATTTCATCAACTATTTTCTATTGCCTAAGTACAAATTGCTTGGCATGATATTTAAGTCCTTGGCTTAGCTCTATATTTAATTCTTGTAATTCAACTCATAAACCTTGTTTTCCAGTCATATCACTACTCTCCTGCCCTCTTTTTCTTTCTCTAGAAAAAACATACTCTCGACTGCTCAGTGCCTCTGCTTATACTGTTCCTCTCTCTTAGCCCCACTTAGGTACCCAAAATTGTATTAAAGTAGTTAAGAATGTGAACTCTGGTGCTGGATTGCCCTGGTGTTAAATCCAGACCTTACTACTTTTTAGCTGTGTGATATTGGAGAAGTCACTTAGCCCCTCTCTGTCTCAGTTTCATCACCTACAAAGCAGAGATAATAATAGTAATAAGATTAAGAGAATTACATAAGTGATTATATTTCAAGTACTTAGAAAAAAATTTAGTTTATCACAAGCACTTTATAAATATGAATATCACTAGTAGAGACCCTTTTCTCAATTTTCTATCTAGAGAATTTTTATTCAGCCTTCAAGACCTACCCCTTCTTTTGTGAAACATTCTCAGGCTTCCTAAGAAGAATTCTCTTTACTGTGTTTTCATTACTTCATACCTTATGGGCACCTGTATTATATCAGTTAACACATTGTATTTATAATCTGTCCCCTTATCTATCTCACTCTGAAACTGAAACCTAACCGAGGAAGGGACTGTCATATGTTTCTGTACATGAATGCTGCCACAGAGTTAGTTTTCTGCTAGACATTGCATAAAGAAATAAACAATGCTGACCTTTGGGTTTTGAAACAAGTTCTTATATTATGAAGAAACACTATGCCACAAAAATGTTAATTTCAACTAGTCAATTTTTAACAACTTTAAAAATTATTAAATTTAATAAAATTAGAATGTACAAATAATAAAATATATTTATAAGATGGAATGCTCATTGCTAGGTTTTATAATGTTATCTATTGTTACATGATAAATTGCCTCAAGAGTATGTGGTTTAAAACAACAATAACAATTTTTTACTTTACACAGTTTCTGTGGGTCATGAATTTGGGGATGGTTTAGCTGGGTGATTCTGGCTTAGGGTGTATCTTGAAGTTTCAGTGAAGATATTTGCTAGGGATGCAGACATCTGAAAGATTTCCTGGGGTAGTGGAACCATTGGTAAAATGTCTCACATAGCTGTCAATTAATGCTGGTGTGTCCTCATGACATGGCAGTTGCTTCCTCCAGAGCAAGTGATTCAAGAGAGAACAAGGTAGCTGCCTCAATACCTCTTATAACCTAGACTTAGAAATCACACACTTGCCTTTCTGTCCTTTTGGTTACACAGGTTAGTCCTATTTATCGTTGAAAGAGACTATACTAGGGTGTGAATACTAGCACTGAGGATCATTGGGGCCCATTTTGGAGGCTGGCTACTATGTATTTCACCCTAAAAAACTACATTGCTAAGTTATACATCTTCAGATAAGTGCTAACATATAAGGAAGTACCATACAATACTCTAGTTGACAAAGAGATATTGTAATTACAACAGGTAATAGGTGCAAAGAGAAAGATAATGTGTTGAGATGACTCATGAGGCCACATCTAGGAAGATAAATTATTCACCAATGGATCTGAAATAAAAAAAAAGTCACAAAGCTTAAATTTTAAAGGGGAAATGTATAAATTCTTCAAATAAGAAGTTCAAATACTTTTAGGTAAGTGAAATTTGAATGATCAATTTCTGGAACCTAAAGAATATAAGATGACAGAATTTGTGTAATTATAGTACAACAAACTCATATTAATCTTTGGTTGGATGGGTACATCCATTCATATTTAAATTGCAATTTCTTTGCTCTATTTAGTTCAGATCTGCCTTTGTTATGTTGATTCTTCACAGAAAAAAATCACTTGCTTCAATAAGAGTTTCAACTTAAATGGTACTTTTATGTTTCTAATACTATTTTTAATTGATACACTTCAAATATTTGCTAAGGATTAATGTTATTATAGTGATTAGTCTTTTGTAGTACATAATAGTCTTTGAAATATATATTGCTAATGTTTATAAAACAAGGCTAGCGGAAGAGGAAATCACCCTGGAAATATCACTGAAGGCCAAAAACAAGGGGCAGCTGTCCCTGGGCTCTAAATTACTCTTGGGCACTTTAGAAAAGTAGATAAAGTCTTTGGAGGCATTACAAATTGTTCACAGAGAAATAGAAATATTTTTTTATAAACAAGTACTGTATTGGATTGATAAGAATGATTCTCCTCTGAGCAACCTTCACAATTCCTTATTTTCTGAATTTGATCTGACTTAACAGCACGTAATCTGCTCGTGAGGTGCTTGTAGAATTGGGTTTTACATGCTTCTTTCACAAGACTTGGGATCACTCTACAGCTCTATAACCTACAAGCTAACATGACTAAGAACTTATATTCCCTTTTCTGTAAAATGCAGATAGCACTTTCCTTTCCGGTCTGCAAAATTTGTGACTTTGATTCTTATCAAATAAGGTACATTTTAGGACACCAAAACAGATACTTGAAAGAGATTTAACCTACCCTTTATTTCTTATTAAATATAATGTTCAAACAATACTACAGTATACCTGTCAGAGCTTGGTCAAAGTAGGGTCACTGTGGGTGATTCAGAACAGGCGATTTATTATATGGCTTACGAAGGCTGTTTCAGTGTGTCTGGGCTGGGTCGGAAATCAGCAAGATAGAATTTGGTGTAGGAAAGAAAAAACATTTTTTTCTACTACCCTTCTACATTTTGCCCTAGAGCCCCTTTAACAAAAGAGGAAAACATTCAGATCTATTTGATATATGTTATATGTGACACTGGAGCCTTCATAAGGAAAAGAAGGCCTTAAGAAACAGTTAAACCTGAACATTTTTATTCTGGGTTTGATGAAGAGTAAAATAAGTGGTAGGTAAATGTGAAAGAACAGAAAAGGTTATGAGCTCCATGTAGTAAATGGGGACAAAGAAGAAAGTCTGTTCGTTTTATTCCTCTGGGCATTTTGGTGGATAAGAATGCTCCTCTCCCCTGGGTAGGAGGAGGGCGCCTTTCATATGAGGGTTTAATGACCTATTTCAGGGGAAGATCAGAGTCTAGTACCTGCCAGCTCTAAAATTCCTTCAGATGAACATATTCAACATGCCAAGGTGCCAAACTGTGGGATATGAACCCAGACATTGGAAAGGACAGATTGAAATAGAATAGCAGAGGTTAAGGACAAACCAAAACTCACTGGGACAAACTGGAACCCTCATTTGACTCTCACCACCTCAAATTACAATGATGTGGATGAGCTGCAGATAAATCGGTGCTTTCACCAAGGAATCCTCACAAGCACCCAGCCAGGATTGGGATATGCTGAAGGAAGCAGTCCAGCGGAAACTGGAAGCCCTGCTGTTGGCTGCTGCCACATGTCGGGGTCAGCCAGCATAAGGGAGATTATATGCATGAGCTGCAGTAGCACCTTCCCTGCATCAACCTTCAGAGAATAACCAATGGCTGGTTACTTTCTTTTTATCTTCCAAAACTCACACAGTTTTCTCTTGTGCCCAACTAACCTGGGAAGTACCTGTAAAGGAATCCTGGGAAATGTAGTTCTAGCTTAGTGATTAGACAGTACACAAAGCTACCATGTAGGATGACCATAATTTATTTTCCAAAACAAGGATACTTTTGAAAGTGAAATAAATAGATATTAATATTTCTTTCAGGACCACAGGCACAAAGCAAGATGGCTGATCACCCAGATATTACCTCTCTGCATTTAGATAAATGTCTTTAGAAACTCCAAGTTAAGAGTGGTGGGGGTAGGGCAGGAGGGGCATACAATGTTACATTTTTAGTGATTGGAGCTAGGAGGTCACAAAGGTTACTGGAGGTCTTGTTCCCAAGCTTCTGCAACTCGCCAGGAAGCCCTTCCAGAAGTTGGAGGGGTGCCCTGATAATTTAATAACTCTTTCAGGACCAAAACTGTGCGATTACATTGAAATTCCTTGCAACTTCTTTGTTTTATTTATAAAGAGACAATTTTTTTTTTCTCTAAGCAATGCATGCATGCAAACAAACGGTATTTCTAAGAAATGACTACAAACTTGGGCATTAGTGGATGTTATGATTTCTCTGTAGGTGGGAATGTACAGGGGGGAAATAATGTAACTCTGGCTTTTCTCGACTAAGAATGAAAGTCTTAATTTATTAGCATCCTTATTCATAAGAAGGAAAACAATCAATATATGGCTTAACCAGGTGGTCTCAAAGCACATTTGGTAATTTTTGCATGTATTCCAAAAAATATACTTATTTCAAAACAGTTTCATAAGAATTAGATAAGCTAATCTATGTAAAACATACCTGCCTGGCACATAGGAGGCACTCATTAAATGTAACTTGAATTTGAATCTTATTACCAGGAAGTAAGATCATAACTTGAGAAGAGAGCCAGCAAGGAGATGATGGTAGGAAGCATCAATTTCTTATGAAAGTCTTGCAGACATCTCCTGATGTGCCTTTTAAATAGATTTTCTAATTAGGTGTGCCATTTATCTACTGCTCTTGGAAATTAATTTCCCTGATTTTTTTTTCCTGGCATTTAGCCCAGTTATGCAGGTGCACTGTTTGTCAGGCTAAGTTTAGAGGAGTAAAATGATTCGAGGAAGACCCAAAGTCTATCAGAATGTATAAATTTAACATTTAATAGTTATGTATATATGTATATTTATACATAAGTGTGTGTCTGTGTATGTATGGAGATATCTGTGTGATTGTATATATATGAATATGTTATTACATTTCAGGAGACTCGATATACTAAGACACTAAATGCACCATTTTAGACTTTATCAGTTCTCGTGTACACCGAGTTTTTCAAGAGTAGCTGACATCTGTGTACTTCTAATTCTGATTCAAGCCTTATCTCATATTCCACATTTTCTGCTCAATGTTACAGGACTGTTTGACGCTTTTGGTCACTAAACCTAAAAGGATGCATTTCATTATGTGATTCCAATGTACTTAGAAATATCTCAAGGAGGCAGAAGATTCTATAGTCCAATAATTCCCAGTTTTAATTAAAGTTTTTTGATTTTTATGAAGTGATAAAAAAATAGAGAAAAAGTTATTCATTTGAAAAGAATGTTATTAATTCTATTGTTCCTGAACTTTTGACTTTAAAATTATCTTTGAAATTATGATAAAAGAGATATTGTTTTGGTCACTATTTTTAATTTTTATTTACAAAAAAAAACTTGGTAACTCTGAGTTGGACCCCAGGCTTTTGCTGGCGGTCGATTCAAGGTAAAAAAACCTGAAAGTATGATTCCAATGTCCTATACCACTCATTTGAACCTAAGCAAATTAGACTTTATATTGGTATTTACAAATTTATCTATACACATAGATATAATTATAAATCTTATCATATGTTAATACTAACTTTTTGGTAGGCCAGCTATTATACATCTTTCAGTGCTCACTTAAATTTATTTTCTTAAAGAAACCTTTCTTGAACTTTTCAGTGAAAATCAAGTTACTCTATTATAATTCCTCATTATATGTTTTACTCTTCACTCATAGTACCTCCAAGTTGTATATATTTATTGGGTATGATTATTTATTAATACCTCTCTTCACTGATCTGCTAGGTTTGTAAGAAGGATAGATTTTCTATTTTACTTGATTGTTTTCTAATGCTTATAAGTTTTTAGCACAAAGTATGAGTTCAATAAGCGTTTGAATAAATGTTAAGGTGAAATAATGAGTGAATAAATTAGTAAATAAATAAAGGAAAGGGTGGCAGAATTTTTTAAACTTTGAATGTCGAGTAATGAGCATAGTATTCCATTATAAAATATTAGTTATGATGATATTGATAGTGTTAAGATTTACAATTACAATATTGTAGTTTTGAAACTTCTGTCTCCTTGATCAGACCATAAGTATCTCAAAGGTAAAAATAGTCTTATTCATCTTATATTTCTAGTGCCTGGCTTACTGCCTGGCATGTATCACTTAATAAAATTTGTATGATCTAAACAGAATTTATTTGTAAGCATATACAGCAAGCAAAAAACAAACAAAAAACAAATAAGCAAAATACAAAACAAGAAAAAGAGAAGAATACGTGGCCTTTAAGACAAGAACCGCAGTAGCTGAAGGCAGGCTGTGGGGGCTGGAATAGTGGGTTAGAATACTAGCTTCACCAAGGAGTAGCTGTGTAAGTAACCCTGCAGAAAATAACCTCTCTGTGCAGCCAGAGACTCATTAGCAGAATCAGAAGGTGACTAGGGCGTCTGTTCTCCTGCCATCCCATGGAGGGGAGGCAGATACAGTTGGGCAAATCTAGAGACCCTTCCTCTTAGTTGCTCTTTTGCTTGATAAGGAATGCATGAGAGCAGCCTTATATCTGGACACAATACAGTCAGAATTTAAGTGCCAAATGCCCAAGGGCTTACTAGAAGTGGTGGTTGTATAGCATTTGGAGACTCTGAGAGAAGGTGAGCTTATACGCTGAGGCTGCTGCTGAGGGCAGGGGAAGCTGCTAGTCCCAGAGAGCAAGCTGGGAAAAGCCTCTGGATCATTCAAGATTCAAAGACAGTCTTTCTTTGTTTCTCTACATTGGCATTTATTAATTACCAGGCACTATGCTCTGCGATTTGTAGGTAAGAGGTCTGTCCAGAGAGTGTCTGGCCAATGATATGAAAAACAGAGGCATTTATTGAAGAAGATTCAAGAAATATTGTACAAAGGGCAGTGGCACCTCAGTCCCCTTAAGAGTAGACACCTTGGGACCTCACACAGTTCTCCCAGCATCTCTTCCACTGTTTAAAACACTCTGCAAAATCCTTTGTTGGAATTGCCATCAGCTGCCCCATCGTATTTTTCTGAATGTCATCAATAGTCTGAAATCTCTTCACTTTCAAAGGTGATTTTAGTTTTGGGAAAAGCCAGAAGTTGCAAGGTGCCATATCTGGGCTGTAGAGGGGCTGAGACACCTGGGCGATTAGATATTTTGCCAAAAAACTCTGCACTAGACGTGATGAGTGAGTGGGCACTTTGTTGTGATGAAGCTGCCAATCACCAATTGCCCATAGCTGCAGCTGTTTTTCGTCATACTGCATCTATCAACCAACGAAAAACAGAGGTAGTACTCCTTATTAATTGTTTGGCCTTGCGTGACATACTCGTGATGGACATTTTTCTAGTCGAAAAACACAGGTAAGATGGTCTTGATCGTACCACAACTTTTCTGCACCTTCTTCAGGTGTGGAAAACCAGGCAACTTCCACTGAGGTGACTGGGTCTTCATTTTCAGATAACCATTGACTCACGATTCATCTCTGGTTATGACCTTCTTGAGGAAATCTGGCTCATTAGTAGCAGTTTGAATCAAGTCATTAGCACCTGCAGCACGATGCTCCTTCTGCTCTGGCAGCAGAAGCCATGGAATGAATTTTGCCATGACATGTTTCATGCCAAGATCCTGAGTCAAAATCTGGACACAGTAGCTTTTGGAATCCCCAGATCAGCTTCTAGTTCTTGCAATGTCAGTCACAGGTCTTTGTTGATTGCAGACTGAATAAGTACAACATTCTCAGGTATTCCGCTTATTGCAGGCCTTCCAGAACAGAATCTTGACCATCTTTGAAGCATTTGTGCCACACTTTTATTTGCACTGCACTCATTGCATTGTCTCCTAAAGCCTTCTGAATCATCTGAATAGTTTCTGCAGAGAAACGTTAAAGCTTAACACTAAATCTGGTGCAAATTAGTTGATCTGTTTGCTCAGTCATTTTGAATATGGCAGCCACATAGTACACATGTTCCCTCAACAGCATGTACCACCCTCACCGATTAGTACAGTGAAGTCATCATTGTTCACACATGCATATTCAAGTCCGTTTTCCTTGGCTGCCAGGTTATATTGATGTCGTACAAACCGTTCCCATTATATTAACAATGGCTGCACTTTTTCTGGACAGGCCATATATTACTTCATATAATACTCATAATACCTTGTGAGGTAAATATTATTACTCTTATTGTCATTTCACAGTCCAGAAAATTAAAGCACAAAGTACTTTGTTGTTGTTGTTGTTTTCTTCACTCTATATGCTCTTTTTTATAACTGGGTATATTATAAATTAGAGTATGAACAGGCTGAATATAGAGACAACCAGCACGAGGTGATAGGGTCTTGATTTAGAATAGTGACATTGGAAAGGCAGAGGCCTCAATGAATTTTATAGACATGGAAATGTTGATTTTCTCAATATCACACAGCTATTATGTGGGAGAAGCACCAGAACCAGCCTGAAGTGAGTAAAAAACTAACCTTGGGTGCAAAATTTAAGAGTGCTCTAAAAAACTCAGTAATTAAAATAAATAGTATTTTAATGCAATATTAAAAAATTCCAAAGTAACGCAAAACTTTGTGATGACAAAATATCAAAATTTTAAATGAGGACAGGGTCATTTTTACCCGTTTTTCCTTTCGTCGCTGGTTCAAATATGATTTGGCAGGATATGAGGTAGGAGGCCTGAACTTGAATGCTATCAGTCTGAGTTCAGGGCCTGTGTTTGTAACCATTGTTTGCTGATGTTTCTTAGGAGATGAAAGATAAGAGTTGAATATAACTTAAAGAATGTAAGATTGGTGGCCAAAGTTAATGGTGAAACCATGGAATTTGTTCTTTAGGAATAAAGCAGAAAATTCAATTTCCCTAGTATGTTTAGAAACTTAAGATTCTGTATAGTTTGGCTTCAAAGACAGAGATCAAATAAAAATCTTATTTAACTTTCAACTTTTCCTTGCCTCTCTTGGCACTCTTTTATGAGTGCCAAAAATCCAATTACTGATCATAAGGATCCTAAAGCATTTCCCCCCTGCATCCGGGGTATATATTTCTGTAAGAAATAGAAGATACAATTAAGAGTGACTTGAACACTGAGAAACGTTTCTTATCTCATATAACAGAATTGCTGGAAGAAGAATGATTATTCCAAGATTGGATAATTCAATGCCTCAGCAATGGCATGGACTCAAGTTCTTTTATTTTTAACCTTTGCCTTTATCACTGAGCCAGCTACATTCCTCATGGTTATGAGATGGCTACAGGAGCTCCAGGTTTTCTGATGCTGTGTGACAAATTTCTTGTTCCTCCTTTTAACAGCATTAAAATCCTTCCCAGAATCTCATCCAAAATCTCATTCTAGAACCAATTGTGAATTCATGATTTTATTTGTTTGATAGCAGTATAACATAATAGCTAAAAGTCGCGCTTTTGAGGGTACAAAGTCAGGCTGCATCGTTTACTACTTGTGTAACCTTAGGCATATTTTTAAAATTATCTGTGCCTCAGTGCTTTTATATTTAAAATAGAGATAAAATAATGTAATTACCACATTGGATTATTGAAAGGAAAAAGTGAATTAATATATGTACAGTTCTTAGAATGATATCCTGCAGGTAATATGCACTTTATAAATGTTAGCTACAATTATTTTTATGATGATCCTCACTGTGTTATACATAATTAAACTCATAGAAAGAGGAGAGATAAGAAAGTACAATTACATGAGTATTCTTAAAAAGGAAGACATTAATAAAAGGTTTAGTTGCATATTATTCCCATTGATATTATTTGGATGTGATATCTAAGGGAAGGAGTAAGAATTGACTTGAGGACTGCTATCTTATTTAAGATATATCTATATTTATATCTATAAATCTATCATATTTTAAAAATTGTCCACAGAGCTAAAAATCAGAAGCTGACCTCACATCAGCAACATTTACTTCATGAAAGTATCCTTATTTGACTATTTTAGAACCAGGAAGTATACATGTCTGCAAAGTTTATATATTATATAATGCATTTAAGCATAAGGATAAGTAAACAGATATCTATTATGTTGGGTTTTATTGTTATGTTTCTCAGTGAACACTTAGAAAGAAGGGGAATGGGGAAATAGTCTCAGTCTATTCAGGTCATAAAAACCCCAATTGCAGTAGTCTTCCCTTAGATATAAAATATACTAGTGCTAAAATGTCTTTAACAATGCCAATACAATCCAGTTTCTTACATATAATTCTTTTAAAATTCTCAATTGCAATTATAAAATCCATTCATTTCCTTTCTCTAAAGTTTAATTTAACCCTTCAGACCACTAGATCGTCCTCACAGGGAACTCTCCAGAATGTGGTAAAATAAAGACCGAGGAGTGAAGTTACAATGACCCTGAATCTTGGGGATAGGGTTCCCTGGGACCAGCATTTTATAACTTGTCATCTTTGGATGGGTTGTGAATTTCCCGAAATAGAATATAAAATTTAAAATTTCCTCAGAAATCCTCTCTCTTATATGCTTTTTCCCCTCTCTGTGAGATCTTACCCATCAGCATAAAAGTGGAATATTTCCTCCTACTGTCACAGTATCAACAACAGAAAACCCACTATGAGTCTAGTCCTCCTTCAATCACTTCTGAATCTCTGTCATTTTCTTTTCAGCAAAATATACTCACTGCCTCTAGATTCTTCCCATTTGATCTGAATGCATTCTACAGAAATTGCCCTTTGAAGATTACCAATGACATCCTGATCATTAAAGCTAAAAGGCATTCTCACTTGACTTATCAGCTACATTAGCCAGTTGATAACCCTATCCTCCTTAAAACAATTTCTTCACTTGATATCTACCTGGTACATTTAGTACCTTATACTCTTTTTTTCTTCTTTTCAGTCTCTCTCTCTCTGTCTCTTTCTCTCTCTCTGTCTCTTTCTCTCTCTCTGTCTCTTTCTCTTTCTCTGTCTCTGTCTCCTTCCCAACCGCCCTACCTCCCTCCCTCTTTATATCTCCTTCTCAGACCCCATCGCTGGCTCTTCCCCATCTCTGACTTATTCCTATGCTTCACGTGTTGGCGTGTTCCTCAGTCTTCTCTGTTGTTGATCACATGTAGTGTCATGGATTTGGATACCTTCTATTCTCTATTCAACTCCCAAGTTTCTATCCTCAGTGAGTACTTCACTTTTGTAGATCATAGTTAGCTATACAATATGATACATTGCCACATATATGTGTAAAAGGCAACTTAAGTTTGACAAGTCTTAAAACTCAGCTACTTATACACTCCCCACAAAATCCCTTCTTCTCTCCAGTACCCCTGCTTTAGTAAATGGCATTTCCATTGTTCTGTTTTCTTCTACCAAAAATCTTGAAGTTATCCTATATCCCTCTCTTTCATATTCCACAGCCAAACTGTAAGTGTATGCTATTAATTCTAGCTTTTAAATATTGGCTTGGCCAAAAAGTGTGTTTAGTTTTTCTCTGTATGATATAGCTCAAGTGCTTTATTGTCTTTAACTTCATTCAAAACAATTTTGTTAGATTGTATTGTGACAGCTGTCATATCAGAATTCATTTTTTAAAAAAACTTACTAAAATTGGTAAATTTTGGTGCAGTCATTTTAATATTGAAGATGGAAGAAGATACACAACATTTTTGGCATATTATGCTTTATTATTTCAAGAAAAGTTAAAGTGCAACTGAAATGCAAAGCATATTTATGGAGTGTATGGAGAAGGTGCTGTGCCTGATTGAATATGTCAAAAGCAGTGTGTGAAGTTTCTTGGTATTATTGACATTTTGGCCAAATAATTCTTTGCTGTGGGGCTGTCTTATGCATTGGAAGATGTTTAGCAGCACCCCTGGCCTCTATCCATTAGAAGCCAATAGTAGGAGATAGCAGACCTACTCAAAATATCCAAATCAATAAAGTTATTGGTGAAAATGAAAAATGTGTCTTTTATTTTATGGAAAAAATGAAACAGACTTTTTGGCCAACCCTGTACATTCAGAATCTGACTATGCCTCACCACATACTCTGTTAAAACACTGACAGAAATTACTATAAATTTCCTCCTAGATTACTGCATTTGGCTTCTGTCTGATCTTCCTATTTCCAACCTGGCATTCCTTCAATACTCAAGACAACAAATAACATTACATGTTAAATCATTTCACCCTTCTTCCAATGACTTCCTATCACAATCGGAGTAAAAGACAAATTTTGGAGTGCTTTACTTTTAGATAATATAATATATTGGGATATTTCTAGTCTCTTAAAATATCAAAGGAAAAAGAATCTCTTAAAAGCTAAAATAGTTTTTAAAGTTAAGGAAAACATAAATCTAAAATTTAATTACAGATTAATGAAAAATCAGGGACAATTTATGCCATGTGTTCAGATAGATCACCTCTTCACTCAGATCTTAAAGGCTATTCTTACTCCTTCGGAGATATTTCCATGTAATATGAATGAGAATAACCAACGTTTTGGAAATCCATAAAATGCTAATTGGTTGCATTTTTATTATTTAATCTTTCAGTCCACAAACATTTTATATCTCTTAGGACATAAAAAAAGAAAGATTTACAGACTCACTTTGTTTTCTGGTCCTATCCACTAAAGTTACTAGAATTCAAACACTTTTACTTTTAGGTCCTATGATATCTAACAAGGATAAGCCAACTGAATCTGGCCGGAGCTGATATGATCATTACTTTGGCAATTCCACATTTCCCTACTGTCTCACAAATTATAATAAATGACCTATCAGTCTTATTTTAGTCACAGCTACTTAAATCAACTTGGAACTTAAAGTTTATCTGAAAATTTACGGAGCTATTTTCTCCATGATGCTTTTCAGTACCTAAGAGCCAACTGTGATTTCTTCTGTTCCTGACCATCTATAACGTATAACTCATATTGCAATTTGGATAACCTAAGAATACATTATTTAATTTACTCTTATTTTTTTCCCATTTTGAACTCTTATTTAGATTAAAAACTTCTCAAGGGCAATTTCATTCTTGGTTACCCCATAGTATATGGACCACAGTTACACAATAACTTTTCTTTTTAATTGAATACACATGCATACTATGACAAAATGTAGTTTATACTGGGTTGGCCAAAAAGCTTATTTAGTTTTTTTCTGTAAAATAAAAGACACATTTTTCATTTTCACCAATAACTTTATTTATTTGAATATTTTGAGTACATTGTCTGTGTCCCACAGTTGGCTACAAGGGGTGCTGCTAAACATCTTCCAGAGCATAAGACAGCCCAACAGTAAAGATTATTTGGTCAAAATATCCATAGTACCAAGAAACTGCAAACTTCTTTTGACTCGTTCTATCAGCCACAGAACCTCTCCATACACTGCACAAATCTTTTATTTACTTTTCTTTTTCACTGCAGTTGCATTTTAACCTTTCTTAAAATAATAAAGCATAATACACAGAAAATGTTGTGTATATTCTTCCATCTTCAATATTAAAATGGCTGCATCGAAATTTGCTGGTTTTGGTAAGTGTTTTTCTTTTCTTTTCTTTTTTTTTTTAATGCACGCAGACATGACAGACAACTGTCACAATAAAATCTAACAAAATTGTTTTGAATGAAGTTAAAGACAACTAAGCACTACTAGAGCCATTGTACAGGAAAAAACTAGCAAACTTTTTGACCAACCCAATATTTCTGAGCAAAAAAATTGTAGCCAAGAGATATTTAAATCTATAAAATTGACATATTCATGTAGTCCAAAGAACAAATCAGGAAAACGTTTTCCTTAGTTTCTTTATGGAAATAATTGTAAAATTTTCTTCTTTTAAAACTATTTTTAGCAAGCTCTATATCCAAGATTGCCTCAGATCCTCTAAAATTTGCACATCATGCTGTGGAGGAAACCACGGACTGGGTCTATGGCTTCTTTTCTTTGTTGTCTGACATCATCTCGTCTGAGGGTGATGAAGAAGAAGATGATGATGGAGACGAGGACGCTGATAAAGGTACAATGAACATAAAGATACATCTAACTGCTACGACCAATAGTAAATATGCATTACAGCGATTTGCTTAAATTTAGGCACAAATAAGAACTTGGGTCAGTCTAAACCAAAATGAATATACTTCTGGGTGCTCAAAGAGAACCAATAGGATGCCAAACTCAGTAAATTGGTCTCATTTGGCTTTCACCTAATAGCTTATCTGCCATTATGGTAAAGATGTCAAAATTAAATGCTACTAATAGAGTAGCATTATGGTAGAGGCTTTATTATGTACTACCATGAACCTACGAAAGAAACACATTCATATGTTTCTTTGGAGGTGGGGGACATAGTAGTTATTTCTCAAGCTTATCCTTAGAAAAGTTAAATAAAAGTAAATAAAAGTTAAATAAAAGTAAAACTAAATATACATATAAATATTTTATACACATAAGTCATTCCTATTCAAATAGTAGAAAGCAATCCTACTAAAATCACAATTATGCAACGAATGTTTGTACCATTTTATATCAATTAATGAATAAAAAGAAATAAATCATACATAAACCACTATTGAGTAGGAGCGAAAGAACAAAGTATTTTGATTCTGCTTTTTAGTGACAGTTTTAGACATCGGGCATCATGCATTGAGCCTTGACTACCAGGGAAGCTAGTATTATTTTAGTCTTTTGTATGACGTTGTCCGAATTTGTGTTCGGCGTCTGTGAGAGGTGGAGAAGAACAATAGAGAACTGAGATTAACATGATATATGAACCATAATGTGTAATTTGGATCACTGCCACAATTTTATTGAACCCATAAAAATGAAACTATCTCTAATAAATAAGCATAAACAAAGTTTATATTTAAATACTGGAATTTGGGAAACAAAGTAATATGAGGACTATTATGATAAGTGAAATAAGCCAGGCAGTGAATGACAATTACCATATGATCTCACCTATATGTAGAACATAATCAACAGAACAAATAAATGAGCAAAAGAAAAACCAGAGGCATAGAAATAAAGAACAAACTGACAGTGACCAGAGGGTCATGGGGAAGGGGATAAAGGGGTAAAGAAAGGGAAGGATCAAGTCAAGGGATATGTACAAAGGACCAATGGTCAAAGACAGTGGGGTGGAGACTGTCTTTGAGAACAAGATATGGATGGGGGAAGGGAGAGCAACTGGGGAAAAATGGGGACAACTGTAACTTCACAACAATAAAAAAATTTTAAAAACTAATAGATATTTTAAAGAAATTTTTAAAAAGGAAAAATAGTGAAGCATGTTATGCTATGCTACAAGTTTTTCTAATTTATTGTTTGTGTCTTTGTTTAGGAGAAATAGAGGAACCTCCCTTGAAAAAAAAAGGTTGGTTTTCTTTTTCCATCTTTAAAACAAAATTTTTTCTCTTATGGTAACACTGATTTTCAGTATGACTTAAATATATTTTACCTGAGTTTTAGCATTACTTTATTTTTAATATAGAGTATTTATTTCATGATTAGATCAAGGTTTATGGTTCAGAAAAGAAACGCTTGATTCTTTCCAATGAAGCTGATGCCACTGTTTTTCAGTTGATTATTTAATTGACACCTTCTTCACTAGATGAGTGAATGTATCTATCTACACACAGATCAACATGAGCTCGAACTGTGGGAATGAAGGATAAATTCTGTAGTTTTGGAAATGGCCCAAGAAGATGATGTCCATGATCTTTATTCTCATCATGGCCAGATTAATTGATTCTAAATTTTTCTTCTTATTTTTTATTCCATTTTTTATTTTTAGGTAATTACTATGGGACATGCTGGCTGAGATAGTGTCGAGGATAATAATCTTGGAGGCACAAGCATGTTCAGTCAGTATGTATCATGTATGATCCTGCAGAAGTACAGTTACCTGGGTGTGCTTGGGTGTGGTGGGGAGAAATTCTTTGCAGAATAGCTGGAGGTCCTTAGTGACTGAATGGGATGTTCACAAATTCAAACCATGAATACACTAAGGCTAGGAAGAAGTTGTGTAACTATGGGGTAAGAGCCTCAGAAGGGCAGAGATTTTTTCCAAGAAAGAGGAAGTGTTGTATCTGCAAGGCACAATAGGGAGCAAGGGATATCATCCTGAGGTACATTTAGTGTCATAAAGAAACTGCCAACACATAAGCCAACCTCAACACAATTGAAATGTTTTAATTATTGGTGTGCAGGCCTAGCACCAATATCTTGGAGATATTTATTCTAGAGGAGATCGTGCTGGCTTCTGTTGCTACCCCCCTAGAACCACTGCAGATGCAAATAGGAAGATCTGAATTTGGAGCTTCAGCCTTGCCTAAACAGATGATGATAACCTTGCTATGTGAGGTAAAATCTGTTCAGTGTATATTAATTTGGAAAATACGAATTTGTCCAACCAAAGAGAGCTAAACCAGTGACAAAGCCATCCAATAATAAAAGTGTTCATGGAGGTATGGAGAGGAGGAAAGATAGGTTTCCTGACTGACAGGAGAAGAACTCAAGAACTCAAGACAAACTTTACCTATCAAATCCAGGTTTAAAGATTCTTTAAGTTTATGAGGTCGGAAATACAGTCTTTTCACATGTGATGTCCAATGAATAACGCCTAGAATAAACATAGTCAAAGTTTAAGCTAATCAGTTACTAGTCATCAGGTGGAAACAAAAGAGGAAAATCCAAATAAATAATATTTTCTTACACATAAATTAAATTCTACAGGAATACCATATTCTCTATAAGTCAATAACTAGCATTTAATAAAAAATTTGTTCTTTTTTTTTACTTTAATTTCTCTCTGTAATTATTTTAAAATTAAATTTCATGTAATGATTAACATAAACTGCAAATTCCCACAAAGCTGTTTAATTATTGTTTCTTAAGTCATTGCCTTGATTTGTCAAATCAACAGAAAAACTATTAAATAATTATTTAAGATACTATTTTTAAAAATATCAATAACACTCATTAGGTAAAATACTCTAAGGGGTATATGTGTTTAAAATCATGTATATTAACCTCTTCTTGAAGGATTACTAGAAGGAGAATTGATTTGAAAATCACCTGAATATATTTTCTTAATAATACTATTCACAAAGCTACATGAGAAAAATGGATATTTAAGGAAATATGTATCCTACCTAGGATACAGAAGCTATGTAGTTATAAACATTAGTTGAAGGAGACTAAAGAAAATATATTTCATTACAATTATAATTTTTTATTTATAAACTTTTGTAGAGTATTGGAGGCAATGAGTTTTAAAAAATGTAATATTTTACAAAGTATTTTAATACTCATTTAAAAACATTATTTAATATTGTTACTAAGGAGGACTTATTGTGAGTTTATCCCTATTTTATGATGGGTTATTTTATGCATTTCCCTATTTAAAAATTGTGGTTTAAGAATATTATTTTGTAATCTAGAATGATAGTCTCTAAGAACATTTATTCTTTATTCATCTAAGTTACTCTTCATCAATGTCTTCATTAATATTCTTTCCCACTCAGATATATTGAATAATTTTTAGCCATATTATATTAAGTAAATTATCAGACTGGCATTGTTTATTCAACTGCCCTGTGTCTATGAAAAGCATTTTATTTAAGTGCACTTAAAGTGTTAGTTGAATTTGTGCAGTTATTGCTATTTTTACCAAAATAAAAATTCAACTACATAGTTATTTATAAGTGAAGTTTACAGTCCTAATTTGATGTGGAATAATGGAATAATCTCAGAGGTGTGGGATTGATTATTAAGTAGATTATAAATATGAATGAAATTTTTGAATCTGCTATTCTGTGGTTTATGTCATTATATATCATTTACCTTTAGGGTATTAGCTATAGTACCTAGTTTCTTTATATTCTTTTTGCATATTTTTTAAGTTTGTCAAGGGGAATGAAGGGGAAGGGTCAAATCAAGGAACATGTATAAAGGACCCATGGACAAGGACAACGGGGGGAGGATTGAATGTGGGGCACTGCTAGGCAGGGAAGACTAATGAGGGAAAAATAAGGACAGCTGTAATTGAACAACAACAAAAAAATTTAAAACATTAAAATATTAAATTCTATTAGCAAACACTCCATGATAACATTCCAAGGTGCAGAAACATTACAAAATTTTATAGTTTTATTGTATAATTACTTAAAACTTATAACTATAATAACCAAAAACCATTGGAAAGCCCATTTCCTGGAACAATTATGTGCAGTGTATGGTGGATGTGCTTTGTTTATCTGGAATAACCGTGTTGAATAGTAGTCTTCACATGAGGGTATATATCATGAGTATGTTAACATCACATTCTCTGAGGGGTACATAAGTGCAGATTGCATTAAAAGAATCAAATTACATTTTTACGCTTTCCTAAATTTGATCTGTATGAGGACATATCTAAGTTTATAATAACACTGCTTCTACTTCACAAAATAAAGAAATATCCTTCACCCATCCCCAAACTGCTGGGATGCCAACCAAAACAGTCACTGGGTCTCCCTGCCTTGTCCCTCTTACATCTGTTAAAGAAACATGATGTTAATATGCAAGTGTTTTATGTCCCGATGGGATGTCCTGAAGTCACACACATGGCGGTGTAGGGTGATCAGAGAGCAACGACAGGTTTCATTTGACTACTTTGCCTTATGTTTAGCTGAATAATACGAAAGAGTGCATTGTTCTTAAGGGAGAAAACTATGAGAGCAAAACAAAAAGAATATCAATAGGAAATAGGAAATGAAAGGTAAAAATGGCTTTTAAAATTTTTAAATAATCAGTTCTTTTCAGTTATTCTCAGTACTTGTTCCTAAGAAGTATCTTTGGGTTAAGAGAAAACACTTTGAAACAACCAAAGCGGTGTAGGTTGCTGATATTGATTCTTTTAAATATTACTGGGATATTTTCTGAGTAATAAACAACCAGACTTTTAAAGATGAAATGAATAAAGCCATAGATGCCACATTTCTCTGATTTATTTCAGATGAAACGTGTTTTTCAAAAGTAAATTTAAAACTTACTTAGTGGAATTGTATTATAAAATAATTAATTGTATTCAAACCTCATCATAGTTCATTTAATAAAAAAAGCTTAGCCCTGGCTTACGTGACTCAGTTTTTCAGAGTGTGCTCCTCCGACAAAAAGTTATGGGTTCGATTCCTGCTGAGAGTACACGCCTAGGTTATAGGTTCTGTCCCCAGTCAGGACGTGTTGAAAGATAACCCATCGATGTTTCTTTCTGACGTCGATGTTTCTCTCCCTCTCTCTCTCTCTCCCTTGCTCTCTCAAACCAATAAGCATGTCCTCAGGTGAGGATAAAAAAAAAGTTTAGTATTTTGAATCTCATATTGACAAAAATTAAATTATATACTATTTTTAGAACCAATTCACTATGTATTTATACACAAAATACACAGTACATTATATACCCTTTATTCATTTAGCCACCAATGCAAGAAGTATTTAAAACTTTATGCATCTTATAAAGAGATGACTTTCTAATAAAATTTTATTTTTCAGTTTTAATAATTTTATGTGAAAAATTTTAAGATTCTTATTATAACAGGACATGAAGGAAATTTTAAAATTTCAATATATACACACTTTTTTCCTAGACAGCATGATGATGTAATCAAGAAAAAATTGAATATAAAAATATATTGTTCTTGAATAAAATTTTATGAGGGGAGTGTAATAAAAATATTAATTAAAAGAGATAAGTGAAAGATGTAAAATATCCACATGTTAAAAAAGAGCTTGCTGGCATATGTATATTTTAAGTCAATAAGGAAGAATCTCAAAATATAGTCGATTCTGCTTTTTAAATCAATCTGATTTTTACAGAAATGGAGCAATTTTATTTTAAATGTCAAATTTTATAATCTGTAAATTATTTGCAACTTTCAAAATATGATAAAATATTTTAGAATTTATCTTCAAAATATGGAAGGACATGCTGGGTTTACTAAAAAATTGTGAGGAATTGTCAAAATAAAAAAATCAAAGTTGTTATAATAGAGAATTAATATTTTGTTTTCCGGATAACCCTAGTGTCCTGAGAGAGGGCAAAGCCGAGAGACTCAAGATAGTCCACTATAGTCAACAATTTGTATCCTTAGATAATCACTATTTCAGAACACTGACATGATTTATCTCTTCAACAAATGCATTTTTCAATAAATATGTAAGTCTTTTCTATGTGCCAAGCAATTTATAAACCTTTCTTACAACATTCCCAAAGGCTAATGATTAAAGTTTGTTAAATAAGATAGTAAATAAATTATTATAATAAAGTTTTTATGTGGTATTGCTAATAAGGTTAATTATCTCTTATTAATATCAGGATCAATGTAACATGGGATTCTATAGCCAAAATAATTGCAAATGAGTAACAGATCACCTTATTTAGTAAAGTGCTGTAAAAACTATATTTAAGAGTTTGAAAAATAAATGAGCAATTGATATAGTAAATGAGATAAAACAGCTTGGACACATTTGATAATGATGAGGGCAAGCCTGTGAAGTGATCACATACAAACTGAACTGAATAAGGATGAATTGCAACTACATAAACTCCATTTTTCAGGCGAATATTTTAATTTACTTAGTTCTTCATAAATACTTCAAATCAAAGATAAAACCAGGTTCACCAAACACACGCACACAGAATCCAGTATTCTTAAAGCAAAGTTAAATGTCTATTCAGCATAAGCATCTCAGTATTTTTCTATTTCTTTTTCAAACAAATTACTGATTTCTCACAAATTTAATCTGATTTTATTTTCCATTTTCAAAATTAATATTTAAGTGATGCTGACTTTTCAGTTTATGTAAACATTCACAAAAAGTATAATTCTTTAGTGGGTATATGGCTTTTTAATTTTTTGTACTAACATTTCCAAGGGCAACATAATCAATATATTTATCTCCTTTTCAAAATTTATTCTTAAACCTCAGTCTGTAACAAGTTTAGATAAGAACAATCATTATAGCATTTATGTCCTTGAACTGTGTAATTTTAGGAGACAGTAGTCTCCAAACAAGAAATTAATTTCATAATGTTGTTTTCTGACATCAAATTTTAAAGTTAAGAAAGAACAGTTATAGTCATTCAGATGTTAGCACAGAGCCTTTGGGGAGGGAAATCGGGTCTTCAATTAGGAGCATAATATCCTTGTATGTTAAATCGCCTCTTGGCTTAGGGGAAAGACCCAGAGACCCCTTTGCATTGTGCATCATGTTGAATTTCCTCGCTTCCTAACTACCTGCTCTTTGAAATAAGGAACTCCCTGTCATTGAGCTTGAACAGGACCCAAACACAAATGCTGATATTCTGTAAGACTGTACCTGATGCATGTCAATGACAGAGGAAGAGTCTGTTCTTTACTTAGAGCAAAACAAATTACATCCTCTTTATAGTTGTGTTTTAAAATTGCCCTAAAGCTGCTCAGGTGAAAAGGAGCCCAGTAAATTTAAACTCAGTTCTTTCATTGTATATTTTTCTCACTTTATTGAAATCCACAAGAGCTCTTTGCAGTTGGCGCGAATAAGGAAGAGCCAGGAAATTTGAGTGTCATAAATATTCTAGACTTTAGGATTAGGTCATTGAGAAGATTGCATCAAGTCATCAGGAGTAAGATAGATGGACAAGTTTACTTGCCAGGGATTTCATTGCATCCATCTTTGCTGGCAGCTTCAGTGGGTTACACCAGGCCAAATATTAAGTGTCCAAAAAATATAGTGAGTGAGAAAAGGAGGAAGAATGGAAAGGTGACTAAACTTGTTAAAATTCATAGCCTCAGAATATTGGTGACTAGGTAATGTATTTTGCTGTGTATAATGCACTCCCATGTATAGTGTGCACCCACATTCTGAGCTCAAACTTTCAGGAAAAAAATCTTTTAAGTTTTTAATTCAATTATTTTTAATTTATATTTAGATACTTATTTTTTGTACTATAAATAATTTTAGCAATTATTTTTTAACATATTATGGTACAAGAAATTTTATGTAACAAATAATTACGAAACACAAGAACAGATACAAGGTATTTCAGATACTAGCCAAGTATAATGCACATCCTCACTTTCCCCTCAAAAATTTGGGCAAAAAAGTACGCATTATACACAGCAAAATACAGTAGGTCTTAGCAACATTTTTACGAAGATAAATTAGTTTGGATCTCTCTGTATAAGTCTAGAACAGGGTTCATCTTCATAACTGCACAGTTGTGTATTGCCCTCAGGATGCAGAGTGAACTCAGTGCTTTATCCTCTGCTTGTCTTTCCCAATATTGATTAACAGTGACAGGGTAACACAGCCCAGAGAGAACAGAAAGTGGGCCTGAAGGTGGAGTCAAGAATGAAAAAGGCTGAGAATGAAAATATGGAACAGGTTGATGGCTGTAGGAGGGAAGGAGTGAGGGGGAGTGAGGGAAGGAAGGGGAAGGGACTCATCAAAGAACATGAATGAATGACACATGGACATGGACAATGAAGAGGGGGATTGCCTGTGGGCCAGAGGGTTGGGCTGGGTGGAGGGGGGCAAAAGGGAAAAAGATGTGGGACAACTGTAATAGAATAAACAAGAAAAAAAGAAAAGTCTGATGAGGCAGAGGTAAAGGAAGATATGGTGAATGATCTAGAGATCCACTTCCCAAGTCCTTGCAGTTGTGAATTCTGTATCCACAGTGTCAGGCAACCGCAGTTACCACATGCTCCTGAAAGGAGCTTGTCTCCATCAAGGCAAGGAGACTAGAACCAGATGATGCAAATAACAACGGGTAAAACCAGAGACTGGAGGAACAGACCAAAGAAGGCAAGAGATAAAATTTTGGATCTAACTCAAGGGGAATAAAGAGGCATCTGAGACAAGTCAACTCAGGCGCCACCATTTTAAATAGTTCCTGTTAGAGCAAGAATAATCTCAGTGCTGCTACATTCTTATCTGTAAGTAAAATTGGATAAGTACTTCAGATGTGTATGAATTAAAAGCTGTTAAGCCTAATGTATCCCAGATTCTTCTCACCAGCTCTGTATGTTTCCTTTCTCAAAATCATGATAAACTAAGGTGCCGGTTGAATACAGATGGCTTAACACGTTACCTATTCCAGATTAGGTATTTTTATTTAGAAAATCTTGCTGAAAAATAAATTCAAAAACAAACAAAACACAAAACTTACCAATGGTTCTCAACTCTGCATCAGATTCAAATGATGTCTTATTTTGTTCTCAAAAGAACAAAATCCATTTCAAACTGGCTTAGTGGAAAAGATACTTTATTGGTTCAAATGACTGAAAGACACAAGAGTAAAACTGACCTCAGGGGTGTCTAGACACAGGTTTTGTTATAATGTCATTAGTATATACTCTCTCTTTGTTCCTGACCTCACTTTGTTCACCTGCTTTATTTGCTTAATTCTCAGGCAGGTTACCCTCCCCTGGTGGCAATTACTATCACCTGAAGCTTGAGGTTTTTTGTTTTTTTTTTTAATTTTAGCAACTCAGGAGAGAAGCCTCAGCTCCTTCCCAAGTATTTCAGCAAAATCAGTGTAGTTGACTCTCCCTGATTTGTACTGGAACTCAGCGTGCTCTGTGGGGCAACCATACTAGCATCTTCTGAGAGAGACTTAGAAATGCAGAACCAGGCTCCATCTAGACCAGCTGAATCAGAATCTACATGTTAAGAAATCCCCAGGCGACTGAAGTGCACATTAAAATTTGAGAAACATTGGTCTAGACAGTAGTTCTGACTGTGATTCTAAAACCGCATGAGGGCTTATTTAAATTGGAGAGCTCTAAAACTTTCCTCATTCTAAGACACTACAGTAATTGATTAAGTTTGGACTGTAGCTCAGGAATAGATTTTAAAATCTCCCTGGATGATTCTGATGTTCAACCACATTGATCTTGTCTAGTATATCATCCAGTATGAAACACAAATATTAACACCATCAAAACCTTATTCAAATCTTGAATTCCACCAGTGATTATTATTTGTAATCATTCTACCTCTTATGGTTTATGAACACATGGGAAAGAGCATCTTATTTCATAATGGAGAAAATAAAATTTGAAGAGGAAAACCAGATTAACCTGATATTACTAAATTAATGGCAAAAATGAGATTGTATAGATATATTTATTTTAAAATTTTTTGTAGGGTTAATAGTATGCAGTAGTGAGACTAATATTTTTTTGAAAGAGTTTAGCCTATGTTATAAAATTTACCAAGTAATCAAACCCAACAAAATAAAGGTCCAAACCATATTTACGTTTATGGTATCCAATATCCCTAAAGTATTTGCATATCACTGTTTTTGAAATATATGCCCACTGAATTAAAAAAAAATTTTAAAGATGTTTTGAGGGGGGAGAAAATATTCCTGTTTATTTTCTTCAGTAATAGTTGGTCAATAATGTACTAACCTCAAAATTTTTGTTTAACAGTATAACAGAAAAATTATCAGAAAATCATGGAAAATACAAAGACCTACACAAGATTTGGTATTTTTTCTAAAACAGTGAGAATTCAGTAAAATATATCCCCTTAGTATTTCCTAGATAGCCACTAAAAAGATAAAAATATCTGCTCGGTTATTTATCATAATTAAACTTTTGTGTCCTAATCACAATTGACAAAATCTTACAAATAGAGATTCTATGTTCAAATGAATAAATAACTTGAATTTTTAATATAGAAATGAGAAAAAGTGTAAGCGGGAATTTTATATTGTCTGGTGCCTCTGAGATATATATAGAAAACATGATGATAAAAGCCATTCTTTGAAATTCACAACCCTCATAACAATTTAATAAACTGGGTTATCATAAAAAAGAATCAGGATGGTTGCCTTGGTGACTGAGATTATCCTTTTAACTTCTTGAGTCTGTCATTTTAAAATCTTGATTGATAATAATTTTCATTTATTAACCATGTATCATGTTGATAAAGAAAAATTGTATGCTTTAAACTGACCATGTAAGTCTTAAGATTATAAACTACCTACTCACCAATAAACTTTGTTATTGCTGTACATGGATAAAAACTATCATAAGCAAAATGCATGTAATACAACAAAATAACTCAGAAAGACTTCATAACAAAATAAACTTATTCTGAAGAATCATTTAGCACAACCTATTTTCACTAGTTTTAGTCCCATCGATTGCTGTTGCTAGTGATTTTTTCATTTTTAGTGCCCATGGCCTCTCTTCACAAGTTACATAGAAAAGATGAGCTCAAAGAGTCTTGGGAAAATCTGTTGGTCCCTGATTGCTAATGGTTCCATGGGAGACACAGAGCTTAAATGAAACACATTTTGATAGAATTAAATAGGCTAAAGAAGATGATGAAGGAAAACCAAGGCAATGAAACTTATCTTCACTTCTAATTTGGAGACATTTTAAAGATATCATCTATTGCAGCTATTTTCAAACTTTTTCATCTCATGGCAAACATAAATTAATTACAAAAATTCTGCAGCACACCAAAAAGTATATTTTTTGGTAATGTGGAAAAAAATTAAATATAATTTTGATTCATTCACACTGGATGGCTATTGTTGTGTTGGCTGTTGTTATTTATTTTTTATTCGACAATCTAAGGGAAAAGAGGTCAGTGCCCCTGACTAAATAGTCAGGTATTGCATATTTTAAAAATTCTCGTGGCACACAGTTGAAAATCCCTGGTCTGTTGAGCAATGGTATATTCCCGTGGAACATGCAGCGTCCATTGTAAGACCTAAAAGTTCCAATTCGGGCCACCAAGAGGATCTTGGACCTTGTAGGCCACAGAACAATATTTAAGCTTTACTGTTGCCAAAATGGATTATGATACTAACCAGTATCGGATACTGAGATGTAAACATTTCTAGGAGCATTGCATTCTAACCTAATCGCGTAGCATACATATTTCGAGTTAAATAGTGACTACTTTGACCTGCTTTGTCCCTGTGTCCAGGATTGGTTGGTGTTCAGGTGCACTGTTCTTAGAGTGTCATGATATTAAACACAATTTTATGATGTCATATATTGCTGTCATTTTACTCAGAGTGGAAACATTCACCTATCAACACTACTAAATAACTAGAAGCTTGTATTAATACACGTAAGAAATTTTATATTTCTTAGAAGTTTGCTGAAAACCATAGGGCAATAAATTTCTACTTTACAGACTTAACTCTTTTAAATTTAATTTTGTGTTCTTATACAAATGATTTTTAGCTGGCAATAGCAATTGAGAGTGACAAGTCAGACATCACCTGCTTAAGAGAAAAATATCCTTCTGAAGTCTAAGTTGGTAGCATGTTGCTACTCAGTTGGATGGGTGTCTGAATGGTCATCATTTCCTGGATGAAGTGAAAGGAGAGAGAGCTAGCAGATTGTGTAGAGGCTTTACTGGATTCTTCAGACACCTTATAGGCACAGACAGTGACACCAGCGATGACATTCAATCCCCGAAGAAAATGTGGCAATAAAACACACAGAGAGACATTTAATTTTTAAGTGTGAATCATCAGAAATGAATTTCTTTTGTATTCTATGAGAAAAGAAATGTAGTATGCCTGTACTACAAAAGAAATAACTGTATGCCTTAACAAGGTTAGCTGTTTGTCCATACTGTCCTCCATAAAAATACTAATGGTCTTTAAGTGATCATCAGTTCAAAAAATCAGTTGATTATGTTTCTGCAAAAAAAGTGCTCATGTAAGTCATATTTCTGCTCATTCTGAGCTGTAGAGATTTGTGTGTGTGCGCATGTTCATGTGTGTGTTTTAACCTATGACCCCTACTTGTAAAAAATCTGAGAACAGAACACTGGGGTTATCTTGGTTTGTATTAGGCTGTAGTGCAGAATCAGAAAACTTATAAAAGTGGGGCTTTATCTTCGAGATTGGTCTGAGTTACATAACTGGGTTGTGTCCACTCATTTACCATAGAGGAAACAATAAATGCTCTGAAATATATTGTCATTTTTTCAGTCTAATCCTCCTTTAGTTTTTCTTATGTTTGTTTTTCCTTAAGTAAAACTTATTATGAAAGTGTAGCCAGCATGTCAGGATTTCCCTTCCACTTTAGGGTGACCATCCCTCCATGTATCTGGGAAATGGTGGAAGGAATGTGTTTTCCCCTGGTCTTTTCCTGTGCAGTGTTAATGATCCTAATATTTTTGAGACTTCTCTTCTTTCATTTATTTTTTTACCTCCAGGATGGACCCCTGCTTATCTCAGTTCTAGTTACAATCTAGAGCCCATTCCCCTTTGACAGTTGCTGCTGCATGCACAAGAGGCAGTGCTAAGGAGCTTCAAGGAAACACTGGCTACTTCTTCTTTCCTCTGTTCTCTGATGTGCAAGCTTCCACCTACCTTGCAGTGAACAGAAGAATGGAGCAACGCAGACTGTCTGATCCCATAGACCACTGTCCAAACAGTGTATCTCCCCAGAAAAGATAGGCTAGGGGTCTGTGACAGAATTATCCAGGTAGGATGTTTTCAGCACCTAATTCTGCAGAAGATTCTCACTCAGATCTGATCCTCCTTTGTGATTCCCATAATCTTTCTTTTATTCTCCTCAGTGGTGAACAGATGTCTGTGTAATACAAACACACACACACCCCTACTTCTAAAGGAAAACATATTATTCTAAGTGACCATTTTAAGGTTGTCTCATCTCACAATAAATGTACTATTTCATGTAACATTTTAATGTACAATATTTCATCCATTTTCTATATTCAAATTCATCTCTACACAGAGTAAGAAATCATCCTTAAAGTTGACTTCCTGAGCATATCCAAAGACCACTCACTCTCAGTCTTTGACAACATACTGCTTTTACATGATTGTGTGGACTGGCTAAGTGTCAGGAAAGGAAATCACAGGAAAACTTGAGCCCATGGGCAGTGACTAAAACTGAAAACCACAAAGAGAATTTCTTCCCTTTTCCTGGGAACTCTCAGGCCTGTTTTCAAGGTCTTTCAATGGAACCAGACAACCCCATCCAGACAATCCAGGATGATTTCCTTATTTCACATCAGTGGGTTAGACAGGGTGCCCAACATGCTTACAGCCCTGGGCAGCTTGCAGCTCAGGATGGCTATGAATGTGACCCAACAGAAAATTGTAAATTTACTTAAAAGGTTATGAGATTTTTTTATGATTACATGTTGCAATGTATTTAATGTGTGGCCCAGGACAACTCTTCTTCCAGTGTGGCCCAGAGATGACAAAAGTTCAGACACCCCTTGTAAGGGATTTTGATTACTTTTGCAAAACACCTTTACAGCAACTCCTAGATTAGTGTTCATTTGAATGACTTGGGGTGATAATTTAACCAAGTTGACACATAAATAAAACCATGACCTCAATATATCCAAAATAATATCACTGTAATATGTAACTAATATAAAATCATTAATGAGATATTTTACACTTTCCTTTATACTAAGTCTTCACAATTCAGTGTGTACTTACACTTCAATCACATCTCAATTTGGACTAATCATATACCTTGTCCTATATATACACATGTATCTAGTGGTTCTGCTTTGGACAGTGTAATTCTAAATAGGGACAAATAGTAATTAGACTGATTATCTTACATCTTAAAGAAGTTCTAAAGATACAACTTCTGGGTGTGTGTATGTGTGTAATAAGGTTTATTGTTAGCTTTTTTTTGCCTCTAGTCTATAAGATGCAACTTTATTATGCCTTTGCAAACAGAATACACTGCTTAAAACACTGATCAAAAGTTTCCACACATGAAGCTCTGTATGATAGATTACAGTGCAACATTATTTTTGTTATGTAATTACAGAAATATTATAGAAACCAAAAGCATCGGAGAAGCAAAAGAAATATAATTTTGAGCCACCCGAACACATTCTTGGGAATCACATTGCCCTGAGGACCACTTGGCAATGTTTAAAGACATTTTTCCTAGTCATGGCTGGAGATGGGGCCATGGGCATCAATAGGTAGAGGCCAGGGGCACTCCTAAATACCATGGAATACACTGTACAGGCCCACTGCATGCCAAATAATGACTCACCCAACCCAAGGAGTCGGTGATGTTAAGATGAGAAGCCCTGCTTTAAAGTAGGATTTGGGGAAGCATAAGGAAGAGATAAAAACACACTGTGAGATCCAGGAAGATGGAAGTTTCCTATCCCTTTTGTAGTTTCCTATTCCCTTGCACTTTGGTGAGTTATTTATTTATTTTTTTAGAGATGTGATTGAATGCCTGACTCTCCGGTATCTGCATTGCCACACTCAAAGTTAGGAATGGGGTACGGGTAGAGCAGTGGCCCTACTTGCAGCATAATGATGGATTACTGGGGAAAATGAGAGAAGGAAGCCTTCACAGTGGTGGTTACCCCCTAACAAGTGCATGAAAACTAGCCATTGTCTATTCTGAAGGTATTTAGGATTTCCTTATGTTTAGTCTTGATGTTAAAGTTGCAGAAAAATTACAAAAATCCAAAATCAAATTTATAAATGGAGAACTTTAAACATATACAGTAATCAGCACCATCTCAGACAATCTGCGGAAACAAGTTTTAATAAATAAGTAAACCTCATTAGCATTTTTCTAAGAAAAACCATGCTATTTAAGATTAAGTCACTCCTGAGAGGAAGTAATCATATTTGTAAACTCTAATCTCAAATTTGTTTCTATCCAAATTAATTGCAAATTCAAGATTAACATCATTTTCTAAGCCTTGCTATGTGTGTGTACTGAAGCCAGCAGCAAATTAAATATGTTTCATAAACCTGATATTTAGGAAAAAATGTAACAACTAACTTATTTTGTGAAATGGGTCATATCTGCTTGCAACAAGTATTGGTTAAGTGCAATATAAAATTCTGATTATAAATATGAGGTCTGTCTGGAAAAAGTCCAGCCATTGTTAATATAAAAAGAACGGTTTACCAGACATGGATGTAACCTGGCAGCCAAGGAGAGTGGACTAGGATGCGCATGTGTGAACAATGACAACTTCACTGAACTAGTCAACAGGGGGTGGGAGGGGATGGGGGGGGTGGGCAGTAGATGCTGTTGAGTGAGCATGTGTACTGTATGTACATTGCATTCAAAATGACTGAGGGAGTAGAGCAATACATCCACATGAGGTTTTGTATTAACCTTGAACATTCACCCGTGGAAACTATTCAGATGATTCAGAAGGCCACAACTATGGGAAGCTGGTGATTGGCAGCTTCATGTCAATGTGCCCACTCATGTGCCACATCTCATGCAGAGTTTCTTGGTGAAACATCAAAACACCCAGGTGACTCAGCCCCTCTACAACCCAAATTTGGCAAGAAGCCCTGTGACTTCTGGCTTTTCCCAAAACCAAAATCACCTTTGAAAGGGAAGAGATTTCAGACCGACAATGAAATTCAAGAAAATACAATGGGGCAACCAATGGCGATAGGGAGAGAACTGTGTGAGGTCCCAAGGTGCCTACTTGAAGGGAACTGAGACATCATTGTCTTATGTACAATATTTCTTGTATATTGTATTTTCCTCAATAAATGTCTTTATTTTTCATATTATATGGCTGGATGCCTTTTGGACAGACCTCATGTAGCTTAGAGTCACTACTTTTGAGATATACTTCTTTTAAGGTAGTTGTTACAGTTCATTTCTCAAATTTTTAATTTAATATGTATAAACTAAATCTTCCTAAATCTAAATGATGTTCTTACTAAGGATTCTTAATTTGTATTGAAAATAATTGTTATAAAACATAATTATAATTCATGTGATCAATTTTCACACTGAAAACAGTGACAACATATTTCCATTGATGTAAGTTTTTAAGATTTTTCAAATAACTCTAATTCGAGGTAACTCAATTTTTTCTTTATTTCAATAAATGAGTAATTTATGTAGAAATATGTTAACAAACCTTTTCCTTTTAGACATCCATAAGCTTGTTAGATATAGCTTAGACTTCATGGTAAAGTTATAAAGTTTGAGTCGTAGTTATGGTTTATAATTTGTACATTTTCAAAAGGAGTTTTTAAATGATAAATTCCATTTTCCTCCAGAAATACGCAAGGAAAAAACTGAAAAGGAGGAGAAACCTGAAAGGAAAATACAAACTAAAGGTAAATGTTTAATTATGTGTTTATTCTTATTTTTATTTAAGATATATATGTATTTATTTACACATATATCTGCATTTATATGAGAAAGGAAAGTTTTCATATTTAGTGTTCTTTTGTTTTGATTTTTGATAGTGTTTAAATAAATATCTTTACCTCTCATTTAACTTCAGGCATAAATATATAAATAATTTTTAATGATTGGAATCAAAGTGACTTCAAAATGTATGACAATTTTTAAGTTATTTGCAATTGGCTTTTACTAAGGTAGTACCACAAACATATTTTTTTACTTAATAGGAAATATTTTTTAAAAATAAGATACAATAATAAATCAAAGTTCACTTTATCTTCACCTTGAATTTTTTATGCCTTGCATTACCTTCAAAACCTTTGGTGTAGAAATAGTCATTATATTACCTCACTTCATACTGCCAAGGCCCTACAAGTTTCCCGCACAGCCTCCAGTGGTGGATGGAAGGGGACAACATGATGATTAATGTCCCTTTCAAGTGAACTGAGTCCAGTAACTGCAGTGTTTCATGACCAGCATTGTCTTGCTCATCTCGCAAGGATCTTATTTTGGGGAGTGACCCATGTAGTCATAAAACTTTAAAGAAACTTATAGAAAGCAAAAAGCATTCAAAGCATATTTCTAAATATGACCAGGTTTCTCAGTGGTCCATTTCACCTGATTTTGGGTGAAACTGACCATTTTTTGGAGGGGTGGTTAAACTGGCCCTGGCAAAAATTAAAATCTCATAATTAGTATTATTGTGTGATACAGACAGAAAGGGAAAGAATTTTCCTGGGATAAAAAAATGAATGTTGTCTAATATGTATTATGTCAAAACTGGCTAATGTAAAATTACCTGCAGTAAATTATCAAAGGTGAAAAATAGAAAAGTTTCAAATAATAGATGTAATAATTAACCTGAATTACACAAATATGTGAATCTGCATTTAAAATGTAATTTTTTGAAATATATACTTAATGTACTATCTATTGTGAAGAACTGAAATCATTTACAGACATTATCTTTAATCCTAATGTTTGAATTCATTTCAGATTGCTCAGCCAATCCTCGTACAATCAGGGATATTGAAGCTGACTCAACTGAAACCTATTTATATTTGTACTTAGGAAACTAACATCTTCTTACTTTTCCCTTTCCTTTTTTGGTTCTTAATTCCTTTGGTCAGGGAAATTGGACACAGCTCTTAGGTACAGATTGACTAACCGTGACTGAGCTGGCTATGTGTTTCTAGCTGCTGAAGGTTAAACAGAAACTTAACTGGTTCCCTGTGAACAGGGTCTCTGCTGTTTTATTTTGCAGAATGCACTGTTAATTTAATAGCAGTGCTGCTGGAGTGGATGTGGTGATGCAGATGGCACTATTTCCATTTTGGACCTGGCTCTATTAGAACTCTGCTGTTAAAGACTTTGAGCAGTGGGCTGTAGAGTGGGTTTATTAAACTAGTGAGTCTTACATAATTAAAACTGTGAATTTGGCTGAGGTTTAAAATAACTTTCTCAAAGTCTTGGCTACAGATTAGTACCTGAATAGACACCCTGGAACTTCATGCGTTCAACACTGAAATGGGCTTAAGGGATAGTTTCTTTTTTCCACAATTTTTCTGTGTGAATGTGAACAAAAGATTTCATTTTACTGCTTAGCTTCCTCATTGAGGTAGAATAATGTCTGCTTTTTATTTCCAAGCTGTTCAGTGAAAAAATAAATGTGGTTTTATAACTGTTCTCATACGTAGATAAATATATGTTTACATATGTCACATTCCATATCAGTTATGATTAAATGTGATTGATAGTTAGAAATATAAATTGTTATCAAAGCATTTTGAACTCTTAAAAGACACAGTATACCCAAGTAAATAGTAGCCTGCAATGTTTATAGAAAAACCAGTGAATATCTGAGTTTAAAAAGAACCATCATGCTGAAGCTGGTACATTTTAGGGGGAGATAAAAATTTTGGTGATGATAGAAACTAGATCACATCCTACTGTCTTTATTTTTTTCTTCCTCTTTAAAAGGACTTATATGATATTCTAAAATGTTTTAAGAATGTGAAGTTATTGGGAAAGCCATGGAAGTCTACACCCAGATTCTTTACTCATCTACTGGAATAGAGAGAGCAATCAAAATAATGTCATATAAATATACTAACCAATTCATATTTAAAGTATCAAAGAATTATTGTTTTAATTCTGATTCTTATTCATAGGAAATTAGGTCCTCTTTATAGTCATCCGTATTATCTAAGTGATTTTAATTCATGAGGGCAAGATAACTTTTATTCCTCTTTTGCCCATCTGTTTATTTTGTTTGATATTTTGCATTAGGGAAACAAAAGAATAGTTTCATGAAGCTAAAGATTAAGCCGTTTGATTCATAATCTGGCGATGAGTACTTATTTTGGTTTTAAGGTATAAGCTCTCACACGTTAGTCGACCCTTATCTTTGAATGAACCTTGATTTTTTGGACATAAAAGAGGTAGTAACTTATTTTATGACTAGAATAGCACATATATATTTGTGACTCTGTGTTGAACTAGTATAGAAATACTGTGAAAAATTATATTTGCTTAGAAGACATTTACAACCAAATTTAACTTTTCCTGGATTACCAAGGTGCCAGTCACCAAATTGTTGCTGATATAAATGGCCCCTGACACTTACTCCCATTGTTCTGTGTTTTCTTACCTGTGAACAAAGAGATTCAGACTCAATGGTCTTTCAGGTCCTCATGAGCTCTGAACGTGTGCTAACATCAAATTAAAGTTATTCTAACATCTAGCAAATTATCCAACACATGAAACACACTCAGTAAATGTTGAAATAATGAATCAGTTAACAAAGTGTCCATTTTCTTTATTTTGCTAACCTATACTTGATTCCTAAGAAAAACTTTTACTTTGAGATTTTTAAAAATTTTCAAATATATATATACTTTTTCAGCTTTAATAAATAGTGATTTATTCAGCTTTGACCATTCTAATGTCAAATTTATTTTGTTAGCAGTAATTGAAACATTTCATAGTAAACTTCATATTAAAACAAAAACAATATGTAAGATGTAATTAGAGAGAAGCCACAATAAAATTTATAATATAATATTATAGATTAAAGTAATACAGATTAATTTGGACAATTCTGAAAATAAAAAAAGAAAAATAACCACAATCCAATTACCCAGAGAAAAATGGTAACATTATTTTCCTCCATTTTTTCCCTCCATTTAGTTGTTTTATTTTTTTAACGCATTTTGCTTTATTTCTTTGCAATTGCAAATTTTCTGATTGTTTTCAGATAACATTTAGGCTCCTATTTAACTACTGAGCATTTCAACTTACTCATAGAATAGAACAAACTTAAAAAGATTAGAACTTGGTAGTTAACATATAACTAGGTGAGAGAACTTTGTCCATGATGTCTCGTAGACAAAAGGAGCGCCTTTTAGGCATTAGAGCAGTATGTTTCTGCTACATTCACTTGGATTGTCAGGTGTTCGGGTGAAGAACTGACCTCAGAAATGGGGAGAAAGTTCAGAGTGCAGAATCATGTGCTGGTGGATGGCATGTGGTCAACATCTAAGTGAGTCGACCAATGGAAACGGAGGCATCCTGGAAGGCACATACTGTAAACGGGAAAACTGACCATAACCATCAGGCAATAATACACATTAATTTATTCACAGCACTTACTTTGTGCCAAACACCATTCTGAGTACTGAAAATTCGAAGAAGAATAAGACTCAGTCCAATGAGTAATTCAGAAAAGCAAATGCAGAGTTACACCAGAGTGTGGTGAGCACTCCATGGAGAGATGTCCTGGCGGAGAGATGGTGTTTAAGAAGATGCCTGGCTACCCCTGCTCCAGAGTAGATTTGACTGTAGTTTTCTGGCATGGCTTTGGAGGAATGGGTAGGTTGGGATTTAGGTGTTTCCTAGGAGTTTAGGATTTAGTTTCCTAAGCCTTGTTGTAACAAAGTATCAAACACTGAGTGGTTTAAAATAACAGAAATTTATTGTCAATGATAGAGGTTAATTAAATTAATTTGCAAACCAACAATTGATAGTCTATAGTATACTGTCTCCAAAGTCAAGATCTCCGCAGGGTTGATTTTCTCAGAGGACTGTAAGGGAGAATCTCCTTTTGCTCTCTGGTGGTTTACTGGCAGTCTTTGGCATGTAGATGAATCATTTTGATCTCTGCTTTCATCTCCAGGGGCTATTCTCCCTGCATCTATGTCTCTTCTCTGTATGTTTCTGCTTCTGTCTGAATTTCCTATTTTCATAAGGACACCAGTCATACTGAAATGGTCCCACCCTAGTAACTTCATTTAAGTTAATTACCTCTGTGAAGACCCTATTTCCAACTAAGGTCACATTCTGAGTTACTAGATCTTAAAACTTTAACACATTTGTTTGAGGTGACATAATTCAACTCATAGCATTTACCATCACATGCACAACATCAAAGGAACATTATATATATTTGTAATATATAATAATCTATATTATTATACATATATAAAATATTATTTATATTATTAATTATACATATATAAATATATTGTGTATACTAATACAGATTATATATAATGATATATAATATATATATGAGATATATTAGGTCTGTCCAGAAAAAGCCCAGCCATTGTTAATATAACAAGAGCAATTTTTGCAATAACAGAATGCTTTGAGTGACATAGATGTAACCTGGCAAACAAGGAGAGTGGACTGGATGCACATGTGTGAACAATGACGACTTTACTGTACTAGTCAGTGGGTGCAGAAGATGCCCTTGAATGAGCATGTGTATTATGTGGTCTTCACATTCAAAAATGACTGAGCGAGTAGAGCAACAAATTACATCAAATTTTGTGTTAAGCTTGAATACTCCTCCGTGGAAACTATTTGGATGATTCAGAAGGCTTTCAGGAACAATGCACTGAGTGCAGTGCAAATAAAGGTATGGCACAAATGCTTCAAAGATGGTTGAAAATCCGTTGAAAGTCATCCAGTCATCCACGTTCTGGAAGACCTGCATCAAGCAGTACACCTGAGAATGTTGAACGTGTACAGGCTGTAATCAATGAAGATTGGCTACCGACAGTGCGAGAACTAGAAGCTGATCTGGGGATTCCAAAAACGACTGTGTCTGAGATTTTGGCTCAGGATCTTGGCATGAAATGTTTTGTGGCAAAATTCATTCTGTGGTTTCTTCTACCAGAGCAGAAGGAACATTGTGCTGCAGTTGCTAATGACTTGATTCAAACTGTTGCCAATGAACCAGGTTTCCTCAAGAAGGTTATAGTTGGAGATGAATCGTGGGTCTACGACTATGATCTGGAAACAAAGACCTAGTGGTCCCAATGAAAGTCACCTAGTTCTCCATGCCTGAAGATGGTGTGGCAAAGTTGCCGCAAGGTCAAGACCATGATAATTTTGTTTTTCGATTGGGAAAGTACTGCCCATCACAAGTAGGCCAAACAATTAATACGGAGTACTACCTCAATGTTCTTCATCGGTTGAGAAGTGCAATGTGATGAAAATGGCTGCAGCTATGGGCAACTGGCAATTGACAGTCTCATCACTACAACATGCCCACTCATGTGGAATTTTTTGGCAAAACATCAAATCAGCCCAGATTTGGTGCCCTGTGACTTCTGGCTTTTCCCAAAACTAAATCACCTTTGAAAGGGAAGAGATTTTGGACCATTGATGAGATTCAGGAAAATACGATGAGGCAGCTGGATGGCAATTCCAACAAAGGATTTTAGAGTATTTTGAACATTGGATAAGATGCTGGGAGAATTGTGTGATGTCACAAGGTGCCTGCTTTGAAGGAGACTGAGGCATCATTGTCCTGTGTACAAAGTTTCCTGTACCTTCTTCAATAAATGTCTCTGTTTTTCATAGTACTTGTATAGATTCCTTCTGGACAGGAAATATATATATATATATATACACACACACATATATATATATGTATGTATTTATTTTTATATTACAGTTTACATTCAATATTATTTCTATTAGTTTGTGATGTACATACAGCATAGTGGTTAGAAAATCATGTACTTCACAGAGTGGTCCCATTTCTAAAAAGGGTAATTTATAACAATAATGTTGATTGACTGGCTTAGGATTGCTTCTGGGAGACAATTTTAGGGCAGGAATCTCAAACTGGCAAGGGATTTTGCCGAAGATTGAGTCTCAAAAGTCGAGAAGGACAGAGCATTATAATGTATCTAAATATCTTGGGTCCCTTTATAAAAACACTTTCAAAGCCCACAGATTCATTTAGTCAGCTTATACTGTATAAACTTTTATTTTACAAAATATATTTTCTTTTCCTCTCTGGCAACAGTGAAAGATAAACCTGGAAAATGAAAGCAGAAGGCTCTCCACAAGCTGTGCGTCACCTCCATGGTGACTCTTCATTGATGAGGAAGTAATTGTGGTTCTGACTGTGACTGTAGCCCTAGGAGAGGAGAAAATTACCCATACAATTAAAACAGATTTGAGAGTAATTATTATATTTTGGAATTTAAAATTATGTTTTGTGATTTAAAGCGTATGTATCAGATGAGCTTTGTAAATTTGGATAATTTGCCTAATCTTCACTTTAATAATACATAACTAAACGTAATTTTATTATGAAAAAAGATGTGTGTATGCAATTGAAGGATAGATAATAGGTAACATGCTTAAAGAATCCAATCAACACAATTTGGCTCATAGAACAAGTTTATAATTCTGAGATATACAAGGCAACCTAATTTTGGGGGAAAGAATACTAGTTTAGTAATCTGATAACTATATTTCCATTCTACTCTTATGAACCTGTGTTCCCTCTCCTACTGCCCACCTAGGGACAAATATTTTAGGTTAATTGACCTCTTTAGCTTCCAACAAGCTTTAAAGTGGCATGCTTATATCAAATTAACAATGATAAATTCTTCCTGTAGCTGGAATGAATAATACAATCTTTAAAATTTTCTGTACTCAAGAATACTTTTCCATTGAGTTCATCATTATTGTTTAAAGTATATAGATACTTTGCCTGAGCACAGAATGAAAATTATAAAAATTAGTTACCAAAAAAAGTGAAACACACAGAGACATGCACTAACCAGGAGTACATCTAGCATTTTTGTTTAGTGGTGGCTAAAGCAGAATTTTTTAAAGGGTTAAAAATTAATATGTATTTTTCTCTTTCATAAGAAATGATGAATTCAAGTATGGATGTATATCACTTTTGTGAAGCTGTTTGAAATTTTGACACACTTAAAATTTATAGACTGCTTCAGTGCTAATACCTCCCACAACGAAAATACCAGAAAGCTGAGAAGCAGTGAAAATTAATTAAAAGAAAAATGGTAAAATCTATTACAACTAACCATGTTCCCCAAAGTCTTTTGTAATACAGAGGTGTAATGGTTACTTGCTTTTCCACCTGATTTCTTTTGATTTGAGCTCTCAAGATTCATCCTGTACAGTAACTCAGAGGTCAAGTATGAATTCCAGAGTTTTGGTTAATTAGATTTATTTGCTAACCAACTATTGAAGAATAAAGTAGACTACACTAAATAGTACTTTAAAATTTTTGACACCCAAACTTTTGATTGTTTTCAATGAAGAGCAGAGAGATCAGCAAAGAGCTCTGACAATCTGGCCCTGAATTCCTTCTGCTCAGCTCCTAGGAAGGCTTTGCTGGATAAGAGCGCCAAGGTCGGGAGCGCTGTGCACACTGATACACTTCAGAAAAGGACACAGCGCCTGACTGGCGGGTTGCCAGAGCCAAGCGCTGTGAAAGCACAAAGCGAAGCTTGCAGAGCGCTGGAGAGGGACCATATGGGGAGGCTGGAGAGACACACTTCAGAGTTGAGTTGAGCTGAATGTTCTGGTCAGGAAAAGGTCAGAGTCTGGGCAACTGCAGGAACAGCAGGGCCATGCCAACTCAGATGCCAAACATCAGGGCCATTCCAACTGGTGGATTCCATTTGTTTTTAATTATCAGCCTACCAAAGGGACTTTTGTTTCTTGTAAATAAGGATGACAAACAAATTAAGCTCTAGCAGGTGCAACAAGCTTATTTTATCCTGAGCTAAAACTGTCCTAGCTAAGAAGAAACCTGCCAAACAGATCTAGTAACAAAAAAAAGGTGCTTCATTCTTCTTCCATATTAAAACTTCAAGCCGTGGGTTATAAATAAAGAGATGCCCAACAAAATGCCATTGTTGTAGCAAATGATTTCTATTTTAGAATGATTGTTAAGGCAATTACTGATGATTGCATTGTTTTGGTGAAAGAAATTTTAAAACTTGGAGCCCAGTCTTGCCAAAGTTTGAAGTTTCTGTCCAAGAAGATTTATTGGCTGCCTGCCATTTTGAACAGCTCCCCTGGAGCACATGGGTCCAGCTGCTTCACAAAACAATATTACGGTGCCGTTTCTGAGGGGGATCATGAAATGCCAGCACAGAGGACTGTGTCTGCACATCAAAACTTAGACTGTGAGGAGCCAGATATTTCCACAGGGTAATTGGAAAGAGTCATTAATATGCTACTTTGAGTCTGAATTCAGCCCCCTCGCTCATCTGATTTTGCATTAATGCTCCCATTTACACCCATGCACATGTCAACCAGAAAATCCTTTAGTGCTGCGGACAACCAGCTGTCCAAGGTGGGTGAGGTCAGGTCCTTCAGAGAGGCGGAGACACAGACTGGGTGGCCTCCTGGGGGTCTTGCCAATCAGTATTCCAAAAGCACAGCTTATCTCACACAAACTTGGTTTCCCCTTGAGAACCTTTTAAAAGAGGCTTTGTTTTTGCCAAGATTTTATTTTGGTTTTCAGCTTAGTTAATAGTAAACCAAAGAAACCAAATAAGTTATTTATGGCCATGTGTGACTATTGATGTCCTCTCCTTATTTTGTCAGATATTTATATTCAATTTAGTAACTCAGACATACCTTAAAAGTCATTGAATGTGGAAGGAAAAAAAATAATGTTTTATGGTTTATTTTTCTTCTGTTTCTCACTGAGTTTTTTTTTTCTATTTAGGGATTTTTAACACATAAAAAATTTAAATGATTGAGGCAAACACTGCTTATTATAATCTATACTTCATCAATGAATAGGATTGCACTAGAAAATAAAGATAACTCTTGTAATATTTTAGAATTTCACTTATGCAAAAACATCTACTAAGAGTCCACTATGTGACACACACCATATGATGAGCTATAGATGCAAAATAAAATAATACAGTGTAGTCCTTACAGAGAATTTATTTACTGGGTAGTTAGATATATGAACAATTGCAATATTATTATTTAATAGTTAAAACAGAGTTATGAGCTTTGGTATACTTGCTGTATGAAGTAAGTAGAGATCAAAGAGCACTTAACAGAGATGGAGGCATATGGGCCGGAATGGAAAGGGTGCATGGAAAAGAGGAAATGTGTGTGTGAGAATTCTAGGTAAAAGGTAAACGGGCAGAGATGCTTGGCATTAACAGGGCACAGGGTTTGCTTATGGAATTCTAAGAGTTTTGTTATAAGGGAAATGTAAATTTCAATGGGAAATTCCTGATAGGTAAGATTGAGTTGATTAGCAAATGTCAGATCACTAGAGCAGTAAAATATCTATATCTGTGATTTAGCACCATGTGACAGATACCATGCTAAGCAATGAGGGAGATACTCTTTTAGCTGGTCAATGGTATAATCAGATTTTCATGTTGTTAATATTACTCTGAGAGAGAAAAACCTAAATCTAAAAGTTCAAGAGACTGGTCAGGATATGATTGTAATAATATGCGTAATAATAATATACCTAAGAAGGACACCCTACTTCAACTTTTGAAACTGCCTCTTTCCTCTTTCTCCTTCCCACTCCTTTACTAGGTTAATTTCTTCTCATCTTTCATATCCATATATGTCACTTCTACCAAAGGGCCTCTCCATACACATAGGCTAGATTAGGTCTCATTGTGCACATTGACATGCCACTGGGAATATTTTCTGCATAGCAATTATACTAAATGCAATTAACTATCTTTGTGATTATTAGTTTAGCATCCATCATCCATTAGCTTGTTGACATCCTGATGAGAGGAATGGGACTTGTCTTGTCTAGCAGGGTCTTTCAGCGCTTGGCAGGTGCTCTTTCTATATTTCTGTATAAATAAATGATGGGCAGAAAATGCAATATTTTCTGTCATTAGTACTCCTATTTACAACCATGCACATGTCAACCATACATAAAAGAAGATGAGTAAGAGAAATATTAAACAGGTATGAAAGAGCTTGATAATTAAAAAAAGAAAAAGAAAAATCCTAGATTAGTCACATGTTTCTAGCTTAGATAATTGGAGGTATCAGTAATAAGACTTATGACTAAGACTTAAGACAATTTGTGGGGTAAGATTATAACCTAAATTGGAGACTTGCTACAGAAATTAATTGGTTCACAATTCATATTGAATTAAATGTTTTCTTTGAAGGAATGGATGTTATCTTACTCTCATCTCACTATATTTTCAAAAACTTTTATTGTGAATTATATCTGTAGATGATTAACACATACTATTTAGGTTGATTATACTTTGCTTCAGTTTCAGAAGATTATCTCCTGTATTTTGTTCTCACAATTTTTGCATTTCTTCAGTGTTGAGTTAGACTCCTTTGACATATGGCATGATGAATTTGTAAAATTTGCCATTTAATTAATTTGAAGTTAAAGATTTGGAAAAGCCGAAGGGTATTCTTACCTTATCATCAGACCTGGTTTGAATATAAGTTTGTTTTTGGATATTAAATAAAATTACAAAAAAACTTTATGTTAACATTTAAACCTCTAACTATGTATAACCTCCTGGCAGTTAAATAATAATTTTCAAAGGCAGAAAATAAGTTTTTGACATCAAAGACTGCCATATAATCACCTCATCATTCATTCTGTTTACTGAAAAAGTATTGTCTGATTCTTTCCAGTTACACACAGAGAAAAAGACAAAGCAAAAGAAAAAGTGAAAGAAAAAGAAAAAGAAAAAGAAAAACTTGAAAAGAAAGGTATGGCAAATTATTATTACTGTTTTTAGACACTGATCCCTTCCTGCATGGCTTCTTCTTCTTTACATCTGATTGTAGATGATCATAAATTTATGTTTTTAATTATATTATTATAATTTCCTTAGAATTGAAACTGAAAAGAATGATTTCTGGGTTGAGGAAAATGAAATACTTAAGACTCTTGAACTCTGTTACCAATTTACTATCTAGAAAAGTTTTATCAATTTTTCTTCTGGCAGTTTTGAGACTGCCTTAGCCAATAATGAGGATGTTATTTGAGAAAATATTTGCCTATTTGATATATAAGAAAGTATACTTCATTATTTAACTTGCATCCTTTGATTCTGTATTAGACAAGATTTTTAAAATTTTTATTTTTTTCATTTTTATTTGTTTAGAATACATAGTACAGATTCATTGTTTATTACATAAGGATACATTGTGAAAAGCTTCCTGCCTTGTTCCCAACTTTCATGTTCTCATTCCATCCTTCCTACACAAACACCGTAAACCACTTTTATGAGTTTTATGTGATCTTTCAGAGCTTCATTATACATTTATAAGATAATATAGTATATTGTTTATCCCTATTTTTTTACACAAAACCTAGCATGCCCTCTATTCTGGCTTTTATAATTTATCAATATGTAGTAGAGAATTTCCAATATCAGTAAACAGATATTTTTCTCATTCTCTTTTTTAAAAACCTGCATTTAAATAGAGATTTTTTCCACTTTATTTTTTAACTATTTATTATCTGAAGATTTAAGGAGTTACATATGAGTTCAGTAATTTATATTTCTTGTATAACTATTAACATTCATTACCTATTTCTCCTGATGATATGTGTGCATGTCATTTGGGCATGTATCTTTAGTCTGTTATTTTTTCAAATATTTTTCTCAGTTTTGTAGTTAATGTTAAGAGTTTCTGTCTGTGTGAATAGACATGTGTGAGTGTGAGTGTGTGTGTGTTCACAGTCTTGAATTTTTATGTGGCTAGATAGGTTAATATTTTCTTTAGATTTTTTCTGCTTTTAAATCTTTATCCAAAGATTAAATCAATAGCTACTAATATTTTCCTTGAGTTTTAAAAATTAGTTTTATATTTCACATTTTACTTGAATTCATCAATGATCCATTTCAATGTATGATGTGAAGTAAAATTTTCATTGGTTTTTTTGCTTTTGTTTTAGAGTAGATTATGTCTTGTATATTTGGGTTAGATTTCAGTCGATTTATGTATCCATAACATGCATAACCTGCTGAGTTATCTTGTTTTGTGAAATATTCCATTTAACTAGAATGTTTTATAATATTGATGAATCAGATCAGTTGAAACATGCTTCAGTCTTTATGCTCACATTGAAAATTGTAGTTAAATAATTATTTTATTAGTGATCACTTACTAATAATATTTATCTATTTCAGTACAGCCATCTTTCCATCTTTTTTTTCCCTAGAAACAGGTGCCTGTTTCCTATCCGCTATTGAATTGTGCAGAACAATTAGAATCAGATTCTATGTACTCTGACTGAAGAAAATACTATGATATTTCTTATGATTATTTTTGTTAAAAAAGTTTATTGCCCTTTAATTATAAACGTTGCAAGAAAGTTGTCTAAATTGAAAATGAGAAACAAATTGCTGTACTATAAATGTCTTTTTATGTACTGTATACTAACTAAAAGAGTTTGTTTTTGTGATATAAGTTATTGTATTGTAACCCCATGACCTTGTGTAAATTGTGCCCTGTTTAGCCTTGCATAATGCTCCTTCAGCTATTGTCCAGGTTATTACCCATGACTCCAAATAGTATTGGAGATTGCTGTGGTGCAAACTGAGAGGGGGAGAGGCTGAAATCCTGGAGGGAAAGGCAATGCTATCACAGTAGCTCTGCAGCTGCCAAGATCACTTAGTCTTCAGATGGACATTGTACTGTGTGGTTTCTCTGAGATTTGCATCCTCTCTACGAGGTTCAGGGGAAACCATTCATAGATGATTATTTTTTACTATAGTATATGCACTATATCATTTGATTTAATTAAATTTATTGAGGTGATATAAACAAGATTATATGTTTCAGGTATATAGCTCTACATCATCTGCAATGCAATGATATTGCATTGTGTGCTTACCACTCAAAGTTTAGTTTCCTTCCATGATTATATATTTATTTATCCCCTTTACCCTCTTGGACCTCCAAGCCCCTCTTCTCTTCTGGGAGCCACCAATACTGTTGTCTTAGTCAATTAGGTGTTTTTTTTCTTGTTTGTTTGTTTGTTTGTTGCTTTCTGTTCTATATCCCACAAAGGAGTGAAATTATATGGTTCTTGTTCTTTTCCATTTGACTTATTTTACTTAACATGCTATACTCAGGATCCATCCATGTTGTCACAGATGGCAGTATTTCATCTTCTCTTATGGTTGAGTAATGTTCCATTATGTATATGTATCACATCTTCTTTATGAATCACCTATCAAAGGATACTTGTGTTTGGTCATCATAAATAATGCTACAATTAACATAGGGGTACATATATCTTTATGAAGAAGTGGTTTTGAATTTTTGGGAGAGATACCCAGAATAAGGATTGTTGGCTTATATGGCAGCTTTATTCTTAATTTTTTGAGGAGACTCCATACTGCTTTCAATAGTGGCTATACCAACGTACATTCCCACCAGCAGTGTCTTGAGGGTTCCTTTTCTCCACATCCTTTCCACTCCTTGATATTTCTTGTCTTTTTAACAGTCATTCTAAGAGGCATGAGGTGGTATCTCATTGTGGTTTTGATTTGCATTTCCCTTATAGCTCGTGAATTTGAGTATCTTTTTGTATATCTGTTGGTCATTTATAGGTCATCTTGAGAAATGTGTCTGTCAGGTCCTCTGTCCATTTTAAAATTAGATTGTTTTTTGTTGTTGAATTCTTTTCATTCTTTATATATTTTGGGTATTAACTCCTTATTGGAGATATTGTTTGAGAGTATAGAATGTATTTTAAAAGAACAGTTTTTAAACACATATTTTGAGCATATTTTTATAGAACAAGTAAAGATGATAGACATTACTATTCTTATAGTGTTGGAAAAATGGAAAGACCTGGGGCTCAATTTTTAACTAATAATTTCCCTCTTTCTTTATTCCACCTATTTAATTAAATATATATAATCATTTAATTTTCTATGATTTATTTAATTCTCAGTACTTTCTTCAATACATAGTATTTAAATGTTGAGAAAGGTATGGTGATTTGGGGAACTACCAAATCACAGTTTAATATATTTGAATTATAAGAATAAGCTACATATGTTACTGTAGTTCTCAGGATTCCTTCACTTAAAATGTTGGAAAACACAAAATTTTACCAGTCTATGGAAGTAAAATTAAATTCATAAAATAAATTCATCTTGATGTATTAATTTATTACATAGACAATAATAGGTATAATATATCAGGTACCATGTTTAATACTCTTTAATTAAGGAGCTGCACTCAGTCAGTAATTCTTTATGATTATTTTTTATTGGTGGTAGTCAACCAAAGTTGCTATACCTAGGAAATATTTGGAAACACTTTTGATTATCAGGGTCTCATTGGAATAGACAGTATTTGGTGAGCAAGGGCAGGAGAAGCTAAGCATTTTGTCAATGCATGAGAGAGTCCAATCGAGTGAGATCTATTTAGTGGTATCCTTGTTGATAAACGTTGTGCTTCATCAGAGTTCCAGTCTTGATTTAAATATTTTGTTTTGTCAATCCCAAAGAGAGTACTTCTTCCTGATAAAATGATATATTTTTCAAAAAAGTCTTACAAAATTGTTCTCAGTTTGTCTGTCTTATTTGTCTTTCTCAGTTCTCTCTCAGGTTGTCTTTCTTGAAAACTTTATCTGTTTGCAATAATAACTTTAAAAAGGAGGTTGAAACTAGTGTTCAAAGTGCTTTCTAAGTCTTAATGCCAACTCTTTAAAATTGGACTCCACTCAGTTATTATTCCATTGGTAAATCTTTATTCCTGAATTAGGCTCATTAATGTCATACATGGTTGAAATAGTTCATGATTTTGGTAGCTGTAAAACTGAGGTAAAGAGAAAGGTTGGTCTGTACATCTATTAAAAGTGTGTACTAATACAAAATTTTCTGTTTAAGCAACTCACAAGGAAAAAATTGAGAAAAAAGAAATACCAGAAACAAAGACAGTGGCGAAAGGTAAATTTTCCCTTTATTATTTCCATAACTAAATTCTTTTTCTGTTAAAGTTTACATTTTGGGTAACAGTGGAGTGATTGTAACCTTTCAGTATTTCCTTTACACAAAAACTAATTTGGTCTTATATTTCAAATTTAATATTGAAAGATTAATAAAACTGAATACTTAAAAAAACAGAGCACCACAAGATATGAGAGGGAGATGAAAAGCTTTCTCATAGCTGGTCAGGCAGAATTTTGGCCCTCATGGCTTTCATTTCTTGGTGTCATCCCATCAGCTATGTTACATTACATCACAAAAAGGAGTTTGCAGAAGTGATTAAGATCGGTCTAAAGTATAGAGATTTTCCTGAATTATCAGGTGGGCTCAATGTAATATCATGAACATTTAAAAGCATAAAGAAGGGGCAAAAAAGAAAGATTTTAAGTGTGAGAAGAACTTTCTCCCCATTGCTGGTTTGAAAATTGAGAAGGGCACATGGAAAGTGTGAGAAGAATTCTACCAACATATTCTTCTTCAGAGACTCGGATAAGGAATGAAGCCCTATTGAAAACTTGACTTTAGCCTTCTGTAACCTAAACAGAGATTGCAATTGAGCCACGTCGTGCCAAGACTTTTGAGCCATGGAAACCAAGAGATATTAAATGAAAGTTGTTTTATGAAGATTTTTTTATAATTTGTTACTATAGCAATAGGAAATTGCACAACATATATGTTTTCTAGCTTTTGACTAGTATTACATCTTGAGCCTGATTTTAGAAGATTCAGATTCATGATTTAATTTTTTTCCAGAAGAAAAGGTAAGAAATACATCTTGATTATTATTTTAACTATTCAAGACCCCTAAGTGTCTTAATGATAAACCAAAACAAATCTATTAGAATATCAATGCGAAGCATTTTGGAGAATTGCATGTATCAGCTTTTACTATTATAAATTTGTCTACAAATTGTTTGTTGTTAGAAAAACATAAATTCTAACCGATTGTTCAATATCTATTAAATTTTGATTTCCTCTTTATATTTTAAAATATAAGTTTTATGTAATCAGTAAGAGATCTCAATCAAGCATTTTTAAGCAACAAATCATTTACATTAAAATTCAAATTTATTTTCAAAATTCAATGTGTTTATCTATACAGTGTCAAATAATTAAATATTGGAGGCAGATATATGTTTTACCTCACTTTTCAATGAGATAACCAAGTATCATTTTATTGAAGTTGGATGAATTGCAAATTGACTCTTCGTTTCCTAGAAGGTAGCGTTTAGTCCCAAGTTGAAATGTATAACTAAATACATGTTATTTTATTCTATTTAGTTCTCTTTCTTGACAGATTTGAATGAAAAAAATTATATACTTTTATGTTATATTTATAATATAATAAAATGTATTATATATTATATTATATATTATATTATGTATAATTATGTATATTATGTATATATACACATAATATATACATATAAAAAACTGACCTCCTGAGAGAGAGAACAATTTGACCTGATCGTATAACTAGTATGTAATAGCACTAAGACAAAAATCAAAGTAACCTAAGTGTAAATCAAACTTTCTTCCCAAAGATAATTAAATAAATGATTCCATTATTTCTTTAGTAAATATTTATTTAATACTATATTAGTTATTTATTGCTGTGAAGAAAAAATAGCACATATTTTTAAGCTAAAGTCAATACACGTATATTATCTCACAGTTTCTGTGCCCCAAGAATCTGTGCATGGATTAGGTCAGCCCTCTACTTCACAATGTCTCACAGGACGGCAATCAGTGTGTCAGACAGGGCAGTGGTCCCAACTGAAGTCTCACCTGGGAAAGCATCATTTCCAGGTTCATTTACATAATTATTGACAGGATTCAGGTCTCCAAGGCCTGTTGAATGAGGCACTCAGCTCTTTGTGGCTGTTGACTGGAGACCATCTTGTTTCTTGCCGCATGAGTCTCACTAATATGATAGCTGGTTTCAGCAAACCAGCTAGCAAGAAAGAAACTGATAGCAAGAGAAAGGTAACAATCTTATGTAGACTAATCATGGAAGTCACATATTGTTAGTTAGTAGCAAACTTCTAGGCCAGCACATTTTGGAGGGCAAAAGGTTATATAAAGGTATGATTACAAGGAGGTGAGGCTCACTAGGGCCATCTTGAGTCAGCCTGGCCTGCCACAAATCACAAGTACTCTACTGACATACTTATATTCTTATGGAGTCATAGATGGAAACAAACTATGTATGCACACGTATATATGTGCATATATGCATGTATCTATGTGCATTCAAAGTTGTAATTTTCATTTTTATTTTATATATACATACATTGTTAAAAATATAGGAAATGTCCTTTGTATAATGGTCAATTTGGGGTAAAACAAATGAAGATTAAAAGGACATACTTTATAGTATGTGACAATTAAATGAGAAACAAAGGTAACCTCTCATATGCGAAAGATGTGACCATAACTGATGTAAAATCTCCCTCTGAAGACCTTTGGTTCCCAGACACACTCCACTCCCACGGACCCATGGAACGGGATAGCGTTCTTGCTATTGTTCAAGAACAGCCTAGCCAAGGGCAGTATGAAGCTGAACCACCTCAGGACTTCCTGCAGGGGAACAAAGGGTCTTTCCATGTCTACCCTAATACAGGTGTAGAAACTGACATTCACTGTGAATACTAGCCTATTCCCATAGTTCATTAAAAATAACACAGACAGGGAAGAAGAAGAAGAGAATGATGGAAAGAGGATTGGGTAAGCCAAGTCTGGGCCAGGCTGACTGGCCCGGCAGTAACAGTGTTTAGTTATCAGTGAGTTTGATAAAGTAAGGGAGGTTACTGCTGTTTTGAATACTTTGAGAAGGCTGTTGTTTTTAATGATCTTGTTACCAATCAGTAGGTGGGGTTCGGCTGCCTGCAGTCACCCATAGGCAAATTCCGAAGGAAGAGTTTTGGTGGAAAAGGAAAGAGGCCTTTATTGAAAACCTGCACAATTTGGAAGAATCACAGGCTTCTGCTTCAGAGCCCAGCCCCTCCAGAACACCCAGAGGAAAAACCCAGCTACCCCTGCCTGACCAGTCCAAGGCCGTGCCCAGAGTTCCTTCTCCCATTAAAAATATCATCCGTAGGGAACTGCATGTGGCCCCTGCATGATTATCCAAGCAGCTCAGCTTCTTTTGGTCTTATATTTCAAATTTAAGACCACCACTGCCAGGCCTCAGGCCACTTCCTGGAGTCTGCATGTGGTGTTGGCGCCTCCAGGCCGCTGCCACTGCTTCCTGCATCAGGGGCCCTGGAGCTGCCAACCACTGCAACTGGCTGAGCCAGGGCTCCATCGTACTGGTCGCAGCCAGCACCCGTCACCCAGCCTTGTGGATTTCAGGGCCCACCAGTGCCTCAGAACTCTGGCTGCAGGTCTGTGCCAGTTGGTTCGAGAAAGAGGAAAGGAAGCGTGTATCTCCCTTCCCTCCTTTTAAATCTCCCTGCCCAAACTTCTGTGAGGGTCTAGCCACCTCAGCCAATCCCATCCTTTTCCTAGGCTAGACTGGCAGGACAGCACCTCCCCTTGTGGCCATGTTGCCTTTTATAGTACAGTGCGCTGTGTCCCCTGGACACACCTTCAACAGGGACCGGAAGTGGGTACAAGGGCTTTTCCCTTTGTCAGTCACTTGCAAGCCTCACACATGCTCAGCACAATGACTTTCTTCTGCTGCATCTCTGCCATGGGTGGGTAATCTGCCCTCCTGCACCTCATTGGGGCAACACTGTCCCTGCCTCAGGTCAGTTCCCTCCCTCATCCTCTTCTGTCCTGTGGCCTGGCCAGGTCTTGCCAGATCTACCTGTATCATCTGGGTATATTTATATCTCCCCTCATATATCCTATCATGTATTTTGGTGTTATTCTTATAGGTTAATATTAACTACGTTATTCAGTTTAATCTAGTGGGGTAATCTGTTAGGCATGCTGTTTCTACTGCTTCTACTCTTGACTCCTTACTTGTACCATTTTTGACAAATCGCATTTTGACTCTTAGATTTCTCATTTGTAAAATGAGCATAAGTAATTCCTGGTATACGTTAAAGTCAGTGTGAGTTCTAGGGAAATCCCAGAGAGCTTTAGGAATGTTGGGTATGTGAATATAATATTAAACATTTCTATATACTTATTTTATAGGGTTTAAACTCTTTTGCTCACATTAATTAACTTATCTCAACAGCTTCCTTAAAGGAAGAGATGGTTACAGTAGTGATTTTTTTTTTTAAATACAGAGAAACTAAAGCACAGAGAAGTTAAGGCATTGGTAGTTACTTAATGAAGAGTTGAAATTTGTTATTTCCTAACTTTAAAAAATTGTGCTCTTGCTGGGATTATACCCTAAGAACCCTGAAACACCATTTCAAAAGAACCTATGCACCCCAGTGTTCATAGCAGCACAATTTACAATAGCCAAGTGCTGGAAGTAGCCTAAGTGCCAATTAATAAATGAGTGGATAAAAAGACTATGGTACATTTACACGATGGAATACTACACAGCAGAAAGAAAGAAGGAGTTCCTACCCTTCTCACAGCACACATGGATCTGGAGAGCATTATGCTAAGTGAAATAAGCTAGGCATGAAAGACAAGTACTACATGATCTCACCTATAAGTGGAACCTAATCAACAAGGCAAATAAGTAAGCAAAATATAACCAGAGATAATGAAATAAAGAACAAACTGACAGAGGCCAGAGCAGAGGAGGGACGGGGATAAGGCGGAAAGAAGGGGAAGGACCGTCAAGGAACACGTGTAAAGGGCCCACGGACAAGCCAAAGCGGGGAGGAGGGCTTGGTGAGGAGTGGGAGAGCGGAGAGGGAAAAATGTAGACAACTGTACTTAAACAATAATTTTACAAAAAAAGAAATAAAGTAGAAAGAAAAACACTGACACGGCTTGATAAAAATAATTAAAAGTTGGGTGTTGTTTTAGTTGCATTGTATTTTCTGCATTATGTCAATACCATTGTTGAGTTCTCCCCTATTTTTATTTTTAATGGGAAGCAAAGTTATTTGTTTCAAAGATGAAGAATACCAACAAATGTCTAAAATAGGTAGGGAATATTTTGTTATTTTTATGTTTAAAACCATTGATAAAGATGAGTTTTAGATGTAGTTTTTGTCCTTAAGAAAATTATCTGTTTATTTATAAATTATAACAGCAATAAATGTAGATCTGAATTTCACATATCTTTAATTCCATAGTATGAAAACAAGGTTAAATCAACTGCTACTTATAAGGAGTGGGTAGGTGTCATTTTGCATAATTACAGTAACCATTTTACACACAAAAATATAAACAAAAAAATTGGCAAAATTCCCAACTTTTGTCAAGTTTATTTCTAAACACATATTTACATATGCAATCTATATATCACTTTTTATACACATGATCTCAATGTATTGAAATATTTACTATTTTCTCTCCTTGACCAAAGTTGCAAATTTAGTAAACATTTATTGTATGTTTTCTCTTAAAAATGCACTGTGTTAGAATTATGATTCTACAAAAGTGAATCATATAGTTGTTATCCTCAAGGTGCTCTCAGCCTGGTAGGAAAGACAGATGTATAATCAACCATATGTAATAAAATATATATATTAGGGAATAACGTGTGTTTTAATAAAAGTTGAGGTGAATCAAAGTTCAGATAAAAAATGATTAATTCCAGTGGCAGATCCACTTGTTGCACATGAATTGAACACAATGGAATTCACGTATGGGGAAAATATGGAAAATATAGAGAATTCATCCTGGAAATGTTTGACATGTGGAAAATACATGAGATATTCAAGAAAAAGAAAGCAGTCTAGTGGAGGAAGAAACTTTAGAAAAGATGCTCTGAGAAGAGAGATAGATGGAGTCTGAAGTCACAGGATTTTATATGCTGTTCAGGACTGAGCTTCCGTCAGATAAGATTATCCTGCTGCTCTTTAGAGCTCCAGGGAAGAGCTCCAAGCCCAGGTCACCATGGGCTCTCTGGAAGGCTTTGTTAGATGAGCAGATAAGAGTTGTATGCCTGAGGTGCTATTGGCCGCCTGAGTGGAACCTTATCTTGAGAGAGACTATTGAATACTTTGTGTGGGGTTCTGGAACGATGTTGATTTAAAGTGATTTGCAGAGAGCAGATAGTTTCAGTCAGAGAAATGAGTCTGTGGTAGAAATGAGCAGAAAGTAGCAAAAGAGATTTAGAAATGGTTTAAAGGGAGTAGAAAAGAATTCTCAATTGATTACAGTCACAGAACCCACAAAGACAGAAGTTTGTGAAGAAGTTGGGTGATTTTCATATGAGATTTTTATGTTCAAGCGGCTTTGAAAAACAGTGGATAGCATAATCCCCCCCCTTGAAGATTCTCAATAGATTTCAGATTGAGAAATCTATATTTAAAAAGCTGTTTTAATTTAGCGATTCCAAATTTATTTGAACATAGGAATATTCCTCTACCTCTAACATATTATCAGCATCTCCCTGCAAAGTTTCTGAGAAACAGTGCTTTGGGAAATGTCAGTCCATTTAATAATGTGAAGCACCACAGACAATTCTGGCCTTGCAAGCATCAGACATTATCAGTGTCCTTCTTGTCTTTATTCTTCACTGGGCCTCACAATATTATCTTGTCTTAGTTTCAAATTATTCTTAGTGTACTAAAGTCAAGGAACTTGATTAAATATTTTCATCAAATTCTTCAACATGAGTGATAATAAAGGCTAGCTATTACATTGATAAATAACACGAGAGGTCAACATCGTAGTAGACTTATTTTGGTGTCTATTGATTATGTGTCAATACTTAGAATAAGTCATGTCCAATATTCAAAATCTATTATAAATAATTTTCCAGAAATGTATGCTGTATTGCTATTGCTTTTTAAAAAAATAATTGAAAGGTTCATATTCCCAGTTCCCTCCTTCCAAATACACATAATATCAAATTAAAAATATGGCTGCATTGAAAATATATGTATATATTATAATTTGTAGATATTTATACCTATTTTGATTCATAGCTCTTCCTTCTATTTCTTTTAAAAATGTTTTTCTTTTTTTCAATATAAAAATAGAAGTTTACAAATATTGCTTATGAATTCAAGGGTAAAGTCATCCAAAAACAAATGCAAGAGTGGACTGCAAAAACACTGTTTACTAAGATACAGATAAGTGCTTTAAAAGTCATTAAAATGATTATTTCTGACTTAAGATTAGCAGGAGTTAATATGTCAATTCATGCTTTCTTTTTTGTCCTTTAGAGTCAAGTCATTAGAAATTGAATGTCTCTGAGTCATCATTAAAAGGATTTTGTTATTTTATTCCTATTAGTCATAACCAGTGCGAGTGATTTTACATTTACATTCTTAATAGTTATCTTTTTAAAATACTGTATTGACAGTTTGCTTTCTTGAATGACTTTTAAGATATTCAGTTGTGGAACAAAATGATTCTATCCATTTAACAGATCTCTTTTATTGGGCTTCTTGGTTTGAGAGTTGATTTTCATTGAACATGCTTGTATGTACATTCCCTGTATATTTGAAATGTCTCCTTGTTGACCTACTAAGTTCCTAACTACCTAAAAAAATAATGTTTTCATGTAAAAATTATGAAATAGTCCAACATCTTTTTTTTTTTAGTTCTCTAACATGGCACTTCATAAATTATAAAAAAGTCAGATAATAGTATTTGCGTCAAGTGTCTATCTCATAGATACTATTTTTCTATTTCTTTCTTTTTTCTTTCTTTTAAAATTGTTCTTAACAGCCAGTAAAAGATGAAATGTTGTGCTGGTAAATAAATAAAAATAATTCAACTTTTCTTAAATCTATGTAGAAGAGAAGAAAACCAAGATTAAGGAAAAGACAGAAGAAAAGACTAAAAAGGAACTGAAAGGTGGGAAACAGGAGAAAGTGAAGCAAACAGCTGCAAAAGTAAAAGAAGTACAGAAAACATCACCTAAACCCAAAGAAAAGGATGAGAAAGACGCCAAAGCTGTATCCAAGCATGAACAGAAAGGTAAACATTCAGATGAGGCGGCTGGAGGTTCTAAGAGAATGTTGGGCGAGAAGCAGATACAGTGAAATTAAAATCTGAACGAGACTGAGATCAGACATCAAATGGGAGAAAAAGACTTGTATGAGTAAATATACCTGAAAAGAAATACAATAAATTGGAAATTAAAATTTATTCATAGAACTACTCTAATGTGTCCACATATTTAAAGATGCACTTTGGAGTATTTTTAAAAGAGAATTTGAGTTAATATCTGAAGTTATTTAAAGACTGGTGATAAATGTTGAATTTTTGAAATATGGGATTTCTATTAAGATGTGGAACAAAAATTCTATGTGTCTACTCTTTGGAGAACAGTAGTTCAGTAAAAAATAATCATTCTCAAGGAGTGTTTTAAGGAGTATATGTTTATATACATAGAACACATATTTTTAAAAGTACCCATACATTCCTGATGCCTCTGCAAGAGTACATAATTTAGAATATACATCAAATTATAAAATTCAGTTCATTTAATAGGCAGGTTCTTGAGGGAGAAGAACCCTCAAGTTCCTTTGCCAGCTTCTATGACTACATACATGTATGACTTTAGAAACTTTTTATCTGACATATTATGCTGGTCTTCAACAAGAGTGATATCAGACTTACATGCCTACTGACAGAAATAAAGCATTAAAATGGAGGTGAAATATAAATGCAAAATTTTTTATGGAAAGGTGCTATGTAAACATAAAAGGGTGGGGTTTTAAGAGGGCAGCTGAGGGCCCTATGGCCTCACTTATTTGTCCCTTACTGGCTCTTCCCTTCCCTGAGCCCGTTCCTGGCTCCGGCTGCTACGCAACCCTGAGACTCCCCATGCGGCATGTGGAATCTACTCTGTAGGGACTCTTTCTACACAGATTTCTTAGGGGCATTGCAAAGTAACATTTTCCTTTACTCTGATGTTTTTGAACAATTGTATTTGAGGACTAAAATTAAGAAATGATTTCTAAGATATTTTCATTAACATGTTTTACAAGTTACTGAGTAGGCTATTTGAACAGTAAAATTAAAAATAATCTTGCTGATTATAAGCTGAAAGACATAAAATTTGTGATCCACACATTTCTTTTTAGATTCCAAATAAAAATGAGATATAGGATATTGTTTTTGCAGTCCACTCTTGCATTTGTTTTTGGATGACTTTACCCTTGAATTCATAAGCAATATTTGTAAACTTCTATTTTTATATTGAAAAAAAGAAAAACATTTTTAAAAGAAATAGAAGGAAGAGAAAAAGAAAATTAAAACTTAAGAAATAATTTTTTTTAGCTATTCACACAATTTTCAACTTAGGTAATTTTAATTTATTTCAATATAATTTTTAAAGATATAAATGGAGTTCAAACTTTAGAACCCCAAAACCCTTTTTCAATTTTAAAGCTACTATTATTTTTTGAAAAATTAAAAATATTAATTATTGCTTCTTTTAAAACTACATGTTACTTATGAAATAATTTGAATAGGAAAAATACATAGTAAATAAAAGAAAATATTTTGAGTGGATGATTTTACTGTGATAAAAAACAGAAAAATTAATCTTCTGATTTACTAATATGTTATTTTAAATGATTATCAATATACTAAAATACTTTGCATTTTAGATTGTCTTTTAAAAAAGAAAATAATCATATGAAACCAGATGAAAAATATCAAATATCTAGCGAGGAACTAACTAGAAATATGAATACACTTTTTAATTTTTTTTTAGCATATTTGGGTTTTCAGGAGGCATATATTATTGATGGAAACACATCACTATAGAACATTTTCAAATAATACTTATTTTCCTGGTCACATATATTTTATGTATTTCTATCAACAATAAGGATTATTAAAGATAACATTATATTACCACTTTCAATTTACTATTTTTGTTTCCACATAAAGAGCTATTTATTAAAGGACATTCAAATTTTACTTAAAGTTAGAAACAAAAGCACAAATGTGAGTTTATCAGCTAAACAAATGCATTTGCTCAAGTGAAGCTTCTCATTGAGAACTGCTACCATCAATTAAACAAATGTATCATTAGGTAAGTAATCAAAAATTTAACATCTAATACCTGCTGAGACACATTAGTAAAGATGTAAGAACCTTTATTTATAAAATCTAATCACATTATGGTTTTAAGCAAACATGATAAAGGTAATGTTTTTTAAATAATCTATTTGTGAGGTGGCTTTGATTTTGAGACCCTTGAGTACATTGTTGAGTTAGTTCTCTTTTGGGCAAGGGAATATTTATTTCCTTAGCTTAAATTAAGCCTAATGAATTTGAGGTATTCTTTTCATATAGATTTCTAGTTTTTTGTTGTTTTTTTAAATAAATAGGACCTATAGGTCTTTTACTTACTGGAAAGAGATTTTTATAGGTAGAATACACACTTATTGGCAATTATTTAATTATATGGGATGGGCAAAAGTAGGTTTAAAGTTATAATCAAATAAGTAATACAATAATTAATAAGTAATAATACGACTAAACTCAGTGTTTCATGTACTCACATCTGTAAACCTACTTTTGCCTACCGCTGTATAGTGTAAATGCAAATATATTCACATGTGGTACCCTTAGTATTGTATCTATAAACAATATATTTCTATTTAAAGTACTGGGAATAAGATTTGTAAGTATGTACATGCCTAACATAAACTTATATACACAATTATATAGCATGTCACCTAGCTTTTATAAAGCAATATTAATCTTTTTAAAGTATGGTACGAAGGGTTGACATGATCAAGCATTGTTCCCTGATTTTCCGA
>PVJD01002374.1:0-205442 GCA_004026545.1 Mormoops blainvillei | reverse complement strand
TCTTCTCTCTTCTCTCTTCTCTCTTCTCTCTTCTCTCTTCTCTCCTCAGTGGCAGCACTTCATTGGCACATCCCAGCAGTTCAGAGGTGTCCTCTTGGCCAGAGCGGGTGTTGCCCGGTGCCAGCTGCCTGGAAGGAGGCACCATGCCTCCCTCTGTGAGGCCCGCTGGGTGTAGCCATGTGCTAATCAGTTGTAACCACATATACCCAGCTGGTTCTCTCTCCCTCCACTTCTTCCTGATTAGCCAGATACACTTTTTCAGAATTCAAGCCAACACTTACATCATCATAATAAAATTGTTTACAATTTGAGGCCTACAGGCTGTTACTAATTTAGTCAGTAGGGGTGACCATCTAAAGGGAATCTCATCACATGATGTATAAGAGTTGGGGAAAGCCAAGAACAAGAAGATTTTTCTGGAATTTCTTGATATAGCACAGACTCCTACCTTAGAATGCATCAGCTGCCTGACTGTCAGCATGAAATGATTTCGCCAGCTCTTTTAGACCCTTCAGATAAGGTTGACTTATCACTGAGTCTCTCAATAAAAGTGACATAGGAAAGCATTTCTCTGAATTCTTTCTACCTACTCCCACTTCATACTTTAAAATAATTTTTTTTCCAACTGCTGTGTTTAGGCTTTCGTGAATTTAATTTTTGTGGCCGGGCAGCCATGCCAATAACTATATGAACTAATGCTTTATTTCCAGCTACGATGGACTATATTTTCTTGGAGGAAGCAGGGCCACTTGTTATTCTAATGTGCCCCAGGAGTCCCTCCTTCTGCGCCTCTGCTTACTCAGTCCTAGAGAGAATGCTCCTCTTGACAAAATAAAGCTGCTCTTCCAGACCGAATTTAAATATTAACTCTTTTATGAAACTCACCCCAGTACATCCAGCAGGGATAGCCTCATGCTTCTCTGTGTACTCCTCACACAACATTCTACCTGTAGCGGTCTCGTTTCTGTAGCTTTTTTCTGCCCTCCGCGATTGGAAACTGGAAACAAGAAAATTGACCCCTCATAACTCAGCATTATCCCTCCCTTTGGTCGCAGTTGAGGCTGTGAAGGATCTTTTTTTTTTCCCTTTTCCTCTGTTGGCACGATGGTGAATTTAGACGTGGAAAAGCGTCCTCACTGAGCGGGAACTCAAGAACAGCTAGTGAGGCCGATTGGCCTTTTCTTTCTGTAAAGTGGAAGGAAACTGCAGCCTTCATTGACGTGCTCTAATGGGACCGTGGAACAGATCCCGTATCTGTGAACCAGTCCGATAGCTGCTCCAGGGCCTATCCAGGGCCTGGCACATCCTTAGTGATCAATAAATGCCTGTGGCATGAATGTATGAGTTAATGGTCTTGGGTACATCGACATATGGGCGTTCTCTGAGAAGAACCAGGTGGCTCACCTTGAGATTTATAACTAGTAACCGCCCAACGCTTTGCAGAGTTGTGATAGTTCAGATTATAAAATATATAAAAACACACAGATGATGAATTTGCTACTGAAAAGCTCCTCTCACTGAACATTTCAGAAGGCTCAGTGTGAGGGAGGTAAAAGTGAGGGAAGTGTTAAGTGAAATCTAAGCACATGATGAAAACAACGTTTAAATTCCGGGCCCCCCTTTTTTTTATACTTGCTGAGACATTAGAGGTCCTGAGAGAGGCCACACAATTAGTTTGGTCTGGTCTACTGGAAGAAGAATCTCATTTTAGAGTAGACTCACACATCCAAAATGTTGGCTCTGGAACGCCATGATTCGCGAGGCTATTAATGGTGTTTTTTCTAGCATTTCCACAGTGTGTCTCTCAGCAATCTGAATGAGGTATTCATGACAGCATAATTTGCTCTGGGTTCACAAGGTAATGAAATCATAAATAAAATTATTGCCTCTTATTACCTTAGAATGGTTCCCAATCTAAGCTTTTTGCCTTGAAACTGTTGATCATATAGCTGGAGATAGTTTTAAACCCTTGATTTTTGGCTGCTTTTTCAGTGTTCATCCTTACTTTCAGAGACCAAAATACAAATGTAACGCGTGTTTAGAAAGGAGAAGGAGGAGATACATAAGAAAGTGTGGCCAATGAAAGGAAAGCCTGTTTGCCCCTTTTGAGCTGAAATGGGGAACCAGAGCCATTGATTGGAAAGAAAGGGAGAATAGCTGAATAGTTGTTGCCAGTAAAAAGACGAGCCAAAGACTCATACCAATAAGTAATTAAAACAAGAGGGAGATTCATAACGTGCACGGAACCTTTGGCGTGGCTGCCCGGTTCTAGCATTTCTCCCTTCTCCACTCCAGCCCTTACTCAGATCACCATCGCACACCGCTGTCCTTTGATGACTGGGGCAGGTAACAGCCTTCCTGTCTGAACTGTGTTTGATACCATTCCAGCAGGGAAAAGTACTGCAGTCCAGTGGCTGAACAGGGAGAGATTGACATAAGCTGTGCTTAAAATGGGTTCAGGCATTTTGAGGACGTTTTTATTGGATAAAGTCAGTGTCGGACACAACCTGCTCTTAGACAGGAAAGAGTAGAAGTTAGGAGAAGATACTGCATCTTTGGCAGTCAGCATTCAGAACTGTCAAGGAAAAACTGGAGTCAGTAGTTAAATGATAAAATGTATTGACTAAGATACTTATATGCTTGACCCCAAGTAAGGGGGTGTTACTAAGTACTTTCCCAAGACATGCTGTTTCATCCCCTTCACATGTTGTGGTAGAGAAAGTTACCCCAAACACTTATTGGGACCATGGCCTCAAAGTCTGTTCTTTGCACATTTGCCAGGCAGCTGCCGAATCTCAGTGTCGGTGTGCGTGTGGGTGTGGCCGTGGCAGTGCAAAGTTGAACACTTAGCCTAGTGCTTGCTCTACTTTAGGGATACAATATTGGCTGAAAGAATGACTACCGTGCAGGAGATGGACCCATTCTTTGAAACAGGCAATATCAGGGACTTTAGTTGTGTGAGCAAGACAATTAGAATTTGGAAAGATTAATTAATTAGCTAGCCCACTGGTTTCCCAGGAATAGATGTCCCAGGATTTGGTGGCTTAGTTCTAAAAAAACACTTTTGAAAAAAATGTGTCTTCTTGGCTGCTTTAGCACTTCTAGCCCAAACTAATGGGACATGCTCTTTGATAAGGTGTTCATTCTATAGGATTGAAAACTACCTATCCAAAATTCAATATGTCACAGAAAGTAAGTACTTAGTAAATATTTCTTAATTAATTGATTGGATAATTGAGTTTATATACCCAACCAGTTCAGTTAATACAGCATGAGAAATTCTCCCCGCATCTTCACTGAGCCTTTCTCATCTTCATAATTTTGATCCTCAATTACCAGGATTTGACTGTTTCTGAAGCCTGGATGCTCTGGACCATAACTGAGCCTTCGTTTCATGCTGCCCTATGGAGACTTGGGTCTAATTATACATCATGAAATGCCCCAGGCCTTGGATATTTTGCTCACTTCTTGATAATAGAATCTTAAATTGTTCTGATCTTGTTACCAAGGTCTGGGAGCCAAGTCTCCACATCTTTTCATTTTATCTTCATTAAGCCTACTCCTTTTTCTTTTCTTTTTTTTTTTAAATGAGGACTGCTTTTTAAATTTTAATTTTATTATATGAAGCTTAACCGTCTACACTGTCACAATCAATTCAATCAGAAATTCAATTAAATTTGCTCTTTGGCATCATAGAAATAACTCATGTGATAATTAATGTGAATTTTTACAAAATTGATCAGGTGTTCTTACGTTGCTTGGACAAAGCCAGAGGGACTCCACGACTAGACGGTGACTGAATGCAGTCCTCTTACATGTATCTGAGGATCAAATACGGTTTCCCCTGTTATTTTCTATTTTGTACCATTGCGATAGTAATAATTAATAATTGGTCTGTTAACTCCATGTTCATTTTTCCATTTTTCTGTCTTTAGAACCGTCTGCAATTCTACCACATTAATTAAAAGTTTCCAAATGGAGCCAGGTTAAATTCTGTTTTTCATTCTGAATTACCATTCTTAGTCTATACACCTCCTCTCTGATCTAATAAGTTTTTATGTTCTTCTTCAACTGGGATCATTTTATATTTTTGTGTAGTGTATGGTTTGTATCTCTGCAGATCATGGATAAATATAAGACTTTAATTGTCCTCTAAGCAGCTCATTTTTAAATTGACTGACATTTTGAAAAGCAGACTTACAGTGAACATGATTGCAAACGCATCTGATGAAAGAAAAGATATTCTGAATTAGATTGGCCATCGCTAGGCCATCTGAGAGGCTGTTTGAGAGTTCATCCGGGGGTTATAGTAAAGCCATTTGGTTTCTTAGCACATGCCCTTTATAATTAGCTGCGATGATTGCTGGGTATATGTATTGTGCTGAGCGTTTCCTTTCAGGGAAAGTTGAAAAAAAGACAAAACTGTGATTAATAGTTTACTTAGATCCAGAGTCCTGATGTAGCCAAGCCAAAGTTGCCGCTCATTCCCCAATGACTGGAACACACAGACACTGCAGAGCAAGTCCTCTGTGCCCTCAAACAGTGCTGCTTTTTTTAAGGTAAGTTCTTTTGGAAGGGTGCCTATCTATCAGAAACGCAGGCAGCACAGAGCAACATGTGTTCTTGAGAAAATTACTCTTGGCAGTAGGTGTCAGAAATCCACCTAAATTTCACCACAAGGGCACTAAGCGGAGATGCTGAACACCTACTTGGGACATTGAAAACAGGCCACGTCACTCAGGGGGCCTCATGGCATCCCTTCAGGTAGCTTGGGGGAAATAGCAGAGAAGATCGATATTGATGGACTATATTCTATGAGAGGAGAGGTTGGGTTTGCATCCCGTCTTGCCCATTTCTCGGCTTTGTGACCTCAGGCAGGCTCCCTGACTCGCTCTCCCTCAGCGTTCTCATCTGTAGGCTGGTGAGGGTGATGATAGTGGTAGTTAACCCAGATGCAATTACTTACGTGCCTGACCCTGTTGCTAGCACTTCATATGTATTGATGCATTTCACCCTTGAAAGAGCACTGTGAGGATTAAATGAGTCCTGGAAAACATACCTAAAATTAAACAAATAAACAAAAAAAAACAATGTACAATGAACTCTATATGCATTTCCACAGAGAACTCTGGTTCCCAAATTTACATACTCTACCTATATGGCTTCCAGCAAGTCTCATGTATTATTCATAGTTCTCTTCCTTTGGAGAAGTATGGAGTTTTGGTGATTGGTTTACAAAGGAAGGAAGAGAGAAAGATGAGGTTAAAGTATTCTGTTGGAGAATGTGGTCAGGACTTGGAAAGAAGGCCCGAGTTTCCATTTCCATTTTTTTCATGTTGATTCGAGTATGTGAGCCCCTTTCCAGGGAACTTAGCCTCCCAACTTGGCATGCCTTTTGCAGTCATCTTCACAATTCTTGAGGTATTTGTTTCTTCCATTACTCCCAGCCCCGAAATATCTTACTGATTTGGGTTGGTGGCCACCGCTTAGATCTCCGCTTCCCAGGGCCCCGCCTGACTGAGCCCTCATCAGAGAGAGAGAGGCCGCCTACCGAAGCGGACTACTCCCCACCCAGTGGTGCACAGGGGCACATCCATCCTAACCTTTTTCTGTTCCTCTGGTACTTTTAGTTTTTGCCAGTTTTCTTAGAGGACATGTTATCGGAAGCCTTCGGGTAGCCTCTTTGTGACCTGAGTTCTTACAGCATGGGGGTACTGATCTGGTAATATTTTTCCTTTTTTTTTTAAAGGCAGACTACTCAGGAGATAGCCAACTAGACTCTGATTTAAACCCATTTTAAATATACCCCCCCCACAATAGAAACCACTTTCCCTTCAGATTTGGTTATCTGTTGTGATGCTCTTTGTTGTTGAAGAGTTAGCAGCCTTTCAGTGATGAAGTCAGTGCAAGAGAAGTAGTGAACTGCGAGGTGACCTCTGCCAAGTGCCGAGAGGTCTGCCGGCTGAAAGGGGAGCACTGATGGAAAGGGGGAAGAGCTGCTTTTGCAGTGAGCACTCTGGGAGAACAGGGACACTTTCTGGGAAGCTCAGCCTGGTACGTGTCAGCAAGAGGAATGTTTTGAAATGTCCTCAAACTTCTCAAAAGCAACTGGCTATCGCATCACTTACCCAGACCAAGGAAAATCCAAAATCCTTATGTCTAGATAAATAAATACACACCTCACTAGCCCTTGATTGAGGGCTTAACAAAAGAAATCTGATTTTTGATGACTTATTCTTGCATGTTATTGGTGAAAATTTTCATAAGATTTCAATGGATAGCACCGTAATTTAGGACAAGAGGAATGAAAAAGTAATATTCTTGGTGAGTAGGAACCAGACTTATTATAGTTATTCGTAGGTGAAACCCAGCATACCTAAAGTTATTCAAACCAGCTAATAAAAGCAGGTCTAGATGTTTCCTATTAACCTTGGAATGTGCTTGGAAAAAGTCCTGCTAACTACAGATGTCTAGTATTGGAGAGCATATCAACGGAATTACTCTCATTTGTGGTAAAGAATATGGTTCAGAAATTCAAAGTGCAGTTTGGTGTGGGAAGGCGCAATGTAGTTTTTTTCTTCCTTCTTGCCTCTTTCTTTTATCTTAAAAATTGGAGAAATATCACAAAACATAGTGTTTTTCATTTCTTGATTACAATTGAAAACCAATTTATATAAAGGAATAAGGTGGTCCAGACTTAGAACTCAAGATGTGTTAAGTAAATATTTACTCTGGTTCCACTCCAGGGAGGTTGAAGATTTTATTAACATATTTGTTGAGGTCAGTAAGGCAAGAAAAAGCATATGCTATGCTTAAATGCCTGAAGGGCCTTTTTCTTCTTTTCCTTTTGCTGCTAGTTAACAAAGGCCAGTATTTTTTTTCCTGCCGAAAAGAGCAAATATCTTGTTTTGTGGCCTTTACTTTTTATTGTTCATTCACAAACTGCTTAATCTCAAACCAGAGCTTTAAAAAGCTGCTTTATTTTTTTCTGTTTGAAAAGTCTCTTCTTCGATATCCCTTATGGGATTTGCTTCCAAGCTTTATTCTTGTACTTTTCTTCTAGTTTACTTTGGGCTGTTATCAGCCCTTTGTACTTTGTTTTGTCTTCATCGCTGAAAAGAAAAAAGTCGCCCATTAAAAGTCAAGATTTGAAGTGTTGAACTTGATTCCTTGAGTCCAGTCCACAGTTTGGCTCTGATTACTGCACCAGGCTGACCTCCAGCCCAGGGGAGGGTTTCTTGGCAGAAATCTGAGAATTCCTCGATCAGTAACTCCCTTTTTCGGATTTATGGAGTCTTTAGGTGGATTGCTTTGTGCTAAGCAAGTTCTTCTTGGAAAGGAATGAGGCTGGGATGAGAGGAGGAGTTTGCTCAACTGAAAGGCTCGCTGCTAACCTCTGTGGTCACCATGTCCAGCTACCCAGCTGCTGCCCCTGCCTTGAACCACGCACCCACCATCAAAGCCCTAAAAACTCACCCAACGAACTGCTTTAAACAGTGCTGGAAAAGCAAAGTTGGATAATGTTAACCTTTTGTGGCTTGCTCCTGACCTGATGCATTACTCCTCTTGAATGTCTTTGCTCTTATTCTTAGAAATCAAATTTTAAAAGACGCAGTAGCCAAACAAGCCCAGTATTATATTGTGGAACAGAGTGACTCTGAAAGCTCTTTGTGCTGACGATTAATTTCACATGTAAACACTTTCATTTTGTTGCCAGGAGATTTCCTTTTCCTTTCTCTGCCTAGTTGAACTTTAGAAATAAAATTCCACAGCTGTCCCGTTTCCACATAGTCATCAGGGGCCTCTCAACATGGCCTCACAGTGAGTCGCGTGAACTTGGAGGATTCCACTCTTCGAGTCTACACAGCTTGTGTCAGACACCCACGGCCAGCGGGACTGTGTTTTGCCACGTATAATGCGCACCCACGTAATCTTTCGTTTTAATTTTTTAATTCTATTTATTTATTTATATTTAGATACTTGTTCTTTGTGTTATAAAGGAATCCTAGCCTTTATTTTTTTAACACAGTACGGTGCAAGAAATTTTATGTAACATACGCTTACAAAACACAGCAACAGGTACAAGATATTTCAAATACTACCCGTGTATAATCCCCATCCTTATCTTTCCCTCAAAAATTTGGGCAAAAAGGTGGGCAGTAACATAATTCACTGTGTGATATTTATTAAACATGGACATTTTCTGTGCTCATGGTGGACATAGGCACCCAGTGGGCTTAACCAATTTGTGAGCTACCATTGTCTTCCTCATTGAACTTTGTTGCCTCCCTACCCCTATTTCTACAGGTTAAGACCCTGTCAGACCATGGAAAAGCAGGGAGTGCCAGCACGTGTAGTAATACAGCACGGCCCTGAAAGGCCATGCTTTCCCTTTTGGCAGGAGGTCATTTATGGCTGAGAGTGTTTTGTAATGCTTCCTCTGTAATTACGCATTGTTACCACAGCCAGCTCCTGTGTGTGTGCTGTGTGTGTGTGTGTGTGTGTGTGCGCGTGTGTGCGCACGCGCGCGCGCACACATTGTGTACTTAAATTAGGCCTCTGCATGTTTCACTTAGTTCCCAAACCAGAATGTTTGCTAACTGAGCCACCAACTAACACTTTTGTGGTGCTTTCCAGAATGTCCAGAGTGGCTGCATGTTCTGCCTGCTTATCCTTTGTCCTGCAGTCGCAATGCGTCCCTTGCGCTGTGTGCTTCATCTGCAAGCAGTATTCCCCCGGTTAGGCAGGTCTCTAAGACTGGTCTCTAGAGAGACAGTGCATCATCTTTTGGCACCATCTCATCATTGATGTAATGCTGTTCAGAGAAAATGATCCTTGTAACTCATTTATGGTTTCAGTTTACGTCCTGCCCTCTCACATGACCAGTAGCACCTGGGAGCAGAGTGGCTTTTGAAGGAGATTCTTAATAGTGCCATTTTAAAGGGTATTTGCAGAAATGAAGTGTTCGTATATGCAAGTAATTTCCCCTTGTATTACAGTACTAGGTTCCACAACTTTCCAACCAGTTAGGCAGAATAGAACATGTACACGTGCAGACACATGCACACTTTAATTGGCAGAGAGATTATGAAATATACTCCTTTGCTGCTCAAAGAATTAATTATGCAGGTTGGACACCTGCTGCCACAGCCCACTTTCCTAATTACACAGGGTGGGCACCTATCCTTGTTAAGACATAAAAGGGCCATGTGTGTGCATTCTTAAGCACATAGAACTCCATCAAGGATAGGAAATATAATTATGGTCGTTAACCAGGCCACGCCACATCTTCATAGCAGGTATGTTAACCAATTAAGTAAGCAACATACATATACATGGTGTATTTAAGCTTAAATAAAGCCATGACTCTACCTTAGAGGATCAACCTCGTATAACACTCTCGCCAAAGAAATAGTGATAAAGACAGTAGATAGAGGAAAATACGAATTTAGAAACAAGCAATAAGTAGATATACTTCGAATTGTATATGCAGTATAGAAGTGATAGGAAATGTCAATTAGATGGATTCTGTATGTGGACCATACTATTGAAAAATAAAGAGCAAGTTTTGAAATGAAAAGTTTAAGAGATTAAAAAAAAGAATTTAAGGGATAATGCAGCTTGCATTTTTCTATTTCAGGACCTTGCAGGAGTGGTCTCTGATTTTCCCCACGTTTTATTTTTCTAATTGGGATACCAAGTAATAATCATTGCCAAGCTAATTACCTTATAACCTTAAAAAAAAATGAAGATTTTTTTTATGCTGCATTGTCCAGAGAGTAAAACAAACCTTGAACGAAAGACTTAAAAAGCAAAAACCCTTGAGCATTATATTCTTAACTTGTATGCTGTAATAGACAATTGAAATTTAAATACCCAACCATCAAGTACATTTAAAGAATCAGTCAGAAATAGTACATTTTCACCATTAAACTGTATTTAAATATATTGTGGGTTTAAATATGTTAAATACACTTTAAATCAAAAAATTGCTTTTACCGAAGAGTTGCTCATGGATATTCAAATGCATATCTATCATGATTAGTGTATTTAAATCAACGTGGTTTTTCAGTTCTGTTTTTAATGTTGTCATCCATGACATAAATGTAGCATTGTAGAACAAATGCGTTAACTAACATATTCAGTGACAAACATAAACACTCAACCTTTCCCAGAATTAAACAAAACCTTTACATGTTCTGCAATTTAAAACAACAAAATTTTCTTGTGTCTCTGTATTTTCACAATGTTTTCATAATTGTTGAGGATACAGCTTGCCTTTCTGATTTCGAACTCTTGGAAGAACAGTCTTCTAGAACAGAGATTTTCAACTTTTTCATCTCATGACACATGTAAACCAATTACTAAAATTCTGTGGCACACCAAAAAAGATAGATATACATATAAATGTATATATAGCAGATCTGACAATAGAATAGGTGTAATTTTGATTCAACCACACTGGAAAGCTGTTGTTGTCTTGGCTGTTACCATTTTTTTATTTGACAATCTAATGGAAACGAGGTCAGTGCCCCTGACTATATAGTCAGGTGTTGCATGTTTAAAAATTTTTGCAGCACACAGTTGAAAATCGCTGTTTTAGAGAGCTTTGAGGATTTTACTTGAGCAAGAGCAAACAATTGCTTATTTTATTATGGAAGACACCTTTAAAAGGATGCATACTTCTCTTGTGAAGATCAAGGTGCACTTTGGCTTACTTGTTTCGCAAAACAGCAGTTTTGAGGTATTCCCATGTGGATTACCCAGGTCACTTAAATTTCTGAGATGCACACCACCACCATAAAGAGAGAGTACAGTGAAGTTACGAGAAGGAAAAAATTAGTTAAATTGATGTTCATGAAAAACACAAACTTGAATCCAGGAAAGTGAATGAATGCAATACAGTTTAAGCCATATGTCCACCTTCAGAGAGTCTGTTGGCCAGTGCCAAGAAGGACAAACAGCTTTAGGGTCCAGCAAGAACAGGACTCCAGAAAGAGAGATCAACTTATCCCTGTTTTCTGACCCACATATTATCAGTATTCAACAGCCTCAATGACAGGGTCATTGTCAGCCCCTAATATTCTGAACTAGGTGAAAAAACAGGACGCAGCAGCCTGTGGAGTCACTTCAGATCTACTCACTGCCACCCACATTTCCTCTGTTGACAGAGCTACTGGCTGTTTTGCTAAATGTTGGTTTTGTTTGTTTGTTTTTACTCTGTTGATACATGTTCCAACAGCTATTACATTTGACATGACCTATACTTTTTTTTTAAAATTGCACTTAAAGCACTGTATTAGTTTGCTAGGGCTGTGAAAACAGAGTCCCACAGACCAGGTGCCTTAAACAACAGAAGTTCATTTCTCACAGTTCTGGAGTCTGGAAGTCCAAGGTCAAGGTGTTGGTAGGGTTAGTTTCTTCTGAGACTTCGCCCCTTGGTTTGTAGATGGTCCTCTGCTCCCTGATTCTTTACGTCACCTCCCCTCTCTGTGTGTCTGCATCCTCATTCCCTCCTTTATGACACATCAGACATATTGGATTAGGGTTTACCCTAATGACATCTTTAAACACTTTATCTTCACATATAAGCACTTTCTGGGGTATTGGGGGTTAGTACTTCAACATATGAATTTGGGGTTGGGGGGGCACAATGCAGCTCATAGCACACACTTTTAAAATGATCTTTTAGAAGGTCTTACATCTCTGCTGCCCCCACCCCCCTGCCCATTTGAACTCCTAGAAGGCAAGAACTACATTCTCTTCTTACAATCCCCAGAACCTAACAGTGCCCAGCGCATTGCAGGGAACTCATGAACTCGTGGATGCATGCATGAACGAAGGTATTTTGAATTATATGAGAGAAAGGGTAATAATTGTCATAGGTTTTTCCTTTTAAGTCCTTCATTTAAGAGTCTCAAAACACCACAGGTTTAAGAACAAAGCTGTAATGTAGGTAGCATATATTTCCAATAATCTACCACCTTTTTCCAAAATCACAAAAGGAAGTTTAAGTGTCTCCTTTAGATACCACGTCTAGGAATAGGCTGAGTTCCTAGAGACCAGCCGAGCAGGTCCTCTGAAGGTTAACAGACGCCGCTACCCCTGCCATTTGGGGCTTAAAGTTCTGATTCTGAAAGAGACAAAGAATTTACTGCAAGGCCAAAGTGTCACTTATTTTTCCTAAAGTATGCAATGATTGCTTTATGAATCAAATACTAAAAAATGTGTAATTAGAAATATGCTTGTCAAATCTGTGACTAAATTAATGGTTCAAAAGAGCAAATTTGAGGTAAGTGGGGAAGTTTCCTCATCTGTGGGTTTTGCTATAAGATGCTTATGTTCCTGAATTCTTTGGCAAAAAGTCACTGACAGGTTTTCTTTAAAAAAAAAAATAAAAAGGAAAGAAGTTCCTGGGAAAATAAATTGTAAGAATAAGTATAATAATTTCTGAGAGGCAGGCAGTTTTTTCACTACAAATCAGACTTGGGTGACTTTAGTATTGATGCTTTGAACCTCAAAGTTAAATGCCAAAACAGTGTGATTTTGTTAAAATGGAATATCACAGAAAATCACAAGAATGCAGACATAACAATGTTTACTTGATTTTCCTTTTCACTGTGTCCATGTGCCTACTAAGTTGTTATGTGTATTTTTACCAATGTTTTGGGTTTACAAGGAAACTTTATTTCTCATTAATATGTGTAATATATTTAATGGTACTTAAAGCGCACTTTTAAAAGTAGTAACTGGAGACTATTATGCTAAGTGAAATAAGCCAGTTGGTGAAAGACAAATACCATATGATCTCACTTTTAAATGAAATCTAATGAACAAAATAAACTAATGAGCAAAATAGATTCAGAGGCATAGACACATGGAACAGACTGACAGCTGTAAAAGTGAGGGGGTGGGGAGGTGGGGACTGATTGAAAGGGTGAAAGGATTCGTCAAAGAACATACGTGAAGGACCCATGGACAGGGACAATGGTGTGGGCACTGACTATGGAAGTGGGAGGCAGGCCGGGTGGAGGTAAGCAAAAGGGGAAAAATTGAAACAACTATAATAGCATAAATGATAAAATATTTTAAAGAAGAAAAGTAGTAATATAGAAATGTAGTTATTTTTATTGATTTATAATTATTTTTTGTCAAGTTATGAACTTACAGTTGATCCCAAGGTAGGGTCTCCTAAAATTCAGCCCAAACTGGGATTTTTTTGTTTTCTTCACCCATTCCTGGTTAAAGGGCACGTCAGGGTGGCTTTTTGTGCCAAATAAGGCAGATGGTGGAATTCTCCCGGAAGGAGCTGGTCCAAGGAGGGGAAAGCTGAGCAAGGAGGTTGGTTTTGGGGGAGGCACATGCCCCAGAAAGCAGACCCAGTGCAATGTCGGAAAATAGGTCCAGTTCTTCCCAGACGGGCTCTCGAATATTTAACACCTAAATGTATGTGTTGGCTGTGGACTGTGTAGTTTTTGAAAGAGAAGTGGTAGGCAGTTTGCATCCTGGGATAATTCAAGAACATCAGAATAGTGGGAAGACCTGAAGTTTAGAGTCTGGAAACCAGATTTAAGTCCTATCCTACAATAACCTTGTAACTTTGGGTAAGTTTCAACTTCCGCATCTGTGTAATGTTAAGACCTATTCACAGGCTAATTGTCAGGATGAATTAGCGACTGTATGCAAAATTGCTTTGTGAACTGGGATGTGCCATAAATGTTACTGGAGTAGAGCAAAATTACTGTTAGACTCTCTCAAGGAACCAACACAGCCATCCACATTTCCAAGCTCACACCTCCTAAGCAAATGGATTGATTGGGATATTGCAAACATCTCATTTAGCTCTGGGGTTAGGCTGCCACATCTGGTGCTTCCAAAATAAAAAATAACATGTAAGTCTGTTTGTTAACCTGTTAATGAGATGTGATTCTTAATATTATTTATTAAACGTGAGGCTTATTTACAGCATTTAGAGAATCAGATCTGGAAGAAATGTTATCTAATTTCCTCCCCTCCTTGCAGATTTCACATTTTTTCTCCCTGAATTCTTTCAGCAGCTTAACAATTCTTCTGCCAAGTTCCTTCTTATAGCTGACCTAAATCTGCTGTAATTTAACTCTGGATCTCTGACCCCTGTCTTTCCTCGAGTTGGGAAACAGTTGGTTAGCGAACTTCTTATGATCGTAACACTTTGTGTAGTTAAAGGAGAATTACTTAGTTCGACTCACTCTCTCCACCTCACCCCTAAATTCATCAGCTAGTATTCTCTGAATCACCCGAGGTGACGCCGCCCATATTCCAGCCCCTTGCCCAGACACTTTGCTACGTTCGGGCAGCTGGTCAGTGTGTTGTGAGGAGTTACACGGACCTGGAAGAATGCAGGCTGCTGCTTCCTTTCCCCCTTATGCTCTGTGCATAATCTTGAGCCTTCTAAAAAGTGATCCCGATAACTCCTAATGGTGTTTGATGGGTGCATGGCACATTTATCTCAATCTTGGGATTTTGCAAGGATTCTTATCATAGGTTGCTTTGAAAGTTAGGCCTCCCCAGTGCCTTTCTTTGCTCAGCCAATCATGCCATGAAACCTGCCCTTTGGCATGCTAAAGATAACATTGATTGATATCTCTGCTCTATTGGACTGAGTCTTGGAAGATGTAGAGCTAAACTCTCCCAAGTGCAGACAACATTCAGAAGCACGCTAACAGTCTGAAAGAGTAGCTGGGCTTCCCCAGCACTCGAAAGTTGCAGTTGGGAAGTAAGTGATCATTGAAGAGGCTTGAGCTCATTAAGCCGATCACACACAGGGGGTTTCGAAGTGGATCCTGTTTTTAATCTAAATGTGTTGTGCTCTTATGTCTCTTACAGGTTTATTACCCAGATCTCTCTGTCTGGGTCAGCCAAGAACCATTTCCAAATAAGGAAATGGAGGGAAGGCTTCCTAAGGTAAGATCCTTAGCTGCTGTTTTGTTCATTGTTTTAAATTTAGGAGCAATTAAAAAAAATCACAGTTATTCATTTTTACTTTTAATATTCATTATAGTCTACAATAATAAGTCATTTGTCTAATACTATTATGACCTTGGAAATAACATACACTGAAAAAGAATCATACCCTAAAGTCCTACGACACTTAAAGTTCACATTATCTTCCTTTCTTGACAAGTCTAAAGCAAATTTTCATTTGATAATCATGCAACCAATGTACATTTTACAGGCTTTTAATTTGTTTGTTCCATTCCTGGGTAGATAAAATCAAATATGATGCTTAAACTAAAAGATATCTTAAAAGGGTAAGATGATGACAGTTTTGTCTGATAATAATGCCAGAATGTTTGATAAAATTACCCATGAAACAAAACAGGAAGAACATTTAAAAAACTGTTATATGTCTTTCTTTTAATTTTTAGGCCTAAAATATTTTCTGTAAACATGTTTTCATTGTGCTGACATCTTAGATATGACAATTCTCTGCTTTAAAAAAATTGTAAAATTTACATTTTAGATTTTAGCACTATTTCTGGAAGGAAAAGAAATACAACAAAAACATTTAAAAAACATTTACCAGTTTTCACTGTAGTTACCTGTGGACTTTGCTTGTTAGGGTCAATATCATTTGACTCTAAGTAGGAAGATTGTGCTTTTACCACCGACCTCCTGATTTTGCAGTTAATAAAGAAAAACAGAATTCATTGAAAATAAAAATAAACATATAAAAGTTTCATATGTGTAACTGACCAGCGATAAGGCCTACCCAGCTATTACTGATATTTCAATGTTTGAAAAACTCTCTTATTTACACTAAATGATTTCAGCAATTCTCTATCTTTTACTGGCAGGCAGAATTTGAAGAGATTGCATCAACTGGCAGTTTGCATTGAAGGAAAGCATTCCAAATCACTTTTAATTTTTCAGAGCATTTCTGAAGGTCAGGGTTGAAATCATTGGCAGGAAAGTAGGTGAACAAAATGATTTTGCCCCTGTCTGAGATAGACTTGTGCTGATCTTGTAGCGCTGGAGTGGAAGTGAGCTTAAAACACACCTGCACCCTGCCGTCCCTCGCCACCCGCCACTCCATATCAGCAGCATCAGCGGTATAACTGTAGACATTCTTTGCAGGGTCAGCTCAGGGCAAAATTCCCCTGAGCCACTGAGGGGAAGACATGATAATGGAAGGGGCAAGAGAGAGTATAGTCTTTTCATTAGTTCCTGCCGCAGATAGGCACCCAGGTATCCTCTCTTTGACACTGGTGGCAGCAGCCAGAGAGATAAGACTAGGCAAGTTTCTCAATGAGTCATTAGTGCCTCATTTTCCTCTTGGAAGGCTGGGCCAGGTCCCAGGCCCTGCCTGCAGTGAGGCATGCTGCATGCAGGGGGTTGGCACAATGGATGCTGCATTTCAGGTCTTCTGTTATTTTAAGTTCTTTCCTCTCTAAATATGTGAATAGTATCTTAAGCAGAATATATTTGTCCTATTCCCAGCAGTGTCCTTCTGGGAAAGCACATCTTTCTATAATGATAAGAATAATAATCTCAACTTACTTGGTCCGTGGTGCCTGATTGAGTAACTGGGGCATTCGCATACTAATAGTCATCATCCAAGAGGGCCCTCCAACCCCAGGTAAACCAGCTGTAGGGGTATCTGGGAGAGCCAGTCTGTGGGAGCCACTGGACACATCGTGCCCCTGCTCCAGCCTTCTAGATTATTCAAGTTCCTCAGTCCTCTAGGGACCGTATGTGCTGGATGATGGAAGGAGGTAGGATTATTTTTGCCTGAATTTTTATAAGGCCTGACTTCTGGAGAAATAAGACACCATTGTGTTCACTCTTCAAAATGTCTCCTTCCCTTGCTACAGAACCCTAAAGTTCCCTTAGTCGGGGCAGAAAGACTTTTCTTTTCATTTTTCTTTAATGAAGGACAGGAGGTAACGATTGAAATCTAGTAAATTCCGGCCTCCAGCAGGAGGCTGTGCAGAACTTGATCTGCCCAGGAGCTCCCCTCCCACACAGACTGCTAGGCCGTGGCCCCTGGGCTGCTGCAGCAGCGGACCCCTGCGTGGGTCACGCCTTCGCCTTGCCATGGTCCAGCTGTACTGGGCCCTCTCCCCGCAGCAAGTTAGTGAAGAGCAGGATGGGCAGGGACTGTTTTTTGTCTCTGTTTTAATCTCTGTAGGCTTAAGATCTAATAGAGTACTCAAGCCATAATAGGCACTCAGAACATGAATAATAAATGAAGACGTGAATGTTTGGGAGCCTCACAGGAGAGAGAAGTAGTGAAAATGTCGATTCCCATCTGAAATAATCTCCTTCACATATTTTTTTCCTGGATATAACCTCTCTCCAAATTATCCAGACGCCACTCAGCCCTTTCCTTCGTTTTCTTGTGTGTTTTCCATGGAAGTAAAAGATTAGTAAGACTGAGATTTATGTAGAGACAGACTAATGCTCTATATAGTCACGTTGGAGCCGAGTGAGTCTGAACTGAAGTTGGCTATTTGAGCCCAGCCATGTACAGAGGGTAGTTGTTGAGTGAAATGATGTTTGTGAACTTTAGATCTCGCCCCCTGGCCTGTGACAGTTATAAACCATTGAATTCTTCACTTGTCTAAAACCTAAGTTTGCCATAGCTTGAGCCACACATGCTAACTGGTTGATGGGGGAGGAGGAACAAATATTATTTTAAAGGCACCAGAATTACAGTGGATTTCTTTTTTTAATCTTGGGATTGCATGCCACAATTTTAAGGTTGAAATTATTTTCACAACTGATAGGAACTGCCCTATGTAATGCTTTCGGAAATATATCTACACCCTTAATTGTCTGTGAGTGGTGAATTATATTTTAATTTAATTTTCTGGTTTGGTTCTGTTGATATTTAATTATACCAAAACAACCTCTAAATCACAAGCTAAGACTGGAATATTAAAGTACACACTGAGTGGATTTGATATACATCTTTAAAATGTTGTATATGCTCAATGTCTGAGACTTTTTAACACAACATTTAGGCCTGCCAGATGTTTAATACGAAAAATCTATACAGTAAATAAGACTTCTTGAAGTTGAATTATTTGTGGCATTTTGTTCACCCTGGAGCTGCGGAAGGAGCTGCGGAAAATATTTATTCAGTTTCGAGTTGTCAGGGAGTTCCTGATGTCTGAATTCTTGTTAAAAAGAAATTCAAATGCAATTATTTACAAATCACAAAGCAAAATTATCACTTTAATCCAAGTTATTACATCCAGTCAAATTAGCTCATTATAAATGCCCTCTTAAAATATGTGACCTAATCAAACAAGGGGGGAAAATGACCTTTAAAACCACAACGGGTAATTTTTTTTCACCCCAAAGAAACTCCAGTAGTTAATAGTTTGTCTAAAGGAGAAGCTTGTCAAATCACTGTTTTCGTGTCTGATTAGAGCATCTATCTGTGGTAAAGTCAGACCTCTATTTTGTATCATCGGATGCCAGATGGGGTTCCCTGTCCTGCCCTCTTGCTGCTCCGTTACTGTGGGGAGTTTCTTTCCACTGGCGCTCAGAGGACCATCAACCACTTCATGGTTGGATTATTTTAGTCAGAAACACAAAAACCTTCCCCAGTCAGTCCAAACTAGCTGAATCTCTCTCTTCTGGCTTCGGTTTCGCACTGTTCCCCTATTTCCTGCACACCACCCCCAGCCCCACACTGTTTCCCTCCCAGATGCTCTTACCTTCGGTTCCCACTTCTTGTTCTGACCATTAGGCCCACATGTACTGTGCCAGTGCTGATGGCAAGAGCCATACATAAATTACAGTTGTGTGAGTTGTGATATACTTTTAAATATTTTTGTTATATATTAGAAAATAGACAATTACCCTATTCCATGACAGCCATTCAACTTTTTTTTTTTTCTAAATGTATCAATACTCCAGTGAGCACCTCTCACCCCCTCCATGTCAGGCTCTCTCTGATGCCAGAAGCTGACCTCAGACACCCAACTCTCGGGGAATGCTGCCTCCCACACGGCTGGGCTCAGCCCTTGGAGAAGCACTTGATTCTGCTGAAGCCAAGGCGGCTAGTGTTTAATTATTATACTACATGCCCCCACAGACCTAATATTTACATTCAGGTGAACTGTGTTTAATATGTAAACTCTGTTTGCAAAACATCGGGAGTTCAAGGATAAAAAAAAATTTCAAATGGTTTCAGAAGTATGACTAAGTGTGTCTCTCTTTTGTGTGTGTTCGTCTGTTTGTGTCCGGGTCCGCTTGCTTTTCAGGGAAGACTTCCTGTCTCCAAGGGAGTGAACCGCAAGAAGAATGACGAGACTGCGGCTGCCTCCCTGACTCCACTTGGCAGCAATGAACTCCACTCCCCAAGAATCAGTTACCTCCACTCTTTTTAATCATAACACCTCCATTTGTATTACGTATGGTGTATGGGTATTGATGAGGTCATGGTATCATATATGGGATTTTTTTCTGTGTAAATCATCAAGTATAAGAAGAAACTATGGGACTCTGAGCCTTGCTTTAGAGAATTTACAGTTGGCAAATAGGTTTCATCAAATCAGTTTTTAATCATTCTGACTCAAGTGAAAACGCTCAGAATTTCACACTGTGAATCCACGTTTACAACCCTTACAGGTGGGCCTTCAGGCCTGGTTCTCTACGACGACGTCTTCCACAACTCCAACTCCCTCCGCTCTCACACAACCGGTCCACTCCTGCCTTGGCACGCACACGGCTCCTGACTGCTTCCTGCAGAGGCTGAGAGTCCCCATTTTTTTTTTCATTTAGATGTAACAAGCCTAGTAGTTTATGTTCATCGATTGTCTGTATATCTCTATATTTTATCCATGTACTCTTTTGATGTATAGAAGTAGTTTGAAACTCATTGTTTCCTTGTGGTAAGTGACCGAGATGCTGCCACAGGACCTGAGACACTGATGAATGGTGCTATTTTGGACTTTCAACATGCTCCTTGGCGAGGTAGCTCTGATGGAGTTATTTTTTATTTCCATGTTCTAAGAAGGTGTTGGTACTCTGTTTCCCTGAATGTTGTTCTCTAGACTGGATTGACTTGTTTTCCTTGTGTCTTCAGTGTGGCTTTCTTCAGCATTGTAGGTTGAGTGAATGCTACCGGAGAGAGTGTAAGAGACCACGTCTCGTGGGCTGGCACTCACGGACCCGCAGCCACCGTAGTGGGAGCAATCACAAAACTGTAATTTACTTACCAAATCTCTTCCTTTGGGTAGCCTCGCCTGCCTAACTTAGAGAAAGAAAAGCAATAATTGGACAGGCGTTTTTAGGTGTCTCTCTTGGTTCTTTTTGTTTGAAAGAATATTTGGGGGGTGGGGAGGGAAAACTCCTTTTTTAATAAATGCCCTATAAAAAAACCCCAAAATGCTGGCATCTGAGTCGGAATCGGAAAAATTACACCTTTCCCCAAAATTAGGTGGCAAAAACTTTTTTAAAAAGGCAGAATACTCTTTTTTTCCGTAGTTTTGATAAGCAAGGTATAGATTTTACATTTTTGTCCTTGCTCCCAATGGAATGGATAAACAAACAAACAAACAAAAATCAGAAATACCATCTTCTCACGGAATGTTGTTGCGTTAGCCAGTCTGAAAGCCCACCTTAATTTTTATATAACTGTCTTTCAGCTCTTCCTTTGACAGGGCAGGCTCTGTTCTGAACTGTCTGCTTCTGACTGCTAAACACTGATGATGCATGCGCTGCACTTCTTCGTTCTCTTCTTGCTCCCCCATTGGCCTGAGTTTCTCGTGCATTTCCCCACTCCCTTTGTTAGAATAGGTATATCAGCTGTGTAAATAGAGCAAGAACAGTATTCTGCATCTGTGGCATTTATGTAGAGTTGCAGTTGTGTGCTGCTGAAAATGCAGGCTTTTGTAACAATGTGATCTTTACTGATGCACTCATGACAAGTACCCAATGTATTTTAGCTATTTTAGTAGTATTTGTTCAATAAATATACAAGCTGTAAAGTAACTGGCCTGGCTCGTCATTGGAAACACCTACTTTGGAATGCTTTTGCTGGTTCATGCTAATTCATATGTTCTCAGCCCCCAAAGTAGGCCCAAGGGCAAATATCAAAAAGGATCGAATCAGCTCTGCCTTTCATGTGCTTTCCTTTTGGAGGGTTTTATGAGATTAGAGGCCAGGCACTCGCTCATTAGGGTGGGATTTGCAGAGCAGCCTCTGGGTACAAAGAAGAATTTAACCAAAACCCTTTGATTTCTACACTGTTTTTTCCCCTTTCAGGGCACTCCCATACTCTCTTTACCATTTACCCTGGGACCTACTCTGCGGTGTTCCTTATCCATGCCAAAAGATACCTGACCTCACTTATAAACAGACAAAAAGGCTTGTGCTCGTAAGACAATAAAAATTTGAGATAGGATTAATCCATATGCACCCAGCTACGTGGAATCTAGCAGATGATAAGATGGTACCACCAGAACCTTCCGGAGGTCTCGTGTGACCCTGGAACCCTGCAGTGCAGGGGATTCATGCTCTCCCTGTGCACGAGAAATGCCCACTGCTCTCTTCTCATCCATTATGAGAGTGTAACTGCAACTGGAATTAAATATAACTTGCTGTATTGGCTGGTTGGGTTCAGATATTTGAGTCTCACCTGAACAAAGGCCAAGGAACAGGCCCTGAGATAAGAGGCCATGAGAGAAGGGAGAGGAGCAAAAGCTGTGCTGCCCCAGACCCGGAGCTCAGCCTCTGGGGGATGGGGATCTGATGCTCCCTGAGAAGCTTCGGTCTTGACCCCTCTTGTGTGTCAGGAGGGACATCTACATTGGGAGATACTTTTGAAATTAAGGCACATCTCAGATTTGGGTTAAGTTTCCTATTTACCCTGAACTTTTAACCTAATTAAGACAAAGCTTTAGCGCAGGATTAAATTCCAACTGCCTACCAGGTTATCAGAATTTGTTCTATCTGAAAGTAAGTTCTTAAAATGGAACAACTGCCACCTTTTTTGGTAATCCCATCCAGAGATTAGTTCTTGCAAATGTAAGAGAAGTCCTCCTTAAACTCGATTACCTTTGATCTTACAAACAATCTCTGTTTTCTTCACCCAGCAGGCTCCCATCACCTGTATGTTTTCACAGCTGTGAGGGGATGCATCTTGCCTTCTGTCTCTTGCTAAATGGATCAACAGAGAAAGGTGACCGGAGGCCAGGCCAGGGGGCTGGGATGGCCTGGCTTGCTTTATGCCCATCTCTATCAGTTATCTGTTGGCACATGGCACATTACAACCACACTGCATTTTGAGACAACAAACTTTCCTTATCTCACAGATTCCAGGCAGGAATTCAGGAGCAGTTGAGTGGTTGGTTCTAACTCAGGGTCTCTCATGAGCTTGTAGTCAAGAGTTCAGCAGGCTGCAGTCATCTGGAGGCTTGACCAGGACTGGAGAATCTGTTCCCATTATGGGTCACTCAGATGGCTGTTGGCATGAGATCGCAGTTCCTCCACTTATAGGCCTCTCTATAGGGCTACTTAAGTGTCCTCATGACCTCTGGCTTCCCTCAGAGCAAGTAATTCAAGAGAAAACTGGGAGCAAGCCACACTGCCTGTGACCTGTTCTCAGAAGTCACCGTCATCCATCACATTCTATTCATTAGAGGCCAGTCACTAAGTACAGCCCGCACTCTCAGGGAGGAAATGAAGCTCTACCTCCTCAAGGGAGGAATATCAAAGAATTTCTGGACCCATTTTAAAACCAGCACTCCATCAGAAGTTAAAGTGATCAGGGTAATTGTAGCCCAGCACCTGGAAGTGAGAAGGACTGAAACCAGAATCATAGCTACTTCTTTCACTGAAGACGTTTTCGCGGTCCTTGGAGCTCCAGAGACTTGACGGTGTATGAGGAGGGCATTCAGACACCATAATATCAGGGCTGCAGAGCCTTCATTTACAAACCCAAGTGCTATGTGCCCCAAACGGTATATTTAGAGAATGTTATCGCACGCCATAAAACCAGGGAAGCCGGAATGAACGATGCCTGAAGTTCTGTCCAACTTATCGGACTTGGGTTTGCCGATGACAACTTCCTCAGCCTCCATGAAGTTTCACACCACGCTTCCCTTTAAACCAGCAGGACCCATGTGTGAAGGGTCAGCTAAAGTCAGTACTAAAGTTCATAACTGCTCAGGTAGAGCTAAGAAATTGGAGCTCTAGATGGAGTCAGAGTGGGAGACCTAAACTCTGTTTAAACACTGCTTTGTAGTGTCTCTGGAGTCAAAACTAGTGCCATGTTGCCTTCAGGCAGAGATTGCTAACCAACGAACATAGGCCAGATATCACCCATAGACTTGTTCTGTTTTGCCCACGGCGTGTTTTATAAAAATGTTGATTTAATTGCCAACATCCACAGATTGAAAGATTTCACATGAAAATGCAGGTTTCAGCTTCTCTTGACAAGTGGAGGCTCTAGCAATAGTTGGGGTGCAGCTGAGTAGCAGCCTCCGCCTTTGGCGAGGCATGTCCCCTCTGAGCGCCACTCTTTACACCCTTTATTTTCTTTTAAACGGTCAGCTTCATTCATTTACATCACCTGCCGCCTTCTGCTGGCATGTGGGTTTGCAGCGCCAGTCCTCTGGTTTCGGGAGATGGCGATGTGCACGTTCACCAACAAAGGGTCAGGGGCACATGACCCTTTATGTTTGATAGCACGGAGCACATGCAGGCCTGTGAATGTAAGACTGGAAACCGGATTCTCATTACTGTTCCCCAAATGGGCTGATGCAGGCCCATCTCTACTTCTGGGCTCTTTTAAACAATTCAATGATCACACGCCCCTCCCTGCCCTTCAGTGGTAAAAAATATTGGACTGGATCTGATTAGGCTATGCAGAAGTCTGATACACTCATCATTTTATGACTGGGGTGTGTGTACCTCAGGATTACAGGAAGTCTTTCCAGATCCTCTGTACTCTTTCCTAAAATCGATCTGCTGAGAATGAGCCTGTTCATACTAGTCCTTTCCCCACATTATAAAAATCTACATATAGGTTTCACCTGTCCTAAATCTTATGACACATTTCCCTTAATACCACACAAAAACCTCAGATGTGGCAAACAAAGAGAAAGTTTCCTTTAACAATTAACTATAAATCCATAGAACTCTGGGCTTTTCTTTCTTAAATACACATGAAAAGGAACATATTAGAACACACAGAAATGAAGTGTACGAACTTGTATGTGGATTTTCAGAATTCAGATATATGACAGAGTGATGGAAATAATGAAAATTTTTATTTAACTCCTTTTCCTCTTCCACCTCCTGATGCTGGTCAAAGAATGCCCTGCTCTTGGGAGAGTCCTGGGAGAGTGAAGCAAAGGGAACCTCTGTAGGAGACATTAAATACCAAAAATGTATTCATGTGATCGTAAGCAGTTACTTTCCACTACACTCCCTACGCACGTCTAGGATGTATTTTAACTGGGAAGAAAAGTAACTTAGAAAAGCTAAAGCAATATTGGTTTGCAACGCTGATTATTTTAAATGTAATTAAAATGCCTTTTGAGAATACCAACTTTTTACAAGATAAAATGAATAAAACCCAAGGATAAACTTTCATGTGTTTCCTTCCAAATTTGATGTGCACTAATTAATAGAGTTGTCAAAACGTGTGGTATCAACTCATAACATGAAATATTTGTTTCGAATATATGTCATCAGCATAGTCTAGCTTATAAAACCAATATCTGTCCATAATAACAAAAAAAAATATTATGTGCAGTTAGACCAATAAACAGCCTAGAACCTCTGTATTATTGGTGGCGTTTCTGATTTTTACAGTAGCTCTTATTCATTCTCCAAAGCCAGTCAGCAGCATTCAGTTGCCTCGCCCAGTTTTACCAGATAATTACCATGTTCTTTATTATCGTTCTTGTTACTTTTTATGAGAATGCATTGATCATCTTGGTTTTATAGCTTATTTAAGCATGGAATAATTATATTAGGTCTACATTTTAATTTTGATTGTTTTTAGTGATCAATTTTCTGAGATATGCTTTTAATTCTCATGTTTTTGGCAATCAGTTTCAGAAGATATGCTTTTAATTCTCATTGATTTTTGTAGTAATTCTCAAAATAGTGATTTGAATTGAAAAATGAAGTCAAAGATTTTTTTTTTCTGACAGAAAGTGTGTCTAATTTGGCTAATTGACTTGACGGTGAAGATTAGCCAATCTGAAATGAGATTTGTGGTAGACATTGTCCATAAATGAGTGAAGTTTGCAGCTTCAGACTGATGGTAATATATTTAAAACAAGAAATAAGTTCGAAGCACTTCGTCAAAAAGAATTATTTTGGTAGAATGTAATGAAATTAATATCTATTTTTTCTATCATTTTCAAAAATCTGGGATGTAAAAAGCTGGGCCTACGTGAAAGTGTTACAGCATAATTAACAATAATTTGATAGGTCTTAGTAGAGCTTTTTTGGTATACTTCCCAGAAATTGAGAAAGTGATTTATTCTAATGACGAGAACAAATCTCTTTGTAAGTCAGATGCTTTCCAATTCACCACTTATAATAAAAATGAAGAAGGACCAAATCCAGTTGTCAGGTGACAGAAAATTAAAAATATTTTTGTTAAGAGATCATTATATGAATTTTAGCATACAATGTAGAAGGAATTCAAAGAACTGATTTATATTGCTCTAAGAAAATACTTTCAATTCTTAGAGCTTATATCTATAAAAACAAAAAATATTGGAAATAAAATTAATGCTGAACCCTATCTCATTCTAGCAATAAATAATATTCATCTACAGATACAAGAACTAACTGAAAAAGTTTGTCATCTCATTAAGAGATGCATTTGCAATATAATTTTATTTTTTGCATTTCATAATTAGCATAATGTATTCCTGCTGTTTTAATCAGTAGTATATTGCCAATAATAATAATTCAATCACACAGGTTTTTTGTTTTTTGTTTTTTAATGTTTAGAGACTTATAGTCATAGAAAATAAAAGTTTAAAATTTTAATTTGGGTACATTTTAATGAAAATAAATGTGATAGTATAATCAATGAAGTCTTTTGAAACAAAAATTATTTACACTAAGGTGAAATTCTGTGCTGCCAGTGGAAAACATACCAGATTCTTCAAAACTGAGTAGGGGAGAAAAAGGATGTGAAATACCTTCCTAAGTAATTTTTTTAAATATTAACTACATGTTGTAATGTTGCTATTTTTGGTTAAAGTGTATTGGGTTAAATAAAATATAGTGGGTAAAAAATTTTTTAAAAAAATTTACTTTCAAAGAGAAAAGTCAAATTTCTGTAAGTTAAAAGTTTGTTTTTAAAAATAAAATCGATGGATTATCACTTGTTTTAGCATTTAGATTCATTGCATATATTTACAAAAGAAACAGCTTTCATTTTAAAATGGAAGTATTTACAACATGATCCAAATTACATTCTTTGAAAATATTTAAACTTACAAGGCAACACTTTGCTATTAACTTAAAAATTGCGTGACGGGCCCTGGCTGGTGTGGCTCAGAGGACTGGGCACCAACCTGCAAACTGAAGGGTCCCCAGTGCCTGGTCGTGGGCCATTTCCCCAGTTGGGGGCGTGTAAGAGGTAAGCCATCCATGCTTCCCTAGCTCATCGATGTTTCTCTCCCTCTTTCTCCCTCCCTTCCCTTCTCTCCGAAAATAAATAAATAAAATCTTTTTAAAAATTGCATGATGGCACCTACTTTGTCAAGGTTCCTTTCGAGGGTATAATACCCAAAAAGTTTGAAGACCTCTGAGCTACACAACCAGCTATGTATGGGCTGTGCTTTAAGGAACTCACTCTTAGCCAGAAACACTTTCCACCCCGACACAATGCTTGAATTTCCTCCATTATTCTTCTGATTGAAGCCTTGAGGGTTACTGAGCATGAGCTTATGGCATTGCAGGGGACAAGACTCGGAGAGAACACAGCACCAGTGAATTTTGATGGAGAAGTGAAAGAAAGGTCCAGATTGCCTGTCAGGGCACAGTCCACCGATGTACAGACCACATCAGGCAAAGACCTGGGGAAGATCCCCCAGCTCAGTCACCCTAGGCTGCCAGTTTGATGAGTCTGTAAAAGGTAAGCAGTTCTTCTTAGAGCCTTTACTTCATTCCCTTACAACAAACGTCAAATCCGTTTAATGGTAACATCCTTTTCCTCCAGATTCTTCTAAACACTTCTTTGCCTTTCAACCCGGCATATCCAAAAGGGCTGGGTTCAGTGGTCACAGGAGACGGGGGCTCAGGTCAGTGAGAGAAGTGGGATTACACAGCAGGCGCCAACCTTTCAGTCCTTGAGACCCAGCATCCCTGAGGAAAGCCCTCAGAGCAGCAGGCCACTCATAAATCAGAGCAAAACACGGGTCATCTTCTCTTTTATCATGTGTGTCCATTAGGCTTACCTCGAGCATAACTACAGAGAAGCAACACAAAATCGATCTGTTCCCTCACACAGCACACTGCACTAATGCACAGCTAGCTCTCCCTGAGAGACCCATGTGGCTATGAGAAGGACGCATGGAATAGAGAGTTTTAAGAATGCATTAATTTGTTGATTCCTTCAAGTTGGCAGCTTTAATTATTAGTTGGAATCTTTCTGAGCCCAACGCCTCTATTACTTTCCACGCACCCTTTGGTCTTAACTGAGTACTCAGGGCTGCAGACTAAGCGGACTTTTTCTTCCACTCGACAGCCTTTCACATCTGCTCCCCTTGCCTTTGCCTCCCCCAGGCCAAACTGCCTCAGTTAGGCAGTTTTCCTGTGACCCATTTTCTGGAAGTTTCACCACTCCTATTGCCCTTTTACCAGAACCCTTGTGTGTGGTTTACCTGGCAGACAGTGCAATGCACAGTGGATGTATCAAAGAACTGTACTTGCGAGACCTATATAATTTTGTTAACCAATGTCACCCCCAATAAATTTAGTTTAAAAAAATAAAATAAAAATGGTAGCTGAGGTCTGGGAAGGATCAATGTGAGAGGCTTCCCTGCAGGATGCACTGCACGGCGTGCTGGCCATCCAAGTGACCTCTACCATAGCTCAGCGGAGAGTGGGGGAGGGGGGTGCGCTGCGGCTATTGCCTCAACAGCTGCTGTAGAGCCTCATGTGCTCTGCTCCCCCAACACTTTGGGCGGCCCCAGGGCTGAGTGACGTCTCCACTATGCTTCACCCCATAGTGCTGCTCCCACGTTCCCTGAGAAGGAGGGAGGTCATCACTTCTTTCCTTGGAGGCCCTAGACCTCCTCCTGTTCTCTCCTTCCCCCGGGTTGTTTGTGCCAGAGGTGTTGGATATTTAGCAGAGAGGAGCAGGTGAGGAGCCTTCTCAGGTGTCTGCAGGGCCTGTCTCGCAGCTGGCTCCTTCCTTAAAACCCAAGGCTGGTTTCTGAAAAGCAAGTGTTCCTTTCAGAGCTCAGGGGCACTGCTAGGATCTGCTTTGTCAGATGTGATAATGAGGGAGTATTTGGTGTGAGTTCTCCTGGAGGACGAGGATTAGCTCAGAGGGACGTTTAAAAAGTATAGTAACAGCCCCCAGAAGGGTGTGAAAAACAGCTGCTGGTTCAATGTAGGTGTGGAACACTTGAGGGCTGTCCCTTATATCACTTCACCTAGGGTCTCTCTGCAACACTGTCAGGTCAGAACCATTAGCTCAGTTGAGAGATAATTAACTGCCCAGAGTAAAGTATCTTGTCAAAGATGACAGAGCCTTTTCCTTAAGTGGATACTATTCCCATACATTCCGACATCCCCAGTGAGAGTGTGAAGTGGTGCAGCAGCTCTGGGAACGAGCTGGGCAGTTCCTTAAAAACTTAAACATAGAGTGAGCATATGACTCAGCAACGCCACTCCCAGAATTGAAAACAGGCACACACGAAAGCTTGTACATAAATGTGCATCACGTCATTATTCATATTGACCAGGCAACTTAAATGTCCATCAACTGATGAACTGCTAAACAAAACATTTTTTATCCACACAGTGGAATGTTATGGAGCCATAAAAAGAAATGAAGCTCTGGTACACGCTGCAACACGGATGAACCTTGAAAGCAGGCAAACGAAGCCAGTCACAAAAGGTCACATATTATATGATTTCATTTACAGTAAATGTCCAGAGTAGACAAATCTGTAGAAATAGAAATTAGACTAGAAGTTGCTCAGGGCTGAGGAAGGAGGGAATGGGGAGTGACTGCTGTGGGATATGGGCTTTCTTTTGGGGGCGTGTAACATGTTTTGGAATTATATGAAATGTGATGGTCACGCAATCTCTTGAATATACTGAAAACCACTGAATTGTATATCTAAGAGGATGAGTTTTATTATGTTGATTACATCTCAATTAAAAAAAATTCAACAGTAAAAAGAAATCAAATAATTCAATAATTGGGAAAAGATCTGAATAGACAAATCAGCATAGGGGAGATACAAATGGCATTTAAGTACATGAAGATATTCAACATCATTAGCTGCTAGAGAAATGCAAATGAAAGCTAACATAAAAAATAGTGACAGCACTTACTGATGATGAAGATAAAGAAAAACTGGCTTACTCATACTTTGCTGGTGGGAATATGAAAACTACAGCCCCTCTGCAAGACAGTTTCTTTAAAAAACGAACATGCTGCTGACATATGACCCAGCAATTGCATCTCTGTGTACTTATCCCAGAGAAAAAGAAAATATGTTCACATAAAAGCCTATGTGTGAATATTTATAGCAGTTCAATTCATAATAGCCCCAAAGTGGATATAAGTCAGATGTCTTTCAGTGGGTTGGTTACATCCACATCAGGAATACTACTCACCAATGAAAAGAAAAGATTTATTGATACATAAAGCAACCTGATGAATCTCCAGAGGATTATGCTGAATGAAAAAAGGCCAACCCCAAAAGATTACATGCTGTACCACTCCATTTATATAACCTTGTTGAAGGGACAAAAGTATCCAAATAGAGAACCCATTAGTGGTTGCTAGGGGCCAAAGGGGGCATGCAGGCCGAAGGAGAGGATGAAAGCAACACGGAAGACCTTTGTGGTGATAGGACTGTCCTGCCTCTTGACAACGTCAAGGTCACCATCCTGATTGAGATGTTGCGTAACAGTTTTACAAGATGTTATCATTGAGAAAATGGGGCAAAGAGTAAAAGGAATCCCTCTTTATTATTTCTTACAACTGTGATGTAGCTCTATAATTATCTCAGAATAGTTTAATTTAAAAATTAGAGGAAGAAAAACATCGAATGTCTGCAAAATGTTCAATTATAGCAAACTTTTTATCTAGTACTTACATTTGACATTTAAGCTATTTCTTATTTTTTCACTTTCTAAATAATGCCATGATTAGTCTCTATTCCCCCAAAGCTTTATATGTATCTGTCATGTTTCCTTTTATATTTTGCCAAACTGCTTTCCAAAAAGTTTGTACCAAGCTACACTGTTATCAGTATGGTAGGCGTGGATACCTGTCCCAGGACAGCCCTACCAAGCTTGCAATGCACACTTCGTTTCTCGCTGCTAATTTTGTAGGTGAAAAATTGTACCTCATTGCCTCTACTTACTAACCCAATATCGTTTATATTATTTTATGATTAATCTGTTCACCAAGAACCAAGGGATACCTCTGACTCTTCATGCATGAAGTGGTGGGCACAGGAAACATAAACTGGTTAAAAATTGATTGTGATTTGTTAAAGGTTACTGTAAAAGGAACATACAGGTTTGAATGTTAGGAGAATCCTAAGGTAAAATATAACCAGGAAATGGGAAGGATGAGCAGACAAAACCAGAGCAAGGTCAGAGGTGGGGTCCAGACAAGACATGAGTTAGGTCTGGAGAAAGTCAAGCAATGATTTCTGAACAGATAGCAATATTTTAACAAGACCTCATGAATAAAGAGCTGGGTAGAGTCTTTCTGATGGAAAGAAGGGAACAGGGAGGCAGGTAAATGTACAAAAATTGTGCAAGAATCAAATAGCATAAAAATACAAATGGCAGAAATCTGAGGAGATAGCCCAGGACTCAGTTTCAATCCCAGAAACAAGGTCTTACTGTTTCAGTAGAGACCTATCCTCTGAAACGAACGTGGGGCATGTGGGGGGTGGGGTTGTTTGAATACACGTGTGACTGTGGTTTTAAATTGAGGACGGGCTATCTTAGATGGGTAAATGTGCACGCACCTGAAAGAAATGTGAAAATAGAAAATTACTTCCAGTGCTTTTCACATTAATAAAGATGCAGCGGAAGAGTTTTGGACAGTTTTTCAGCAAAAGGGTGTGGAGTTAAAAATAAAGAAAAAGTGACCTCTATAGACCAACATTCTCAATCTGTAAACTAGCAAACTAGTGAGCCCTCCTGTGACCACGCATGGATGGTCACATCCAAATTATACTTAACAGAGAAGCAAAGGGGCCAATATTCCAGAATCTCTGTGTTGAAGAGAAATAAAGAGATGTCTCTACATCTAATGTTCTACCCTCTGTAGCAACCTCTTCTGCAACCTTAGATAAACCTCTGATAAGACCTTAGACAGTTTCTTCTTGGTTGCCCTCTTCATAGACATTTATTTCAGCAAAAGATAGCTTAATCTGTTTTAATAATGCTACAATTGCCAGAAAATTCTTTCTTCGAATTGACCCACCATTCTCCTATTTCTGGTTTTCACCCATAAAATTGAGCTCTCCCCCTAGAACCACACAAACCAATGAAAATAATAGCTTATATTTAATGAGTGTGACTATTGAACACTATGTACATTATACGCATTCTTTCCTTTAGTTCCCCAACTTTAAAAATAGGTAGTTTTTATTATCCCTGCCTTAATGATGAGGAAATGGAAGGCAAAGAGATTATGTAACACTCCCAAGTTAGGGCGTGGGCACAGCCAATATTTGAACCCAGGTCTGTCTGTGTCTCAGGCTCTTTTCTCTGAAGTATTTAGTTAGATTCTGCTAAGCGGCCCCCTAAGTATCAACCTGTGCTTTTTGTGAGAACCCTGTAAGTTTTGGAAGCCAGCTTTTCCATGAGCGTTACATGGGAATTACAGATTTCTGCCCCTAAAATACTGTCACTTCTGCTTCTAGAGGCTTCTCCATGAAAAGTAGGGTCCGACTGCATAAAAGAACAGAGAGCTGGCATTTGAGATCGTACGAACTGTTTTGTGTCTACTTAGTAACAGATGTTTATTTAGTAAACATCTGGTAGACATGAGGCAGAACTCAGTCGAAGACCAGATTTCACTAAAATCTGTCAGTGACTTTGTGGGAAGGTAAGTAATCTCTCCCACTTTTAACTATTATCTATTGAAATAGTCACAAAAACATACTATGAAAGACTTCAGGGTCAGTGAATGATCAAACTGGCTCAGGACAGTTAGCAACAATTGGGCTTAATGACAGGTTTCCATGAGTGAACGTAACACGCCAAGAGATCTGATTGGTGTAGAATGGAGAGAGGGGATCAGCTCCCTCTCTCTGACACTCTGCTCTCTGCCCAGCTAAGGATGCATGCAGCTCCTCTTGGCGGCTCCAGGACTTGGAGCTCTCCCCGGACCTTTGAGGATTCACCATCCAGGCCTAGTAATTTTCACACCTGCTGCTCATCCATCCTGACCACGCACCAGCTGATGTGAGAGTTTTGGTCACTTAAGGATAGTTTTCTATGTCGAAAAGACTATTTAGGTGTTTACTCTGTTCTCAAAAATTGATATTTGTTTTCTTCGAGTCACTGACTTTTAGTAACCTCTTTCTTCCTAGGCTTTAAGTTTAATTTACAAATCCTGTTATTCTAGTTCTGCCTAGCAATTTCAGCAATCACTCTAATTGCCTTTGAACAACACTTGCTCCTATTTACAACTAGTTAATTAAATACTTTCCCTTTTTTACCCTGCATTTATAAGTTTAATATATTTTATTTCCTTTAAGATAATTCAATTGCTTGACTGACCAATGTCACCAAGTATTAATTAATTCATATAAATCTAATAAATTAAGTTTATACATATCATGAACCCTGAGTTCTCTTAAGTGTTATAATATTGTATTATATAATTAGTAAGAATTCCATTGTGAACTACAAGTCTGAATCAATTAATTAGATATTTTAAGTTGAAGTTACAAAGCTAATACTCAAATGCAATTCCCAAATATTATAAGTCTTTAATTCAAAAATATTAATATTATTGAGTTTTAGTTTTCTAAGATATTCCTTTACTCAATTCTCAATTCTAGGATTGAAAGATGCCCACCTCTTAAGGAGGGAAAGTACCACCCTCGCTAACTAAGGCAATAATGACCAGGGTTTTTGGCCTGGACCTTGGTGGGATGCAATAAATCTTATTTACATGGGATTCCATAACTTCAGGAAAGGTGTGCCTCGTGCCTCACATCTTTGGATTTAAGCCATACACATTACCTGTTCCTCCCTGGGCCTAATCACAGAAGTCTGCAACTTCCCTGTTCCTGCCACCAAAGTGATCACATAATTATTTGCCTCTCAAGATATTTCATTGTCTGCCCACCCAGGCCTGGAGACTGTTCGCCATGGTCAGATCCCTGCATTCTTTTTCAATAACTTTCTAATATTACAAATAAAATGTTAATTTTGGATGTCTCCCATGTGACTTAAAGTCATCATTGATGGGAAAATTCTACTGGCAGCGCTTTTTTTTTTTTTTTAAATAAACCTAATCTTTGGTCCTTATCTGGTTAGACTTAACAGGCTGAGATCACTTCGAATGCTCACTCTGCTACCTCAGCCAGCTTCACGTCTTCCTTGAATTTAATAAACGTCTCATCTTTATCTGAGGCAGCGGCCACAGTGTTGGCTCGAACAGAACCAGGCGTGGCACTTTGGGAAGTCTCTCTTCATTTTGTCTTCGGTCTTCAGCCAGCTCCCTGGGATGTCACACCTGCTTGCTCATGGGAGCCATTTGGGAAGCTTGCGGCCTCGCTTCTGGAGTTCACTCCACAGCCTCCAGGGCTGTGGCACAGGCCCCTTGGACCATTTAACCAACTCCCCAGGAGACGCCTAAGCAACGGTTTTGGCACTAGTCCAAAGACTAGTTTTTGAAACTGCTGCCTCTGTTTCTCTGCCTCGACTACAAGGACAGACTCTGATTTTGTCAACACTCACTAGGTCTAAAGCACCGTCAGCTGCCTAGAGTAACATGACCGTCGAGGAAACGACAGGCTGACAGGGTGTTTCTCCGGGACACGGACTGAGCCTGAAGGGTTATCCCCTACTTCCCCATGTGCTCAGGGAAATCCCCTGAGATACATGCTCAATTCACTCTTGTTCGGTCTTCATTTTTTACCTTATTTTCTCTTTTAAATAGTTGTCATTTTCTCCCTTTGTGTCATCTTCCTCCCCCACCAAGTCCTCCAGCCCTGTCCGAGGGCTCCGTGGTTGGTTTCTCAACAACTACCTGTGGTGAATCAGTGACCTTGCTGTCAGCTTTCTTTTACCCATGAATGAAAGCTGGCCAGGCCTGAAGAAACAAATATAGACAAGGTAGTTATCTGTTTTTATTTTTTTAATCGAAAAGAAGTTCAACATAAAGGCATGCAAAATATGCTCCAAAATCAAAAACTCTACTTGTCTTGGATCCTTAAAAAATAACTTGTCTGGTTTTCATCTGAATAGCACGTTGGCAAAATGATTATTCTACACTTATGGTTGACAATAACTTTGTTGCTTCTACCGTGCTCTTTGTGTCCTTATTTTGTCTGTCATTCCCCAAGCATGGCCCCCGTTATTCCCACTGCCTACATGCATGACTCTCTTTCACTAATTATTCTAAACATTCACAATAGAAATGCATTTTAGCTCATTAAAAATAGTGTCCCAGAACATCACCTCTTGTGTGAATATCCTTTCCAAATCCCCACTTCATGTGGTCACCCACAGATGCCTGGCTGAATGGCTACCTCTTGGACTTGGAGGAGTGAGGATTTTTCTCTTGGAGACTCCTGGGATACCCAAGAGCTGGATGGGTCTGCACTAAAAGCTACTGGGGATCACGGTGGTTTCAGTTTTAGGCAGGCTGTGTTCCAGGACCAGGAGAGGAATCAAGATCGTCTCTAGAGCTGTCTCTAATTTGAAGTCCAGGAACGTCTGGCTTCGCATTTGTTTAATGCGTACTGGCAGTGCGAAACGAAGTTCCCTTTCCCACGTGCCTGGTGGCCGACAAACAAGAACTCTGCTTGGACTTCATTCCCCGGCTCCTGCAGTTTTCCGCTTTCAAGACCTCACTTAAGCCAGTCTGGCCTTTCCCAAATGTCATGTTCCTTTGGTGAATGTTGGTAGCCTCTACTCGTAGAGTATGTGGGATCCACATGCTTTCTTTGATCAACCTCTCTACCAAGTGGTGTATCATAATAAACAAAATTATATACATTATAACGAATAAAGCCCCAGACTCAGCACTGCCTCACTTACAAGCCTTTATAAACAAGGAGGTACCAAAACAATCCTACAACTTATTTATTAAATTTGCTGAAGTCCCCATTTTCCAATGTTACTGGCACCTTAACATGTATTTCATAGGAAAGGCTTGTGCTGAAGCAAAAGCAGCAAACGCTGTCTACAGTAGCGGCTGAACTTTGGATAGAACCAGGCAAGGGGATCATTTTCTGAGTGTCTTTTATGAGTGGTCCCAAGGGAACGTGGGACTAATTGGCATTCTAGGTCAAGAGCACCACCCCAAGGAAGTTAGCCTGCCCGGCTTGCTATGACCTTACACCTCATTCATGCAGGGCATGAGTATACTTTAAACATAAGCCCAAATCTTCAACATCATAAAAACAAAAACGAACTGGCTTCACTTCCTCTGTGTAAGTGCTGAGAAACAGAACCACTTGATCCACACTACCTGAGGTGAACGGGCATATTTGTGTGCCATCTTGAAGGATATAAATTTATTTCTTAGAATGTGCCAAGAAATAAAAAATGAGTTGAGATTTTCATCCTGAAAACATGTTCATTCATATCTGAATCATAGGTAATAAACTCACCTACTTATAGAGGAGTATCTGCCTAGGAGGCAGGAGAGTGGGTGGGCAGGGCAGGAGGTGGGAAGGTACCTGGGTCGGGAGGGAGGCGCAGGGCTAGGAAGTTTGAGGCTGCGGGAGTCAGACACACGGAGGCACGGCGGTGGTACCTGCAAGGCCAGGCCTGCCTCGGACTGGGAAAATATTTGCAGTACTCCAAACCTCTTAGGATTCTTTGGTTTATGATATTGTATGACACAACCACTTGAATTCCTTTCTTCTTCCTTTTCTTCCCTGAACTTGAAGTTTTCCTTGGTCCACTGATTCCTGATAAGAATTCTATGATTCTGAAGCAAAGGAGGCCATTCTAAGTAGAAATAAATAGCACCAAGTTTTTGTGAATTCTTATTATGACACTAAGAAGAGCCTTTCACAAGGTTTTGAAATTTTAGCCTCATTACAGCAACAGACATTGTCTGTCTACAGAGAAGACTGCCAATGATGGAAATGAGCTCAGAGAAAAAAAATAGCATTTTTTCTGAATATTGAATTAAATTGAAATTCTGAATAAACAGATCATCAGATTTATTATTCTGTAATAGAGGAATCATGTTACTAAACAGGGTACAAAGGTGTAATCTCATGGTTCTCATCCCAGGGATAACAGTGGAAGTACTGTTGGCTAAAGTGGATGGAATTATGTTCACTACAAAAGTGTCTACGAAAGGCTCTCAGTTGAAAAACCATTATTGGGTGCCCACTGAATACCTTTTCTTTGTCTCCTGGAGGATTTACTTTATAGTAACTTTAAGGAAGAAAATGAGTTTGGTGCCCACCATCCACCAACCATGCACACATGCAAGCCACCTAGTTTCAGAACACCTGGGACCACCCATAAGGTCTGGTTTCAAGTTAAGGGAGAATTTTTTTCTCATTTAAAAATATTCTAGAATTTTTGCATATATTTGCATGTTGACTTTTAAACATATGGGATCATATATAAAAAAAATTAAGCTTGAGTCCTACCTGGCGTGGCTCAGTGGATCGAGTGTTGGCTTGAGAACTAAAAGGCTGCCTATTCGATTTCCAGTCAGGGTACATGCCTGGGTTGCGGGCCAGGTCCCCAGGGTGGGGCACGTGAGAGGCAACAGCATATTGATGTTTCTCACCCTCTCTTTCTCCTTCCCTTCCCCTCTCTCTAAAAATAAATAAATAAAAGCTTAAAAAAAAAAAAGCTTGATAGCATCCTCAATTTGGGGTGGCCAAACTCAATTCAAAGAGTCATCTGTGTAAAGAATTCTCAATTGATTCAATTCTAGAGTATAGAAGAAAAAAAATCATATAGGGACACAGAGACTTACGGGAAAATGAGACATTGTTAAAAATTCCTCTAAAATTCACAAATGGAGCCTTTTAAAACCATAAACAGTCTAATTAAAACCACTCTCAAAATACTCTTTTGTTAATATTACTTGCAATCCTGTATCCAATTCAATATCAAAGGGTATTTTTTTCTCCCTCCTCACCCTGGAAATTCTGGAAGATTTCCTTAAGCTTTTTGTCAGGCTGAGGAAGTACCTGAGAAGAGTTGGGGGTAGACAGTAGTGGAATCTTGACACCCTAATATCACTAAGAAATCCTTTCGTGTGACTGATGTCATTTTGTGGAAAAGAAAGTCTAAATGAAAGGGGTTGATTTCACTACAGTTAACAAGGGGGTGCTACCTCCTTCTTGGTGTTCAGCTTCCTCTGAAGAAGAATATCTTGTGTTTTGTTCTCTTACCAAATGCCCATTATTGCCGTCTTTTGTTTCCAGAATTTTCCTAGCATAGGTGTCTTTTCCGTTTTTCAACCATAAAACCAAAGCGTAACTGTAAAATCAAATTCAAATGTTCAAAGAAGGTGAAAATATTTCAAAACTTCATACACTCAAAATAATGTCTTTATCTTCAGATCTTGCTGTTTGCATATATAACTTAATATACATATATTTATATAATATAATAATATATATTAAGATTTTGTTTTCAAAAGCTTTAGATATACTGCCTGCAATGTACTTTTTAAAAACTTTAACAGCATGTTGTAAACATTTTTATGCCAGTTTATGCATCTCTTTTTTAAATTAATTAATTAGTTTTTTATTGTATTATATTTTTTCCATTACCGTTTATCTCCCTATATCTCCCTATATCTCCCTCTCCCCTGCAATCACCACATGTATCTCTCTTCTTTTGAATATCTGCTCAGTGTTTTGGTTTTTTTCTTTTTTACTATACCATAATTTAATAACTAGTATCATATTAATTCAGACTTTCAAATTGTTTCCAAGTATTCATTACTATAGATATTTCTGAAATGAACACACTTGTGTAAATTATCATTGTGCTCATGTGTGGACATTGTAGGGAGTGGGGAAAGGTTCAGGTGTTCCTAGAAATATAATTGTAAGGAAAACGTATATGCACAATTAATAATTTTAATCTTTTGCTAAACTACCCCCTAGAAAAATTGCCTTAATTTACACAACTACTCACAGAAAATATGAGGGTTCAAGCATGTTTTATTAGGTTTCCTGTGTGTAAATGCATTTTGCTAAAGCCACTGTCTATGGTAAGACACTGTGTCATGGGTACCCCATGCCACATGGAGCTACATCCCTCACCCACAGCATTTACAAGGTCAGTCAACAACAAAGAAGGTAAATATATCTATGGTGTGGCTTTCAAGCCAATGACGTGCTCCTCAGTAGTGGAACTTTGACTCAGGGCCTCTAGACCCATTTAGAATTGGCGAGTGAAATATCAAGCCTGAAATCTCAGGAAACTATTGTTGCTAAGCCTGAAGGGGACCAGAACAGAGCAGAATGTTTACCTGGTAAAAGAGAAATGTATTCTACTCCTAGTTCTCTTCATTGCTGAGCCTGTTGAGGGGGAACAAAAAAGCAGCTTAGTTTCATTAGCTTTCAAACTTCAAATACTTAGACTTACCCCCCACACACCCAGAGCCTATAAAGCATATTTATTCACTTACTGATTCCAAGTTGTCCAGCAAACACTGGATGACTTAGGTGCTACGTGCCAGGCACTGTGCTAGATCAAGTGGGAGGGATGAAGCGGTGAACAAGGCTTGTGCCCAAACCTGCTACATTCAAGGCATCAGGCTTCCTATTGTAAGAACGTAAAATCAAGTGGGACGTGGAGCTTGCTCTCAAAGAATTTATCCTGCTGTAGGGATAAAGACAGGCCAATGGTAGTCTCTGTTAAACCCTGAATTGTAAGTACACGAACACAATGCTGTGAGGTATTAGAAATGAAAAAGATTCTTCGTGAGGAGAATCCCCAAAACCTGTGAGTACATTAGTTCACATGGCAATAGGCCTTTGCAAATGTCATAAAGTTAAGGGTCTTGAGATGGGAGGTTTCTTGGAATATCCAGGTGGGACTAATGTAATCACAAGGGTACTTATAAGAGGGAGGCAAGGGGACAGAGAAAGAAGGCTGTGTTGCTTTAAGCTACTGTTTTGTGGTAATTTGTTACAGTAGAAAGAAATTTGCCCATAGAAAGCGGAGGATATGAGAAACTTGAATGGTGGGTAGTAGTTCAGGTGAACTTTGATATATAGGTGGGATTTTAATATGCAGTGATGGAAAATGCAATTCCAAGGAGAGAGCAGCGTGGCCAAAGGCAGAGAGGTGAGAAGGTACAAGTTGTGCTTAATGGACGTTAAAAAGCATGGAAGCCGTTAGGAAAGGAGAAGCCCGAGGGACACATACACAGGAAGCAATACCTGACCCTATCTACTCAGTGCCGAGCAAGAGCTTCGACGACTTTTATAAGACTGTAGAGGGGACTCCTCTTGAACAAGGCATAGGAAAATGAAATTGGGTCTTGCAGTCTTAGCTAGAATTAGGTGAAGAACAGTGTGTGTGGGGGGGGGCGCTTTGGCCAAGAGGAAAGGGGCAGCAAGGGGCAATAATACGGCGATGCGAGAAGGGACAGGGTCGGGGGGCAGCTGGGCAGAAAGGAAGTAGAAGGTTTAGAGTAAGCTAAGGCGTGCCTCTAATATTGAGCCAAGGAGTTTGAGCTCCTGTGAGGAGACACAGAAGGAATTTGAAGATGACAGTTGTACAATTTATTCGCATTCCTCTGTTGTCTGTAGAATGAGCATGCAAAGCCCCCATAGTGCCTTTGGCCACTTCAAGGCCTGGCTGGGGAGCGAAATGGGCAATTTTTGATGTAGGGAGAGAAGTGTACCCTCACCTTGGGCTTTTTGGCCGCACAGCTCATGTACTCAGACCTGTTGTTTTGTTTGGCATGTAGAGCACTGACTTGCATGGTTTTGAGCCTAAGGTGGCATTGTGGGATGGGTGAGATGATGAAGAAGCTCTTGAGAGCCGCACAGGATGATGTTATGAACCCTGAGCTGGAAGTCAAGGGACCTGAGTTATATATACAACTTTCCAGCAATGAGCTACATGAACTTGAACAAATAACCATATGTCTTTTGGATGCTATTTCCCCACCTAAGAAATAAGGGTCTGGGCTGTACTATACTTGGCAGTATTTGTTGGGAGCTGCACTATATTTGGCAGTGTTTGTTGGAGGGTGCAGTTCAACAGTGCCGATGACTCCTGAAGCATTTCCACTTCAATTCTATGTCCAGAAAAGCTTCTGAGCTAATGATGATGCTTTTAACATGCAACACCGTACAGCCCAGGTCCTACTCTAGCCTGTTGTTACTAAGTGAGCCACCATGGGCCTGGGCTTCTTCGTCTGCAAAAGGCAGGTCACGGAGCAAATCTCATTTCCTATTTGGCCAGGAGCACAAAGTCAGGAGTCTGGAGTGAGGAATGGCTGATCCCATTGCTAAGTTGCCATGTGGGAGGCAGAGGGCACTGTTGGGTGTGTGGTGTCCTTAAAAACAGGGATCCCTGTTGAAGACTGGGAGAAAGAAAGAGCTAAAGACAGCAAAGTGGACTTTGATTATCCACACAGAGGCACAGGTAAACAACGAGCCAAATTTCTGACATTTTATAAGAAAAAAAACACCCAGCACTTTAAAAAAATTTCAGAGGGTTCCCCCTGAAAATTCACATTTATGACCAGAATTAATCCCCAGGTTTCAAGGGATTGACCATATGAGTCATCCATTAAGCAAGAATTTTTGAATCAGCCATAGACTAAACCCTCTTCTAGCTGTGTCTATGACTAGTGCCAGAAGCAAGATTTCAAGGTCACTCTTCAGGGTTCAGTTTGTGTATTTTTCTTGAAAAATGTTGGAATACCAGGCCTCTCCCTGAGACTACATATCAGTCAAGGGATTTATTAAGATTTAGAGTTAATTCAAGTCCAGACACTGGCAGGGAACTGACTTCGCACAGGAAAACCTTTCTGACAGTTAAATATACAGGAAACACTGCTTTTCTGCCTTAGAAAACTTTGACCGTCTTGCTGCATTGAAGTTTTCTTGGCAGATTTAACTGAACAATTTCTGTGGTCTTATCTAGCTTATGATTTGATAGATGAAATGGGTCTCTCTGGGCGTCATCTTTACGCAAGGAAACTGAAGGAGCATCTGGGGCACTGCCAGGCAGCGTGACAGTGTCAGATCAAGGGCTGAGGGAGATAACGCGATAGAAACGTACATTTTTGCATTCGTGGTTGTTGAATCACCAGATTGGAGTAAATAAGCCTGTGTCAACTAAACTTACTACTATCTGGCCATTAATTGTTAACTGGTGGAAGACGTTACTTCTGACCTGAATATCCAGAACTTGCTTATGACTACCATTAAGAATAACTGCGTGGGCTTACTTGATGCTTTTGCCAGTAATGTTTGTTCTAGAAGGTAAAATTCAGAAAACTCTGTAGAGAGTTGGAAGTAAACTGTGAGGCAAGTAGCATATCAACATCCTGAGTACTTTGTGTAATTTTCTCTGTCACATTAACAAGAAGAATGAAGTGCTGGAAACTTGACAGAGAAATGTTCAGCAAGCGTTTGAGTGTTTTGCCTTGAGTGTGTTTGAATAAAGTATTGGATACCCCAGAGGTAGTTGGGAAATCGAGTGCAGAGGGCAGACTTGCGTGTAGCATGCTTGTCTCTTAGCCAAGTTCTTACTGTTGGGCCACGATTTTCACCCGCAGTCCTTTCCATCACGCCATTTCACAGATCCCTGATGGAGATCTCTCTGTTAAAATCTCTTAGAAATCTAACATCTGGGAGATAGCCTAGGGTTTCCATAAAGACAACCAGTGAAAATGGATGCCATGCTTTTCGGACAAGAGAGAGAATCAGACTAAAGAGGAGAAAGGTTGTTACCTTGACATTGAGGTCACCAGCATCTCCTTGTTTTATTTTTCTAGACTTTAGGGCCTAGATGCTACCGCACTCTGACATCTGTATTAACCCCTGAAGGGTGTCCCTCCCAAATTCTCATCGAAGACCTGGCACCCAGCATACCCCAGAATAGGAAAGTATTTGGAGATAAGGACTTTAAAGAGGTGATTATGAAGTCATTAGGGTGGGCCCTAATCCAACCACACTGATGTCCTTATACGAAGAGGGAGAGACACCAGGGATGGGCATGCACTGAGGAAAGGCCATGTGGGGACACAGCGAAAAGGCAGCCACCTGCAGGCCAAGAAGAGGGGACTCAGGAGAAACCAGTCCTGCCGACACCTTGAGCTCAGACTTGCAGTCTTCAGACTGAGAAAATAAGTTTCTATTGTTTAAGCTACCCAGTCTGTAGTAACTGGTTTGACATTCCGAGCAAACTGATACCACCCAAATGTTGGCAAACTCTCCGACTTCGGTGGGAATTCTTCCTTTTAATTCAAACAGCAATGATGGTAAACAAACCACCACAGCAGTAGTCTGGAATGCCGTTCTGACTGATGTGGAGATATGGTCTTACCAGATTCTTCTCTACCCTCTCATCACCCCTAGTAAAATTTTGAGAATTTGCTTAGGAATGCTTTCATGCTCCATTAAACAACTTTGTCGTCCCTGCAGCCCTCAGCCAGCTTTCTTGCTCTGACTAATATCTTTATTTACTAGTCATTCATCTTTTGCCATCTTATAACTTTCTTCCTCCCTAAGTACAGACATTGGACCCTCCCACGTGGACACTGTCAGTCCCTTCAAGTACCAGCTGAAACTATGCGGCAATGTTTAACAAAGGAGTACTGAAGTACTGGGCGTAAGGCAATACTCATGAAAAGGGAGAACATTAAAAACTAGCTTCTAGATAGAATGTCTCCTAGAATCTCCTCCTGGGAACTTCCTCGGGGCTCTTCCACAGGTCGTCTGGGTCCTTAGCTTCCTACACCCCTCCACGAAGGGACCACCTTGCTTTTGGAGAGGAGATCTGACCTTGCTCTCCTTAGCCAGAAGAGAGGCCTCTAAGCTCATGTCAGTCCCAAGAAAAGGGAAGAACCCTCCTTTCTGAAGATAGGATCAAAGCGTGACTTATTTTCTGCACCGGGCATAAAATCAACAGCAGGAAATCCCACCCTTCGGAGGATAGCCGCTCTCAGGGTGTGGCAATCCCATGATTCTATGTGTCATGTCTCAAAGTTTGGGACACAGTTGTGGAACTAAAGGCAACACTAGTAACACAGTAAACAGTTCATTAAATTCATTAATTTAAAATGAATTTTTAAAAATCACAGAATGCCTCTGGTGTGTAAGAGACTCCAGTCTTTCATTTAGTAGAGAACAGCGAGTCATGCCTCAGGTTACTGATTTCTCAAAGATTTTATTCATGGTGGTTGAAAATTGTGAACTAACAAGAAAAAAATCTTTCTCCACAAAAGAACATGTAGGGATAAGGAGGGATATCACTCAAGAGTACATGCTTGGGGTGGGTGAAGTGGGTGAAGTGGGTGAAAGGGATCAAACTTCCTAAATGTACAAACTTCCAGTTACAAGTCATGGAAATGTAACGTGCATCATGGTGACTGCGGTTAGTACTGTTGCATTGCATATTGAAAAGTTGTTAAGAAAGTAGATCTTAAAAGTCCTCTATTGCAAGAAAAAAAGATTTTTAAACTGTAACTATGTTTAGATGGATGGTATTAGACCTATTGTGGTGCTCATTCTGCAAGTGTATCCAAATACGGACTCATTATGTTGCACACCTGAAACCAATATAGGTTATGTCAATTATGCCTCAATAAAAGTTTTTAAAAGAGTACCTGGCTTTCTCATATTATTTTTTCCTAATTGTAATCTTCTAAACCTGTGCTCTCGCAACGACAAGCCGTGGAACAGATTCTTCTGATCTAGGTTGGCAACTGCTCTTCTCGGTAAAAAGAACAGCAGCCACAGCAATAGCAACGGCGACGGTAACGCGACCTGCCGGGTCTTACGCCGCGTCGGCACCGCGTTATTCCTTTACGAGCATTATCTCGATTAGTCTGCATCGCAACCCACTCAGAGTTAGGTACTGTTACCCCAGGTTTTTAGGTGAAGAAATTGTGTTTAGAAAGTGAAGCAATTTACTCATTAATCTCACCTCTCAGAAAGCGATTTTTCTTTCTTTTTCTTTCTACACCCCCTCCTTCCTTTCTTTCCTTCCTTCCTTTCTCTTTCCTTTATTCTCTTTATTTTCTCTTCTTAAGCTGGTTTTCGGGAGATCCTTTTGTCTAAGTCAGAGAACATGATGCTGACAATATTTTATTTAATTGAATACTGGCATTCCGCTTAGCTGGCATCATAAATAACGACAGTTTGTTTTCCCCAGGAAAACCTAATATCCTGAGTTGGTGTTGGAAACAAAATGGTTTCCAGGTCGGCTTCTTCTAGGTCGCTGACTTAACTCGCTGGACTGGGATTCGGCAAGAAGCTCGAAAGGCCGCTGTGTGCGCGGTGCCGTGGGGAAGCCGAGCTGAACAGCAGACTGTCCCTGCTTCAAGAACTTTGCCCTTATATTCTCGACCGAAGCCTCCTCTTTAGGGACAGTTTTGTGGTACATGCTCTCGGCAAGGTGTTTTCAGGTACGATACTTTGAGGTGCTAAGTTTATCCTTTTACACCCTGTGAACAGGAATAGAACTCGACCATATGATTTGTTTGAAATGTCACCTGGAAACAATTATGGACCTACAACTCTTCCAAATGGCACATAAGTGATACTCCTGGAAGTTGGCGGCCAAATGTTTGTGGAAGAGAAAAAACCTGCTCTTTTCCAACCACAAATGAAATACAGCAATCAGCCTGACTCCCTCTCAGATGGTCTCTCCGGGAAGGGCCAAGGCGACGGGCTGGCAAGTAATCGCAGTCGGGTAATTGGAAAGCACATGCCTCTCGGCAGTCAGGGATCTAAGTGATACCCACCTTATTGGCAAGACACTGAGAAAGTATTTTTCTCAATTAACAGACTGAGTCCTGACAAACCATAAGCAGGCAAAGGTTGAAGCTACTAAGATTTCTTGGGTTGGAAAATAACGTCCAAAAATTTAACAATGTACAACAGCATCTTATTTCAAATTTTTTTTTTTCATGTATACCATTTAGAAAAACTAACAGACCCTAGGGGATACTTCTAGTGGGTGACATCTATCTGGTGGGCACAACACTATTATTGTTGTTATTTATGTGTACTAGCTTTTTTTAATGTCCATAATCCTGTGAGGCGTGCTCTCAAGGTGAGGGAACAAAGACAGAGAGGGGCTCGGACGGCACCGGTCCAGTTTGGAATCCAGTGGGACCATTTGAATCAGGGTTGCCTTCTAACGTTCATAGTCTGTAGGCAGTCTTGCCTTTGTGCACCCCTTCTCCATTTAGAAAATAAAAGTATATTTTACAATTTTATTGGTCTGAAGACACATACGACCTAGGCTGAATTTGTTAGTATACATTCATATTTATCATATTATTTTTTCTTCCAACTTTAGAAGAAAGTAAAATTAAGACATTTTTGTAGGTTCCTAAAAGTATGGCAGGCTCTACATATTACTTAATGGATACGTTGGCTCTGTGCCCAACTGATAACACTCTTTTCCAGGCTCTCTTGCGGTTAATGGCAGCCCCGTGGCATCCCCTCCTGGTTTCTTGGAAGTTCTGGAGAGTGCGATGCTTCTCTTTTCCTTATTCTTTCTGCCTAGAATTAAGAACATTAAGCCCATAGATGCCATAGCCATCTTGCAGCCAGGAACTAATAATGTCTTCTTGTTAAAGATAGGACAGCAGAAAGTAGAAGGACCCTTGCTTCTCATGGTATTTTGAGTGCAGTATTAGACAGAATATTGTTGGATTAAGAAAAAAAGATAAATTCTACTTATTTAAGCTAGTGGGTATTTGGTTTTCTGTCCTGATCGGCTAACTTCTCCTAACTCACGCACCGCTGCAGGACCTCAGCTCTGTTTGTGGGGTTAGGTGTAATGTCAGGAGTTCACACAAATCTATTCTAACATCAGGAAGCTGCCTGAGAACCTGGAAACTTATGTAGTAGCCACAGCATAGACAGTGATTATAATACTTGTTCTTTGAGAATAAATGCAGTGTGAAGAACCTTTGCTTTTTCCAGGTGTGACTGTGAAGCTATTGGCCTATAAGAAACTGTGCTCGTTGTCAAAAACCCACAGGAGTATTTACTCCAATATGATACTTAGCACCTTGAGATCTGTGCCCAGCTGCCTACCCTCAGCTGATTTTGCTACACTTGTAGCTGCTGGGTAGTCTGGAAGGGAAGAGTGTGAGAGGAAAGGGGGCTGACTCCGGAGATATTTAACCCCTGGATAGAACCTCTCAGGGAGGAGGTGAAAGACCACTCCCTACTGCTCCGGCCCTACATGGATTGAGGCCAGATGGAGCTCCCTTGTGGGAGTGGTCAGTGCAAAAGCCTCGAGTGGTTTTGGGGGATCCCGGGATCTGGCAGGCCTGTGTCCCTGGATCCCAGGCCAGAGCTGGATTCCTTAGTATGTCCGTCATAGCAAGTAAAAAGTCAAGTGTGTGAAATGAATCCTGTACCGGAAAGTTTCTTCATGGAATTCATAGGGCAAAAGGGTCCGAAACTTGAACATGTGAAGGGCAATAGTTCCTATAAGTCTATTAGGAGACAAATTATTTTAGGTAAATGGCTTTTTGGGGGAGACCCTACTCTAATGGGGGCTGACGACCTGGGTAATATCTTTTACACCTTCATTTTAATTTTTGTCATTTGTTTCTTTATTTAGCAAACACTCAGCACTAGTGTATGTAAAAACACTGTGAGGGAAACAAAGGCTCCATTCCCACAGCCAGGGAGCTAATGAGCTGGTAGAGCAGATCAGACAAAAGCAAGGACAAAATAAGCAACCAAACTGACAACAGCTATAAAGAAAACATGCAATGGAGGCATGGGCCATACCTGGAGTGTTTAGAGCAGTGGTTCCCGAGTTTTTGCATATCAGAGTCACCTGGGGATCTTTTCAAACTCCTGAAGCCCAGGCCTTAGGGGCAATCAACCACAATCTCAGGGATGGGCAGGGGCAGCGGCAGGTCGTGAAACTCCCCAGGTAATTAAGATGTGCAGACAGCTTTAGGAACCACTGATAGAGAGAAGACAGAGGGGTTCTCTTTCTCTGAAAAAAGATTAGGCATATTCCGAGCTGAGCCTTACGATCACGCTCCTCTTGAGGTCCCCAAGATGGGGCCCCAAGAGCTTGTTAGAGAAGCAGAAGCTTTGGCTCCACCCCCCGACCTACTGAAATCAGGTTTTGCCTTTAGCGAGGTCCACAGGTGACTGCAGGCTCAGCGAAGTTTGAGAAGCACTGCTAAGCAGTATTTATCCAAGTGTGGTTTCCCGGTCAGCGTTGCTGGGAATGTGTTAGAAATGCAAATTCTCATCCCTGCGCCAGACCTATTGGATCAGAGACCCCGGGAGTGGAGCCCACCAGCTGAGGTTTAACAGAGACACCAGGCAATTCAGATACACACTGATGTTTGAGAACCACTGGCTCAAAATGTGAGTGTGTTTTCTGCAGCTGAGGAGGAATGGTGAGTGCATGGACTCAGGAAATCTCAGACAGGCTGGTAGGGGACCAGGAATGACAAGAGTGTACACTATGTGTCATATAGAAGTGGAAGGAAAGATTGGAGAGGTACTCTGGGCAGCGAAATGAAGACCCTCAATACTCTCCCAAACCGTCCCTGAAGATGATGTGTTTACCAGAACAGCGCTCTTTCTACTCAGTGCCCATCAGGCAGGAGGCATTCCCTCTTATTTAGGGGAGCGCCAGCCTTCTGTTCTATTCAGGCCTTCATCTGGTTGGGTGAGGCCCACCTCCATTAGAGAGGGCAATCTGCTGTACTCAGTCTCAATTTCAATATTAAAGTCACCCCAAAACACCCAGGAGAATGTTTGACCAAATATCTGGGAACCCTGTGACCCCATCAAGGTGACACATAAAATTAATCGTCATATCCACTTAGAAAAATTGGACCTAGGTGGAGGCCAGGTCACCCCTTAAAGGACCTTAGCTTTCTCTGCATTACTTTCGCTCCCAATCAGCCTGACTTCCATGTTGTTCACCTAAGCCAATCCTGACTGCTCCATTAACAGGGTCCTAGGGACTTGAGGACCACTCGAGGACACTTCCTTGGGGAATCATCACCCTCTGCTGTCATCTGGGCCCAGAAAGGCATGGCACTCATTTAAATTTGAATATCTGTGTTCTCCCTCATGACGGGAGTGTTGCTTTGTGAAGCATGGTACTGTAGAGTATGGAGGAAAGATGAGTGAGTCTGGAATCAAGAGACTTGAACTCCAGTTTTGCTGCTTATCAGTGTTGATTCCTGTGACAAGTCACTTTTGAGCTTTCCTTGTCCTCCACCTGTGTAATGGGAATACCCACAGTCCTCATAATATTTTTTAAAATCTTAATTTAGCACAAAATATCAAACACCATACAAATGGCAATTCCTATTATTAATTTTTAGTAGCAAGAACTGAACACATATAAAATAATCAACTTATCACGATTTTTACACGAATAATGACTGTTCGACTGTAGGGCCCTGGAGCGCAGAAGGCAGACCACACAGTTGCATAGCACCTAGGCAGGCCTCATCCCCCAGATGCACGCCTTAGTACAAGCTTGGCTGATGATAAAGAATAGTTTTCTAAGTTTTTCCAATTGGCTTAAAATTTCCTCATTTATTGCATACTAAATGTATCTTCCAGAAATAGCTTGCCAGATAAAATTTAGGAGGCCCAGTGAAATTTGAATTTCAGATAAACAATGAATTCTTTCAGAGTATAAGTACACCCAATGCAAATCATTTGCTGTTTATCTGAAATTCTGTATTTTTATTTGTTAAACCTGGCAACCCTATCCAGAAGGGGACTTGGCAAAATTTTATGTTAAAATTGAACATTAACACTTTCTTAAGTGATGGATATTTAAAGTATATCATGCGGAAAACATCATATTAAGAGTTTCTAACGGATTGTTTGGCATTTTTACATGATTTACTTAAAAAGCCTAAGTTTGTTTTAACCTTATTAGTTTTGTCCGTAAGATGAGGATAATAATATTTAATGTGCAGGGCTGTTTTAAAGTTTACGTGAGATTATCTGTGAGAAAGTTCTTTGTAAATAGGCCCCTCAAAAGGGTCCCGTGGACCTCACACTTTGCTGTGTGATGTATCTTTGACTGAGTCCCAGTGTTGTCACTTACTAGTATGACTTCGGAAAAGCTACTTTGGCACTCTATGCCTCAGTTTCTCATCCACAATATGAGGATAAGAAAACTGACCTCATAGGATTTTTGTGAGAGGGAAAAGGTAAAATGTGCATATAATACTTAGTGCATAATAGGGCACCTCATAAATGTTAAACTTTATTAAAAATCTAGAACAAGTCCCTTTCTAGAAAGTCACTAATGTATGGTAATGGGAAATTCTAAGCTGAACTCCAAGTATGAACTGCTCTTCTGAGTGTTCCTTAAAATAGGGAATGTTTTGCTCCAGGGCCATCGGGTGCCCATGGCTATATTGTTGCAGGAATAAACTTACACACAGTCGAGTCTCTTCCTGTCAGTACTCTTTCTAAATACCAAGAATGGTGACTTTCTTTGTACCCTGAACGTGTCACAGCAGGGCCGCATGAAAATGCAACAAGTTCCCAAAGGTTTAAATCAGTTCAGATCGTTCTTGTTTTAACTTTGAAAAGATCATTAATATCATCATCAGGAAAAATACAGCACGCTTTTAAATTGCTGCTTTGACCTTAGAAATCAGCCTGGTGGTCAGCAGGAGTGGCTATGCGACCGAGCTTCTGCAGAGCTTCCACGTGCTCCTTCTGCAGAAAGAAACCTAAAGGAATCATGAAACAAGGGGAGAACAGCGAGGTCAACATCTCGGACCAACAGGCTGAGTTCGCTAAGGTGTTAGGGACTGAAATGGACTTGTCCATCTTGTCCAAGTAGGGGATTGAAGGATCAGGCTTAAGGGCAAAGATTAAAGGTGAAAGGACATACATCTCTTTTTTCATTGATTCAGAAACAGCCTATTGTGCTGCTTTTAAGGTTCTAGGTTCCCCAGTGGCTGATGAGAATTTCTATTAATGGCTCGGCCAATGAATATATGCTCTCGCAAGTTACCTGTGGAATTATTCAGGTTTCCCTGGTGTTTCATGAGGACAAGGCACCTATTTTTCTCCCAAGGTTTAAGTTTGTTTGAATAACTAGGTGACCAACGGCCATTTGTTCCAGTAATTGGGTTGTGTCTCATTAACCCTATAATCTTAAATCTTGCATTTTAAAAAGTGAATCTCATTGCCTAGGCATAGAACATGCTCTATTGAATGAATTGCCAAGTTTTTTATTTGGAGATTTTTTTTTCTTAAAAAAAAAAGATTAAATTGGTGGAGTTAAGACAAAAAAGGGAGTCATACTAACTCCTTCTTTAGCGCCCCCTCTGCCAAGGGTGGCGCCGTGCCTTCCCACATCCCCATCGTCCCTGCCCACTCACATTTCTCTGCTTGGCCGTGCCAGGATTTCATACAGGGGAGGCTTTATGCCACACAGCCCTTTCAAACTCCACATCTAAATCATCTTTATGAGCCTTGAAAACTTGGATCCCTAGTGCGGCTCCTGGCATCCCAAACAGCGGAAGCCCTCTGTTAGCTTGAGGCACGGAGCCACACAGGCAACGGCACCCTCTGGCTGAAATGCGCTTTCAATAGCTCGTGTGCCAGAGAACTGCTCTCTACTCCCCTTGGTGAGGGAAAACTTCAAAATATTTGGGCATCTGAGATTTACAAGGCATGCTGAACAGGGGAAATCATGCATCATTTAGAAGTTTTCCTGTGCTGAAGGAGACATATGGTGGTCACGTTTTCTAATGCAGACATCAGAACCCTTGATTGTATTGTTGAAGTAAAGGAGCAAAATATTTAAAATCAGAATTATCTTAGAAAAGTACATATGATAAGCACACCTCCCAGGAGTTGCTAGACCAAGGATCTCCATTTGCTTCAGAATCAGCTAGGAAGTCAGTCCTTTTTGGTCTTTTCCCAGTACTTTCTGAAACTTTCTAGTACCTCTGTCAGTGTTTTATGTTGATAAAGATCTCTGCCCCCAACCCCTGAATTATTTGTCCCTGACCCAGGCCACACAGAGAAACGTCAAGATAACAGCATCCTTCCTGTTGCCGGACCCTCACCATTAGAAAACCTCATATGGGTCCTAAACAGAAATGTGGCCAATTTGAGCAGATTCCAGGGTCCACGGGAAGCACCATCAAACTGCAGAATCAGCTGCCTGCTTCTCACTCGGTGCCGACTCTACTTTTGCCCTAACCCATGTTCCTTCTTCAGAGTGATAATACCAATCATAATATTGATCATGATAACAATGGACATTTAGCTGGGGGGCTTATTAACTCCTGTAACTATCCACACGGTTTCCTTTAAACTCTTCGTAGGGGTTTCCTGAGGTTAACATTTTTAAAACTTTAAATTAAAACCTTATTTTTTTATTAGAAGCAATATTTAATATTACAGGAGAAAGAAATCAGAAACTATGGATAACCAAGACAAAAGGAAATGTTGACAGCACCCACAATCTCTCGCTCTGCAGTGTTCACCAGCAAGGGCCCAACGGGAAACAGTGTTCCCGCAGGCAGCAGAGGCGCCTTCCGGAGCGGTGGGAGTTCAGAGCTTAGCAACCCGCATTCTGCTTCCCGGGCTCGGCGCGGTCTCCCTCACTGCAACCTGAAAACCTAGCCCTGAGGCTTAACCCTCCATCCCCTGCACTCCCTCTGCCCCTACAAATACCTGGAGAAGTTAGGGCGCGGGGTGGGGTCCAAGATGGCTGCACAGGGGGCATTTAGGTATAGCAGGCTGACATGTGGCTGTGGTGGGTTGCTGGGGAGTGTCCCGCAGCCGCATTTACATGGCAGGCATACTGCATTTCCCCGGAAAGTGTGTTTAAGAAATGGACATCACTGATATTAGACTGACAGAGACTGTGACGGGTAAAAATCCTCTTAGGATGAACCTTAGCATTGGCTTGTGGTTGACCCTGCTAGGGAGAGAAACTGCAGAGCAGATAGATTGCCCGAAGGCAGGGGAGAGAGGGCAGCTGTGGAGACAGGAAGGAGCAGCTGGGGCAGAGAAAGGGGTCTAAGACAATGGCTCTTAGGTCATCCGCTCGCCTGGGGCTGGCTCCCCCAGGACTCCGGCCGCAGCCAACTCGGCTTGCTTTCTTTGTCCTTATTGAATTAGAAGGGAGTCAAGGAAGCCTGTATGATTGTAAATCAGGGAAATGCATGTGACTTTTAAAAGCTTGCAACAGCAAACTTTCCCATTGGAATCGAGCCAGCCCAGGGCAGATGTGTCAAACGTCTGCTTTTGGCTGCCTGGCTCGCTCACTGCAGGAAATACTGGGGAGCAGTAAGAGGGCAGAAAAATGAAAATGTCATAATGTTGCATTCAGTCCCAAGATGCGAGACCTAGAGGTAAATGTAGCCCCGTTTATTGCTGAGGACAGTCTGTGAAAACAAAAGCCCAAACAGAAAACCAAACAGCTCTCCTCGCAGGAATGAGAGAGAAAGGTGGCGAACTTAGTGGAAAGTCAGGGCTGCCTACAGCATAACAAATAACCGCAGGCTGGAAAAGTACAGTGGAGGGGAAATGTGGGCTCTGCGGAGTCCTCCCAGGGCTCAGGGCGATTTTCCTTGGCATCTTATCAATTATGTTGCCTCTTTGAATTTGATCGTCTTGTGCTCTAAGTTGGCCCGCTCTCCATATTTTCACCAGCCTGGAGTGGGGAGAGCCTTCTAAGGTTAACAGGAGGCCCGAAACCAGAAAGAAAAAGGTTGACAGATTGGAGTGATTAAGAAGTCAAAACTTCTACTTGGCAAAATCAGCTCATATGAAGAAATTTAAAAGTCAAATGAGGACTGTGGGAAATATGTGAAACACATATAAAAGACAAAGAGTTAACAACCCAACAGAGGGAAAACGCTCCTACTAGATAATGTGAAAAGGCCAAAAGGGAAAACATAGATAAATGATAAGAAGAGGTATTTTAGAGAAGAAAATTACAAGTGGTTAACAAACATTTGAAAAATGCGCAGACTCACCGTTACAGTAATTCCATTAAACAGAGGTTTTTTTTTGTTGTTGTTAAGTTAACAAATTTTAGTAAGATTTTGATGATGTATAATGTTGTGAGAGGACAGGAAAATAAACCCCTTTATATTCCATTAGTGGGTATGTAAACTGGTATGACATTTTTGAAAGACAATTTGGCAGAATTTACAAAACTTAAAATAAACATCTTACAACCAAGTAGTCCCACTTACCAGATTCTATTTTTGGAAAGCTCCGACTCCAGAGGGAAAGACATCTGTGTGTGTGTGTGTGTGCGCGCCTGCGCTATTGTAACATTATTATAATGGAAATAAACAGGAGACAATCCAAATACCACCAATGGGGAAATGGACAAATAAGTCATAAAGTATCCAAACCGAGGAATGTTATGGGACCACCAAAAGGATGCGGTGGATCTAAGTGTTCTGACATGGTAATATTTGAAATTTTAAAAAAGACTCAGAAATATATTTGTACATACATAATTATATATAATTTTAATATATTTTGTTATATATTTGCATTTTATATTTATATATGCATATGCATATATACATACACATTATAATATGCATTTGCTTATATGTACATATAAAGCATAATCCCACTTTTATGAAAATAAAAATATCTGTACTGCAAATCTGTTTGTATATACACTTAAAAAAGCATATTCATAAATAACAAACACTTCAAACTAGTAAGTGGTTAATGTAAGGGGATGAGGTAATTAACTAATAGAAAGTTCTTATTTGTTATATTTCTGTGTTGTTGCTACACTATCTATTACTCTATAGTTAAAAAGCACAGTGGAAAGATGTAAACAAATATGCACATGCATTCATGTTACTCTCCCATTATAAGGCCCAAGGTAATTGTAGCAAGATTACTGACTGGTGGTAATGGAGAATTTTGGAGACAGCTGTAGACTGAGAACAAAAGGAATTAGACACCTTGCCTCCAGGGTTTGAAGACTAGACACTTTAACAGAACCTATGAGTTCTGTTGAACCACACTCCCACCTCAGGGTCTATAAAACCTGAAAAAAAAAAAAAGTCAACTTCTCTAGAAATTCCACCTTATTAGAGTCCTTGGGAGGCGTCAGTGAGGTCATATTTGTAAGTGTTTAAGAACTAGTTGTCACACAGTAGGTGATTCATAGTTTTTATTATTACGAAACCAGTAAATATCCCTTTCTATCTCACCTCCCAATGCAGAAGGAGGTATTATTCAACTCAAGTCTGCTTTCCCAAAGGCAGAGAGATCTTCCAAGACTCTCCTTATTGGCAGATGACATAATGGGAAGAGTGGCATCTCCTTCCTCCTGGGTGGTTGAAGGCGGGCCCTGCAGACCGATCACAGCGTTCCGGAGCATGGGCAAGGATCTGAGGGAGAAGCAGAGAAGGATAGTGAATGGCAGAAAGGTCAGGGCCCTGGTTTCCCATGGAATCACATCAAGGGTGGCAGAGATTCTTAGGTCCTCCATAAACCCAGATCCATTGCAGACAGGACTCAGGAGCCCACTGGTTATTCTGTGGAATTTCCAACTGAAGTAGCAAATAGTTGGGAAGAAATGTACCAGGTGGGAGGTAGAAAATGACACTGGTAAGTGAAGACCAGCCAGGGCCCTGAGTGCACATGATGGAATTGGACGCTGGCTGTCGCAGATGTAGATAGAGCTTGGCAAGGGTTGACGTGAGCCGCTGGATGTCCTAGTTCCACCAACCCATCATCATTCTAATAAGCTAGCATTTTCAGGTATTTCTAAGAAGCAAAACAAAACAAAACAAGACAAACAAACAAAAACCCCTCTGAATAATGAGGTTTAGAGGGACTTCTGAGTTGGTGAACAGTTCAGTGAAACAGAGAAACCTGATCAGATCACAGGGGAGGAGTAGAGAGGGGTCATAGAAGGAGGTTGCCCGAGGCAACGGTAAACAGTCTAGGATGCAACTGGCTGAGGAGCTGAATGCCTCCAGAGTGGCATGGAATTATGGGCAAGAAGATTTGAAATAGAAGGGCTCTCAGATGGGCGGTGGGGGCTCTCTCTGGCTCTTGGGCTCTCTCTTCCTCGAAGACACCTGGACGATCATGCTGCAGCTGCCTGCGTTTCCCAGTGGATGCAATTTAGGGTGGAAAGGAACCCTGGGCACAGCCCAGGGTCGGGCTGGCCTGGCAGAGGGTGGCAGGGTTGTTCTTTGCATGTTCTAGAGGGGACAGGCTCTGAGGAAGAAGGCTGTCATTCTTCCAAAATGGTGTAGCTTTTGTATCTTCTGTTGTTTTAGTTTGTAAACTAATGACATAGAAATAAGATAAAACTAACAAGGGGAATGATAGAACTGAGGTGTTAAAGAGCTTAGCCTTAACTGATAAGTCTAAGTGACTAATTCATGTAGAAAGCTATTATTTCAAAATTGTGAAGCTTTTGAATAAAGACTCCTTTCCTTTATTACCAAATCTTTGCCTCTGGAATTTTGCCTAGAGGGTGGCGGCAGGCAGCAGAACCCCAACTTGCTGTTCAGTAACAGAGAGAGAGGGGTGACAGCAGAGGAGGCGCGGAAGCTCTGTGCCCCTCCCCCATGCTCTGTCTTATGTATCACTTCCAAATGGGAACGGATCCAATTCCTCAGTTGTATCCTTTATAATAAAACTATAATCATAATAATAATCATAATCAACTAACAGATCCTTTCTCCCACGCCAGCTTTGCCGTGAATTAAACTAGGTGGTGAATCGTAGAAAAAGATCCTTAAGATAAGAGAATTCTATTTTAAATATAAAATACAAATTATAAACTAGACTTTTTATAACTTAATTGGACTAAAAATATCACTGTACTGGACAAAGTTTAAACTAGGCTGAGAAAAGTAAGGTGAGGTGATATAGACCCAAGATAGCGGAGGAGTAAGTGGAAGCTGCACTACCCTCCTCCCAGGACCAACCTGAAATTACAACTAAATTATAGAGAAATCACCCTGAACAACCAACTGAACACTAGCTGGAGAGAAGCCTTATAACCATGGACAGGTGGAAGAAGGCACAACAGGACTGGTAGTGGGTGCGGATGAGGTGTGAGAGGGCTGGCCGGGGCAAGAGGGTGGCAGCTGAAGTTTGGGAGGGATAGCTCAGCAACCGGGGGGGTTCCCCTGAGAAGCACGGGGTCTAAATCACAAGCTTGGCTACACAGCTTATAGCACCAGAGCCAGGAAAGGAACCCAAATAATATAAAACTGTGAAAATCAGCAAAGTTTCTGTCCACCAGAGAGGGATGGCTGGAGACTCAAGAGAGTCTCTTAAAGGGCCAAGACATAAAATTTTGTTTGCAGTCACTTACCCTGGTCTCTGGCAAAGGGAGGCCTGAGTAGACTACAGACGCTTGAGGAAAGCCTGGGGTTGGTGGCCCTGGAGAGAGAACTGAGGAACAGCTGCCGAGATCCCTGTGCTGAGTCATTCTCCATACTAGAGAGGCCATCTTTCTCTGGCAGAGCACTCCCTTCCAAGTGGCACCAACCTGAGCGGAAGCAATAACCCTACCCACAGGAATTACTCTGTCCTGTGCTGTGGAGCTTAAGCCTGGCTGCTGAGTACATTTTGAGGCTATAGCAGTGATTAGTTTAAGCTCCGAAGAGTTAATAGACACTCCCCTGCGCCCAGTGCTGGTAAAGCCAGCCTTGGTGTGCATCCCTGTACATTCTGCACACATCTATGACCAGCAGAGGGAGCCATAAGATGTGGGTCATTGATAGCTCCAAACAGGTTTTCCGGTGCCAGTCACAAGCAGTGTCTGACAACGGCCTACATTAGACTCTTTACAGATCTACCTAATACACAGAAACAAATACAGAGAAGCATCCTAAATAGAAAGACAAAGAAACAGAGCCCAAATGAAAGAACAAGAGAATTCTCCAGAACGACTAGATGAAATGGAGGCAATTAATTTATTAGAAATAGAGTTTAGAGTAATGATTATATGGATACTCAAAATCATGAAAAAAAAAATAGAAACCATAAAAAAGGACCAGTCGGAAATAAAGAATGCAATATCTGAAATAAATAATACACTGGAAAGAATAAACAGTAGGTTAGATGAAGCACAGGATCAAATCAGTGATTTGGAAGACAAGGTAGAAAAAAACCTAGGCAGAGCAACAAAAAGAAAAAAGAATTTAAGAAAAATCAAGAGTTTTTAAGAAACGCTTTGGACAACATTAAGCGTAACAACATCCACATCATGGGAATACAAGAAGGAGAAGAGAGCAAGCAAGAGATTGAGAACCTATTTGAAAAAATAGAGACTGAAAACTTTCCTAATCTGGTGAAGGGAAAGTTTGCAGAAGTCCAAGAAGCTCATGGAGTTCCAAACAAGTTGGACCCAAAGAGACCTACACCGAGATACATAATAATCAAACTGGCAAGGCTTAAAGACAAGGGCAGAATCCTAAAAGCCACAGAGAAAAGCAGGTAGTTACCTTCAAGGGAGCACCAATTAGACTGTCATCTGATTTCTCAACAGAAACATTTCAGGCCAGAAGGGAGTGGCGTGAAATATTCAAGGTGATGAAAAGCAAGGACCTACAACCAAGGCTACTTTACCCAGCAAGGCTATCATTTAAAGTCCAAAGAGAAATAAGGAGCTTCACAGGCAAGAATATGCTAAAAGAGTTGGTTAACACCAGGCCAGTATTGCAACAAATGTTAAAGGTCTTGCTTAAGAAGAAGAAATAAAGGGGGGGGGGGGGAGAAAAAGAGTCTAACAATAAAATGGCACTAAATATGTGTCTATCAATAATCACCTTAAATGTAAATGGCTTAAAAGTTCCAACCAAAAGACATAGGGTAGCTGAATGGATAAGAAAACAAGACTCATATATATGCTGCCTCCAAGAGACCCACTTAATATCGAGAATAACACAGACAAAAAGTGAAGGGATGGAAAAAATATCTCATGCAAATGGAAAAGAAAAAAAGCTGGGGTAGCAGTACTTACATCTGACAAAACAGACTTTAAAGCCAAGGCTATAGCAAGAATCAAAGAAGGACACTATATAATGATAAAGGGAATAATCCAACAAGAGGATATAACCATAGTAAACATTTACTCACCCAACATAGGAGCACCTAAATATGTAAAGCAAATCCTGATGGACCTAAAGGGAAAGATCGAGAGAAATACAGTCATAGTCAGAGATTTTAACACCCCACTGATTTCAATGGATCAATCTTCCAGGCAGAAAATCAACAAGGAGGCAGCAGCCTTAAACACACACTAGGGCAAATGGCTTTAATTGGTATCTTCAGACCATTTCACTCCAAAGCAACAGAATATCCATACTTACCAAGTACACATGGAACATTTTCTAGGATAGAACATATGTTAGGACACAAAACAAGTCTCAATAAATTTAAGAAGATTGAAATCACATCAAGCATCTTGTCTGACCACAATGCTAGGAAACTAGAAATCAATCACAAGAAGAACGCCGAAAAACAAGCAAAGACATGGAAGCTAAGTAACGTTATTAAACAATGAATGGGTCAATAAGGAGATCAAGGAAGAAATCAAAAGATACTTTGAAACAAATGAAAATAGGGACGCCACAATCCAAAATCTGCAGGACACAGGGAAAGCAATCTTAAGAGGAAATTCACAGCATTACAGGCCTATCCAAAAAACAAGAAAAAACTCAAATAAACAATCTAACTTTACACTTAAAGGCACTTGAAAAACAACAACAACAAAGCCCAAAGTGAGTAGAAGGAAGGAAACAATAAATATCAGAGCAGAAATAAATGAAATAGAGTCTAAAAAAAATTACAAAAGATCAATGAATCCAAGAACTGGTTCTCTGAAATGATAAACAAGATTGACAAAACTTTAATCAGATTCATCAAGAAAAAAAGAGAGAAGACTCAAGTAAATAAAATCAGAAATGAAAGAGGAGAAATAACAACAGATACCAAAGAAGTACAAAGAATTATAAGAAAATATTATATGCCAACAAACTGGACAACTAGGACAAAATGGATAAATTCCTAGAAACATACAATCTTCTTAAGCTAAAGCAGGAAGAATCAGAGAATCTGAATAGACAGATTACACCTAGTAAAACTGAAGCAGTAATCAAAAAACTCCCAACCAAAAAAAGCCCTGGATGTCTTCAATGGTAAATTTTGCCAGACATTTCAAGATGAACTAATATCTCTCCTACTCAAACTGTTTCATAAAATTCAAGATGAGGGAAGGCTCCCAAACTCATTTTACAAGGCCAGCATTACCCTAATTCAAAAACAATATAAAGACACTACAAAGAATAAAATTATAGGCCAATATCCCTGATGAACATAGATGTTAAACTCCTCAACAAAACATTAGCAAACTGAACACAGAAATGCATCAAAAGGGTTATACGCTGTGATCAAGTTGGATTTATTCCAGGAATGCAAGGCTGGTACAACATTTGCAAATCAATAAATGTGATTCACCACACAAACAAAATAAAGAATAAAAATCACATGATCATATCACTAGATGAAGAAAAAGCATTTGATAAAATCTATCACCATTTGTGATAAAAAAAAAACCAAACTCTCAGTAAAGTGAGATTAGAGGGAATGTACCTAAACATAAGAAAGGCCATATGTGACAAATCCACTGCCAGCTCCATTTGCCAGCTTCACAGGCAAAAACTACAAGTGTTCCCATTAAGATTGGGAACAAAACAGAGATGTTCACTTTCACCTCTCTTATACAACATAATATTAGAAGTCCTACTTAGCAATCAGACAAGAAGAAGAAATAAAAGTCATCCAAATTAGATAGAAAGAAGTAAATCTGTTTTTATTTGCAGGTGACATGATACTATACCTAAAGAACCCCAAAGATTCCACCAAGAAACTACTAGAACTAATAAATGAATTCAGCAAAGCAACAGGATACAAAATTAATATCCAGAAATCCAGAAATCAGTTGCATTTTTATATGCCAATAATGAACTAATGGAAAGGGGAACTAAGAAAACAATCCTATTCGAAACTGCTAAAAAAGAACAAAAAACAAAACCAAAATCTGAGAATAGACCTAACCAAGGATGTAAAAGACCTGTGTTCAGAAAATGATAAGACACTGAAGAAAGAAATAGAAGGAGATACAAATAAGTGGAAGTACGTACTGTGTTCATGGACAGGAAGAATTAACACCATTAAAATGTCCATACTACCCAAAACAATCTACAGATTCAATGCAATTCCTATCAAGATTCCAATGACATATTTCAGAACTAGAACAAATATTTCAAAATTTTATATGGAACCACAAAAGGTCCTTCATAGACACAGTGATCCTAAGAAAGAAGAACAAAGTTGGAAGAACTATACTACCTAATATCAAACTATACTGTAAAGCCATAGTAATCAAAACAGCATGGTACTGGCATAAAAACAGACATATAGATAAATGGAACGGAACAGAGAGCCCAGAAATAAACCCATACCTTTATAGTTCATTAATACTCTACAGAGGAAGCAAGCACATACAATGGGCTAAAAATAGTTTATTCAATAAATGGTATTAGGAAAATTGGACTCATATGTGCAGAAAAATGAAACTAGACCATCTCCTTAGACCACACACAAGAATAAATTCAAAATGGATCAAAGACTTAAATGTTAGACCCAAAACTATTAAAATCATAGAAGAAAACACAGGCAGCAAAATCTCAGACATTGCTCATTATCAATATTTTATTGGATATGTCTCCTGTGGCAAGGGAAACAAAAGAAAAAATAAAGAGCCGTGACTACATCAAGCTAAAAAGTTTTTGCGCAGCAAAGGAACACATCAACAAAGTAAAAAGAGAACCCACAGAATGGATGAACATATTCTCTGAAACATCTGATAAGGAATTAATATCCAAAATTTATAAAGAATTTACAAAACTCAACACTGAAAAAAACAAGCAACCCAATTCAAAAATGGGCAAAGGACCTGGATAGACACTTCTCCAAAGAGGACATACAGATGGCCAATAGACATATGAAAAGATGCTCAGCGTCACTAATCTTCAGAGAAATGCAAATTACAACCACAATGAGATATCACCTCACACCTGTCAGAGTGGCTGTCCTCAATAAATCAACAAACAAGTGCTGGTGAGGGTGTGGGGAAAGCAGAGCCCTTTTGCACTGTTGGTGGGAACGCAGACTGGAGCAGCCACCATGGAAACCGGTACTGAGATAGCTCAAAAAATTAAAAATGAATCTGCCTTTAGACCCAGTGATCCCACCTTGGGAATATGTCTGAAGGACCCAAAACACTAATTTGAAAGAACATAAGCACCCTTATGTTCGTCGCAGTGTTATTTACAATCACCTAGATAGGGAAGCAGCGCAAGTGTTCATCAGTAGATGAGTGGATAAAACAACTATGGGACTTTTACACAGTGGAATACTACTCAGCCTTAAAAAGAAAATTTTACCCTGTGTGACAGCATGGATAGACCTGGAGAACATTATGCCAAGTGAAATAAGCCAGTCAGAGAAAGACAATCACCATATGATTTTGCTCATATGTGGAATCTAATGAACAACCTGAACAAGGATGTGGACAGACTCATAGATGGAGGGCAGGGTGACAGCTGTGGAGGTGAGGGAAGGGGAGGATGCGGAGGGACTGAGCAAAAAGGAAAAAGTGCTCATGGACATGGACAACAGTGTAGTGATTGTTGGGGGAGAGAGTATAAGGGGACTAAATAGTAATGAAAAAATACAATAAAAATTTAAGAAAAAAAAATGTGTGCCATGACTGGTATAGCTCAGTTGGTTGGGCATCATCCCGCAGGGCAAGGGATCACCCATTCAATTGCCAGTCGGGGCATATGCCTGGGTTGCGGGTTCGGTCCTCTGTCCGGGCATGTGCGAGGGGCAGGTAATCTGGGTTTCTCTCTCACGTCGATGTTTCTCAACCTCTCTTTCTCCCTTTTCCCTTCTCTTTAAAAATAAATAAATAAAATCTTAAAAATAACAAAGAAATATGTTTCACGCAGATTTTATGGTGTGTGTCTAGATATGGTAGTTGAAGGGCTTGAAGAAAAAAAAAATGGTCGAAGGGTAGGACCAAGACTGTAGTAAGTAGCTGAGTTCCGGCTTGCGCGGATCTCTCTTCTTCCCACCTGCCCCACCTTGTTCCTCCTCTTTGCTCCTGAAGAAACATTTCTCTCCCCCTTTCATGGAGTTGTAAAGATTGAACGGGTCCAGGAGGAAAAAAAGTTGATTTTTAAGGTAAAAAGAATCAAGACAGGTTTTTCTTTTTGTTGTTATTGTTGTTGTTCTGTTTGTTTCTGAATACTATACTTTCAAAACTATATACTGGAAAGCATATTGAAAAGGAATTCAGGGTAACTAAGAGACTTGGAACAAACATCTCAGGATCTCCTGGGCTCAGTTTCCTCATTTTTAAAGTCTGGCATTTGGTAGCATTATGGTCTCAAGGATTTCTCAGTACTTATGATTTCTGCTTTAATTCATAAACTGAAAGGGACATTGGCTGGCATCTAGTCCAAGCTATCACCACAAGGGGCATCCCAAGAGTTACATTAAGGTTTATAAGTGAATGTTTTTGAGCCCTACCAAAAATTGGTAATTTTCCTTAAATAATAAATTATCTAGATCAAAAGATGTTACCTAAAATTCAGCCCCATTCCTTCAGTGTGTGACTGCAGAATTGATCCATTGAAGGACTCTGAGCCGGAGCCAGTCTGAGTTTCTCAAAAGTTCATCGAAGAGAAGTGTAATGACTAACAGAGAACTGACACCCTTAGCAGAGACCAGGGATGTTTAAGAGTAAATACTAGTAGGTTAGGTTATGCTCTGGTAGCAGCAGATGCGGCCATAAATTTCATGGGCTCAACAACCACAAGAGTTTATTTCTTACTTATGTAAAGTCGTGGGGTTAGTGGGGCTCCCTGCCTTCCAGTGACTCCAGGGGCTCAGCTTCTCTGCATCTTGTGCTGCCAGAATCTCAACATGTGACTTTAAGTTCATGCTTCGGGAGAGGAGAGGGACCGAGAAGGCACATTGACAGTTAAGAATGCAGGAGCAGATGTGCCATATCACTTCTGCCCTCATTCCTGTCTGCCAGAGCTCAGTCACATGACCTCAGCCCAGTGGACAGGACACTGGAGAATACATAGGAGAACACGTGGACACTCAGTGAGCACTGGCTGTCTCTGGATGAACTGATGATGCAATCCGGGACAAAGTCACCAAAGTCAGGAACAATTCCCTGCCTAGTGTGTTTAGAAATGGTGACCAAAGGCCTTGATTTTCAATCTGTGGCTTCTTTAAATTATTTATTGCTCTCCTGAAAAATGATTTTAGCTTGGGAAAACTGAGGAAGCTTGCTAGGAAGTAGGTCTTCTGAACTCTGCTTCATGATATCTAGAGATGGAGTTGCCTTTAAATGGCTGCATCACACTGTTGATTCATCATAAACTTTAAGTCAATTAAAATCCTCACATAATTGTTCAGAGAAACTTCTGTGAGGCTAGACCTTCACATCCTCTTAGTGTGCTGTTCACTTTGCTTTATACCTAAAGGCAGGGCTTTGCATTTATTCTGTTAAGTGTCATCCTGTTATTTTGAGACACTTGCTTCAGTCTTCTGAATTTTTTATTTGGCCATGCATTGTCATAGTTATTTCTTCAGAACTGGCATCCTACACCAATTTGATGAGTATGTGTTCTGTGCCAACACTCAAGTTCTTAAAAAAAATAGGTCAAGGTCAGAGCTCCCCAGTGGAACACCAGAGACTTCCCTGGAGAGGCGTCGCAATTCATTAATAAACACAGTGGGTTCATTTGTTCCACCAGCTTCAGATCCTTCTTACCAGACTATCAACCAGTTCATATTTCTCCAATTTCTCAAGGATTTCTTAAGATTTCACAGCATGCCTGCATGAAAACTGAACTCATTATCGTCTTCCCTCAACCCACTCCTACTCCCCAGTAATCTACTGGTTGATGGCACCACCATCCAGCCACTGAGCCAGAATCCTGGGTGCAATCCCAGATCCTCCCTCTCCCTCAGCCCCCTCAAAAGTAAACTGGTGCAAAGTTAAATCAGTGCAGCGCTGCTGCCACCGAACTGGGGCTGCTCCCCCGAGGCCTGGACAACTGCCTCTAAGCTTCTTCCCATGTCCCGGCCTTTTCTCCTCTGGTCTATGGTCTTCCTCCTCACTGGAGTTCTTTCAAAACTGCAGGTCATAATGGGTTGCATCCTTGAATAAAACCCACCCAAACTCTCCAGTGCGAGGAGAATATTAAGAATATTTAACAAGTAATTGAGCAAGAGCCACAGCTAAGGAGAAGGCCACAGGGCTACTCCAGAAGGAAAGCTGGGACCCTTCTGTTTTCAGATCCCAAATGTTTCCAGGGGCCACCTTCCCACTCCCTCTGCCTGCTTCCAGGGGTTTCAGCAAATCCCACATTTGCATCTGAACACTCTAGTTCTCTTTTCTTTACCCTCGCAAAGATCTTTCTCCAACTCAGAAAAGGCCTTGTCTCCGAGGCTGGGAAGTTTCTCTTGCATCAGCATGCATTCTGCCCTACTCCCTGGTTTGGGGAGAAACTGGCTAGTCTTTCAGGCTTTACTCTATTGAGTCAGAGCCAAGGTTTTAGAATTTTAAAATAAGTAAATAAATAAAACAAAAGCTACTCTCCCCCACCCCTAACTTTCCGTCTCCCTCAAGCACTAGGCTCTTAAGAATAAAAGCTTTCAAGGTTTTCTTTTTAGAGTCTCAGCCAGAAATTGGACTCTATTCTAGCTGTATTCTTTTGTGTCTTTTCTTCTCTGGGGCAATCAGCCTTAGTCTCTTGATCTGGTTCAATGGTGAAAGGGCCACAAGGTAAAAAAAGATTTTCTGAGGAAGAAAAAGGCTTCTCATAGTATTTCAAAATATTTTCCCAGTTCTTTGTTATCTGTCCACCTACCCTACTAAATTCAGCTCCAGGTGGGCAGGGACCCATATTTCACTGACCTCTGTTTTTCCAGTGCCTGGGACATATTAGATGCTCATTAAATATTTACTGACTGACTAATTAAACCGATGAACAAATAGAGACCATGTCAATGGCATTTTTCTAATCAACCAGTGCGCTAATTCTATGAAAAGAGAAATGCAAGGATCTGACCCAGTCCCCCTGTTGTTGCCTGGCTCAAGCTGCAGGAGCAGGAAAACGTACTGCTTCTTTTGAACAAGATGCAGAAACCACAGGGATTTTAAGACCACATCTCTGGAAATCAATTTTTATAGAGAAAAAAAGGATGTGGGCATAAAGAAAGAGCAAATGTAATAACATATTTGCAGATAATGACTAATTCCTGGGCTCTTGGGGGGGGGGCATAATTCTTCCAGTAGAAAACACGCCTTTTGTTGTCTTCTCACCTTATGGATGTTTTCTCTCATTACCACTTAATTTACATAATTTGGTAAAAATAGCTCAGTGGGTTCTGCCTGGATCCTTCCTTTTTGGACAAAGCCAAGAGGGGGAAGGATTGAGGGTGGGAGGTGGGGGTGGGTGGGGCAGGGGAAAGTGGTGACAGGAAAATGGAGACACTGTACTTGGCCAGCAGTAAAAAATAAATAAATAAATAAAGCCTGCCCAACTTGCCGGGCTCCCCACCCAGAGCTGGGCCTTACTAACGTGCATATTAACATAAAAAGTAAAATCTTTCTCAGGGTCTAAATATTAGACCCTCCTAATTGTTTCTAAAAGGACTCTTTCTCCTTTCTGTGACTTTCTCCTTGCTGTCTGTGGCATTTCAAGGCAAATTATCATCGACCTTGTGTGATTGCTAACAGATTTCAGTGGCTTAGTGCCATTGCGCGGTGCCCACAGTAGGTGCCACAGCTGCGCAGTGCGGGTGAAAGCAGCCACTGCTGGGCTCCTGGAGCAGCAGGTATTATAAAGAGGAGGAAAGTAGGTGAGTTCTGGACCCAGAGAGCCTGGTTTGAATTACTGCTCTGTGGCTGCTCTGAGGGAATTATTTATTATTCAAAATATTACTGGAATATTTTATAATAACCATGAAAGTTATACCGTATCTATTGATTTAGCAAGTGACTCACTACCTGGATCCCTTTGATCTCACTGAAACAAGACCTGGGAGAGAAAGTGGATGTGAGAACAGCCTAGAGCACTCGCAGTCCAGATGGCGAGGGCTGACCCAGCTCACAGGGCCTGCTGCGGTAGTGTCCCCACCCTCCCTCCTCTCTGCGTGTGCTTTTCTCAGGAAGGCACAGCCTCTGCGGCCAGAAGTTCACGCTGAGCCCCCTGAGTGGCTCTGCTGCCCAAGGAGATGGGCCCACAGGTTCTCAAACTCTACCAGTGGGTTGGAAAGCCTTTTGTTCTCCAGTCTCCAAGTGCTGGATCACCACACAACCTGACGAGTTATGAAAAGTACAGGAGGAAAAGGTTTTCTTAATGCACCACATGGCTGCTACATTAGTTTTGTGTGTGCGTGTGCGTGTGTGTGTGTGTGTGTGTGTGTGAATAACTAAATCCAGTATTCTGGGTTTTCTTTATGCTCTGGCTCCATTTTTATATCCAGTTCTTGAAAAGACATTTTATTCATTCTTAGTTTCAAAAAAAAATCAGGCCCATTTTGCAGTTCAGCTGTTTTCAATTATGTTACTCCACCCACTCTCTGTGTTTCTCTGGGCACTCGTTTACCTGATGAAGGATTTATGAGGCAGTCCTCTGCTCTTTCTCAGCCACTGTGGTCACGCTGCCTCCCGCACACCTAATCTATTCCCCAGGGAGCTTGCTGGCCTGATCAGAAACTGTGCCAAGTAGAATATGAGAGTTCATCTTCCTTTCTACCGCCCCTCCCGTTCCCAAACATGTGTTGGTACATGAATATCAACCCAAGGGTGCTTTTTAACAAGAATCATTATGTTTCTTCATGTCTTTAAATCAGTATACATCTGCCCCGGGTCCCCTCCCTCAAGGCTGGAGGGAAGCGTAATTTCAGTCATTGCCAGAACTTCCTACTTTCAAAACCTGTGCAAGAGAACTCATGTATTTCCTAAGCAACAGGTTGATCCTTGCTGGTTACTGCCGTGATGTCTGTTGTTGCAGTCCAGCTGGGGCCATCAGCCCCAGCAGCCGTCCTTAGGGCTCTGGAATCTTAGGTAAGACTGGGGTCCCCTGTATCTAGGACCAACTTCCCTAGGTGTCGACCAGCTGTCCTTGGGGGATTCTTTTCTTCTTCAGACTGTGGCCAAGGAGCAGTGTGTGATCCCTAACTCTAGGAGGACCCTGACTTGTATCTCCTTTCACCTCTTAGGAAATCTCGCCCCAAAGTTGAAAGCCACCCCCTTTCCTCTCTTTCCTCTTTAGGACACTGGCATAATTTCTTCAAAGATTTAAGCTCTCACGAAAGACAGAAAAGGCCTTTGACATCAAGTTTTCTGTTGTGCAAAATTCCTGAGGCAAGCAGAGTAGTAGAATCCTTGAAATGAGAGGGTGGAAGAATACTGAGAGTAAATTATTTCCTCAAATATTATCCTGTTTGCTCTTTTCTGAATGAGTAAACCCTAGTTAAGAGCAACACCTGGGGGACACCTGAAAGGGAGGAAAAAGATAGTTGTGACACAGAGACATCTGTAAAGGAGCGTAGGGGAGAGGGATGGCTGTAACGGACCTGTGAGTGGGAATCGCAGTTAAAGTATGTGTATGGTTTTCTACAATTCTCCCATAGCGAATGCCTCAATTTTATGTTGCAACACTAGCACTTCTTCACGTACTTTCCTTATCATGTCTCTCTTTTTTAATTCAATTGCATTTTTTCCTGTTTTTCTTTTCTCAGCATAATTTCCGGTCATGCTCACTGGTACAATATAACTACCATAGAGTTAGATATTCTTCATCAAGGTATCCAGGTATCATGAAGGCCGGATTGCTGGTGGTTAGTCATTGGGCCAACATGAGGAAATTAGCCCACAACCCAGTCATTGTAATACTCAGATGACCAGGTCAGATCAAACGTGATTTGAAGGTTGAGCAACCACCCTGCAAGTGTTCGAGCCAGCTTAATGCATAACTATCTCCTTAATTATAGAGGCAAAAGCAACATTAGCTTGTAGCTACAACCTGGCTTCTCATGCTTTTTGAATGATTGTCATCTTCTTGCCTTCTTTCAGTTGGTAGCAAATGTGAGTTTCTGAGCCACTGTTTTCCACGTCACTTTTTACACCTTTATGCCTGTTAAATGTTTATAAATATTTAAGCTTGTGAAAGCTGTTTATTGTATTTCTATTATCCACCTTTGTTGCAAAACATCTGCTTTCTTTCATATGCATGCTTCATACAAAAGAAGGTTTTGAGCTAAGCAAATGTGCCATGAGCTTTCACAATTTTGTAGTACATGGTTTCCTAAGTTCTTTTTTCCATCACAAATTGCCTTTCACTTCTGTCCTCCACATATTTTTATTCTACAGAACAGAAGTTAGCACACTACTTTGCACGGGCCAAACCTAGACTGTGGCTTAGTTTTGTAAATAATGTTTTGTTGGAACACAGCCGTGAGCATTCTTGTATGTATTGTCTATGGCCGCTTTCACACTACCATGTCAGAAGATGAGTGGTTATGATGCAGACAGTATGATGTGCAAAGCTTTAAGTATTTCTACCTAGATGTTTCATAAAATGTCTGCTGACCCATGTTATGGAACAATAACCAAAATTCTTTCTGTCACAGAATCTCAGAGTTTCAGAGCTCGAAAGGATATTGGTCCAAGAATTTTATTTTAGAGAAGATAAAACAGGCACATCCAAGCAAGAGTAAACTTTCCCTGAATGCTTATTTTGTGCCAAGCACTGTGCCTTAGAGAGTATTATCTCATTTAGGGCCCACAACCAATATCATTATTCCTATTTTTTAAAAATAGATGAGTAAACAAGGACACGAGAGCTGAAGTAACTGTTCCATGGCCACACATCTAATCTAATAATGGAAATGGTGGTATTGGACTCAGGGAGTGAGACTATGTTTTGTTTCTTTTTTTATTATTGCTTGCCCGGCACATAGCATTCGGTCTGGCACATCGTAAGTGCTCATATCCCCTTGTTCTACTTCAGACGTCAGCTCTTCAGGGGTGGTAAAGAATCCCCGCGTGTGCTGCCGCCCCTTGCGACTCTTTGCTGTCCAGGTTAGGGTTCTCCTTAGGACTCTGTCTGGCGGCTCTGGGAGCAGGCACAGACTGGAAGTTCAGGGAGGTCCACCCTTAACTAATTGGGATGAATGCCTCGCCGTTCCATGCTTCGTAGGAGCAGGACTGAGACTCAGTGGCCCACAGTCCCATGACATTTATTAAAAGTGAAGACTTTTATTGACCTCCATGTTCTGTGACCAAGGGAAGAAGAGGTTCTTCTTCCCACATCTTTCCTGAGTCTTGATTGAGAATGTCCTGACCACTGGCTGTGGTATAGCACACCTGTTCTAGCATGCCTAACACCCGTCTTTCCTGGGTGAGTCACACAGGGGGTCCACTTAACCCCTTAAAAGTCTGTGTAAAGTAGAAGTGGAGCACCCAGTAGAGGCCCCTTTGTTCCCATGGGGAAATGGGACTCTTCCTCCTCAAGTCAACCCGTTATGTCTTCGTTTTCCTTGTGCTCATAAAGAGCAGAGACCCCTATTTGGGATTGCAAAGCGCATAACTAACGTTGTCAATAGGAACGACTGAGGCAACCCACTATAAGAATGAATGAGTCAGCACAAAATGAAGCTTTTGTTGGTTACACGGACACCTGCAGCTTCATAATCAGGCAGCTCCATGTGATCAGAACCCTGAGGGCCTCAACACCTACGGCCTGGCCCCACCGCTTTGGAGACATGTGTCTCTCACTCTTCAGTCAATCCCACCTTCAGGCTCTAACCTTTTATCTTTTGTAATTTGCTTCTCTCCTCAGGCTTCTGATATTGTCCTTCTAAAGTATTTGCTCCTGAAATGAAGTTCTTCTCAGTGCCTTAAACCCAGGCTGCTATACTGCTACAGAATCCCACGGCCGGGCAGGTTGTCGTCTCCAGAAAAGATGGCCTCCGTCTTCAGCTGGGCGCTTGAAATGGAGCAGCCTGGTCAGTTCACATTCCCACTGCAGCCTCAAAATTCTCCCCACCCTTGACTCTCTCACCCACCTCATCAAATTGGAACCCTCCAAATCTCCACCCCAACCTGCCCTCCTGTCCCCATCCCGCTTCACTCCTCGCACTTGACAAGGAGCCCCTCCTCCTATGAAAGGTCAGATCTCCATAGGCTTTCTCCATTGCCTCCTATCTTAACACCTCAGGGAACCTGCACTGACCACTTCCTGATCCTCAGATCTGCTTTAAAAGTCAAGTCATGTGAGAAGAATGCCAATTCATAAGAAGTGAGAAAACATCCTGGAGTAAATTATCATAGAAATATGTTATTATATATTTCATATGTTAATATATTAATACATTATATATTAATAATATATATCATAGAAATATATTATTGTTTAACTCAGGTTTTCACGTATAACCATGAAGTAAACTGTTTCCCCTCCTACGGAATGGAAATTAAAACCAAACGAAATAAAACAGGCAACAAACAAGCAGCTTCCTCTCCAACTCTGACCAACTCTGAACAAGGTTCTGTGGTCTTTCACGTTGCAGGATGCAGCCCCAACATTGCCACCAACCCCGAACTCGGCCAGCTGACAGCTGTCTGGCGTCAGCTAAAAACCCTCATGCCCAAGACAGCAAAGAAGCACCAAAAGTGGTTTTGACTTATTTGGAATCAATGATAGATGAGCCATTAATGAGAGAGCAAAAACAAAAGTGAGAGCTGAGCAACTAACAGTGTAAATATTATGAGCTGTTCTGCCTGCCAGTCTCCTCACTGCTGATGTAACCTACACCAGTGTTGTCAGAGCGGAGAAAGATGAATCCCCGGGGTGTGCACAGTGCCCATCTTCATTATCTCATCCCTCATCGCACAGGCACTGAACTCATCATTATTGTCAGCATCAGTCATCACGGTGAGTCGCCGTTATTACCGTCAGAGCCAAGCGAAACTACCCAGGATGCATTTGAGTGTGCAGCATCATTGTTTTCCTTTTTTAAGGCTTCTCTTCTCCTTATCCTGTTATGCCATAATTTAAAATACTGTAGAGCTATATTTTGCATGTGTGCATTTATGAAGTCCTCTACATATTTTATGTATGTACACATACATATTGCCATAGAAGAGCATATACACTCAACCATGTGTACTCTACTCTGTATTCAATGTAAAGAATTCTCAGTGATTACTTTGAGAAAGCACAATTATCACTTGGCTCTTTGACTTTATAACCCAACTCCATGTAAGGTGCAACCACCTGTAACATAGAGAGTAATGCTGTTTTCTAGGAGAGGGTGACTTATTTTATTACCTAATAAAAACACCTGAAGATGTAACCTGATTTTTTAAAAGCCACAATAGAAAGCAATAACAAGGGAAAAACTGGGAAACATTTTGCCAACATCAAATGTGGAAAAAGAACTTGAAACTGTATTTTGAGCAAAAGCTGTGGTAAATGTGTTTAAGTTATTTCTTTCCATAGAGAGTTAAAATCACTGAGGAACTAATTTTGAGTATAAAAACTCCAAAATGTAAAACAATTTCAAATAAGTTAAATGCTGTATAATACTTAGTGCCTAAAACAGAACACATAGTTAGAATTGGAATTTTATGAAAAATAAGGTATGCCATTTCTTTTACATAAAAGGTCAGTTTTTCCCTGCCCCAATTAAATAAACATTAGCCACATATTTAAAGACTATCGCCCTATTGGAAATTCAGTTATTAGCTTACATCCTTTTGTGTTTACCTCCTTCATTCGTGCATCCTCACGGATCTATTCTGAATGTGCTGTTTTCATCAGACTCAAACCCTTCCTGTGACAAAACCAAACAAAACTGAAAAATCGAATAGGAAATCCCCTTTGACCCCCATGTCCTCTCCCACCAGTGTCCTGTCATCTCACTTTCCTAGCCAGCCTTCTTAAATTAGCTGTAGTGGTTTGCGGTTCTGAAACCTGATTGGTTCAGCCGTCTAAGTGTTCTCCTTGATTTGATTCTTATTCCAATGCATTCTCTAAACCGTAAGTAGAGTAACTTCGAAAATACAGATCTCGTCATGACACTCTCAATCGTAAAATGCTTCTATTCCCTCTGCGCCTCTGGGGATCAGATCTTAATCCTGGAACACAGTGGCCGAGGTTCTCCACCACCTGCTCCCCTACTCGCTTCACCACTCTCGGCTCCCACTTACACCGGGAGCTCTAGCCCATCAGCCTTGCCCTGTTCAGCTTCTCAGTTGTGCCATGCTTGCTCTCACCTTGGAAGTTACTCACCCCCCGCCCCCGCTCCCTATGCCTGGACTTTGCTCTTTGCTGCTTTTTCACGGCTAACTCTTACTCACCCTGCCCCTCTCAGCGTAAATCTTTAGTCCAGCCATTGTGGTCTTTGGTAGGCTTCCCCGCCACATGCAGTCATTGCATATCCCTCTCACAAGAGTCACCACACTTGTAATGATGGGTTTAATGCCTGTACATAAGTTCCATGAAGGCAAAGGCCATGTCTACCTGTCTTCTTTAGCCCTTTATCTCCAGGACTTAGTACAGTGCCTGACAAGTGGAATGTACTTAATAAATATTCGTGAAATAAGGAAATAATATTATGATCTAATGATAGAAAGGTTCCTTTTTGGAATTTAATAAGTCAACATTTCAAGTTCTTGTTCATTCCTTCACTCCAGAATTATTTTAACTGTCTTTACCTTTCTTCAAGAAAAAGTATTTTGCGATCCTAGGATGTGGAATGTTTAACCAAATCAGACTCTGTCATGAGCAGAGAATGTATATTCACTAGTCGATCAGCCACCAAAAATATCAGTGTTAATCCTAATTTTAAAAGTGAAGATGTAGGAAAAGAAAGTCTTGAGGTTGACTGTCTTATGTATTTTACCTAAATGATGTAATAAAAATGTAACTGAAAAAATAAAATATTAGAAAATCATTTAGGAGAGACTTTAGCTAATACATAGGCATGGAGAGACACTTATACACATTTTATCAAATCTAAAAGCCATGGAAGAAAATATAGACATGTTGGATCATATAAAATTTTTAAATCCTGTATGGAAAAAGATATCATAAACAACAAAAGATCAGGAAAAATAATGCATCATATAATTCAGATAAAAATTAAATATGTATAATTGTATTAATTATCCAATTCTGCAAAATGAATGATCCTCGAACTTAGCAGTTTAAAACAACACACATTTGCCACTCACAGACAATTTCTGTGGGTCAGAAATCTAGGCGCAAATTACCAGTAACTGGATTCTTTGCTTCAAGGTCTCTTACAAAGCTGCAGCTAAGATGTCAGCCAGGCTGCAGTCTCATCTGAAGGCATGAATAGGGAAGGCCCTGCATCCAAGATTATGCCAGTATTTGCAGGATTTATTTTCTTAAAGACTATTGAAATAAGGACCTTAGCTTCTTACTGGCACTTAGCTAGAGGCCACCTCAGTTCTATGCCAGGTGGCCCTCTGAATCAGAGCAAGCATAGGAGAAAAGCCACAGAGAGAATTCCAGCAAAATAGAAGTCTTGGTCTTTTGTAGCCTAATCACGAAAGTGCTCTCTCATCATTTTTGCTATACCTTATCTTTACAAGCATATCATTAAGTCCAGCCCACACTCAGATTACGGTAGGGCATGGACACCAGGATACCAGGCCACTGGAACCCATTCTGGGAAGCTGCCCACTGCAGTAATATACAAATTCCTTTTACAAACTGGTTAGAAAAAGATAACCTAATATAAATGTGAGCAAAGGACAGGAATAGGCAATTCGCATAAGAGCAACTTTAAATGATTGCTTTATGTATGAAGAGATTCTCATCCTCTACAGTTGTCATGGAAATGCAAATTAGAGTGGCAATAAGAGAATCACAGTAACTCTCAGATAAAACTCAGATTAATTCATAAAAATGAGGCAATAGCACTCGCATACACTCTTGCTATTGGAAATATGAATTCTATAGCCCTTTTGGAAGGCAATTTGTTAATATCAATTAAAATTAGAAATACACATTCTGCTTGACTTAGAAATCTAATCTATCAAATTAAAATCAAGAATTCAAACACACACATACACATCTGCACATACATTCATACTACAGTATTGTTTCAGCACAAAAAACTAGAAACAAAATGAATAGCTATCCGTAGTGAAAGTAAAATAAAATGTTGTAAGTGTGTGCAACCAATAAAAAGAATGAATTAGAGGGAGAAAATGGAAGAAAAATAAATAAAAAGGAAGAAAGAGAAAAAAGAAAGGAAAATAAAAGTGGCACAAAAAGTATAACCATAAGAACAAGAATGCATTTATATAAAATAACATTTATTTGTTGTTATATGAACAAATAAAATAGATAAATTAAGCTTTAATGGGCTAACTGTATTAAGTGACTTGGGGAATTTTCTATCAGGTGTTTATAATATAAGTTTACTTTGAAAATCAATCAATAACATAGAGAACACATGATCACATGTACATAAAGAAAGATATGGAAAAACATGTGACAAGTTTTTAACAAATTAATTACTGGGGTGAGTTTGTTAGAAGAAGTGGTGAAAGGAGAGGATGAGGGGGAAACTATGCAATAAACATAACAAAAAATCACTTTTATTTATATATGAAGCTAAATAAGATTTAAAAGCAGGTATAATTTTATCACATTTATATAACAAGATATATGCATATTCGTACATAAAGAAGTGCAAAAAAGAGTGTAAGATGTTCATAGTGGTTGTCTCAATATTGAGAGTTCATGTAATTTTAATTTTCTTTCTTGTGGTTTTATATGTTGACTTAATTTTTTTTAAAGCCTGTAGTATTTGTATAATTGGAATGAAATAAAATATATTTACATACACTTACACACTTATGGATACACACATATGTTACATATAAATATGTGCCTCTATAATCTATTATAAGCTGACTGTGGAATGAGCCTGAAATGGTAGACAAGGTTTCTATAGGCAAGCGGCAAAAAAGAAGGCGTTTTATGTAGGGCGCCAGTATAAAGAAAGACACTGACTGAGAAAAGCAAAACATCACATTGAGTGAAAGCAAGAGGGCTGACATAACTGGCTCACAGGGAATGGGTAAGAGAATAGGGGGTCTTAAATATAGGCTGGAACCAGATTTCAAAAAACTTTAAAGATAGTTCATACATTATCTGGTGAGCAGTGGGGAGCAACGTTGAGTGTAAGATAACATGATAAGATCTAGTGGAAGATGAATTTGGCCCTGGCCTTCTGGACAGATGGTGAAGAGGGGCCTGCAGACAGGGAGAGCGTGACGACAGTAATTATGTAGACCAGGCAGGAGGCAGCCAGGGCTGGAAGTGGGTTATGTCAGTGGAAGAAAGGGACACGCTTGAGTTTTGCAAAAGACGACTTAATGATGTGGCTCCTGGCATGGGGATTTTGAGGAATAAAGCCTCTACAAACACTGATTACAACAACACAGTGCCCTGGGACTTACGTTTGTTTAATACATACACTAACATTTCTGTTTTTGTAAATGATAAAGGTATATATATATATATGACTTACGCATTTATTGTCTAGCTGCTATCTTTATGACAATCTAGTAAGAGGTGGAAAGAAGAGGTAGGGTTCTCCTTTCTAAGATAAAGAAGACAAAGCTTTCAAAGATTAAGAAAACTGCTCAACCTTAGACAGCTTAATGTCAACCTAAAGATTTGACCAAGACTCACTCTTCTGAGTTGGGCGTCAGCCTTAGCCTTTGGAGGGCCTTTGCAGGTTTTAGCATTTCTAACAGTATTTATGATCAATGATAATATGAACCACTAGGGTACAATCAACTCTAATCAGTGTACTGTCAGTAAAACAAACAGAGCACACTAGTTGAAATCATTATTAATAACTGAATATACACTTTCAAATACAGGAAAGCATTCCAGGCATGAAGTGAAAACCTACTTATGTGCTTTGCATGCTGAAATTCTAGCAATCAGTAAAATTCTGCCTTAACTCATGATGACCGTGATATCTGTCAATCTTATATAGAACAATTTTAAGTTATCTTCTAAAAATACTCATATTTTCTTGAAGCAGTGCACAAAACTTCAGTCTAGGCATTGTCTCAGTAAAATTATATCTTCTGGCAGGTGATAAGAGAAGATAAGTCTTTACCTTAATAAGCTACTACTAAGGGAGAAAAGAACATTTAATATCTGGGTGGCAACATCATTATTAACAGTATCTGAGACTAGCAGAGCTGTACACACACACACACACACACACACACACACACACACACACGCATGCAAATGTTGCTCCTTAGTAAACCTAAAGGAAAAGTGAGTGACTATTTAGTGTAGCAAATTTACATTGTAATGACCATAGAAGCAATCTGGTAGCTGACAGTAACAAGTAATTACTATTTTTGTAACAGAATGTCAAAATTTTAAAACTCCATCAACTAAAAACTTTAAGAACAAATCATCATAATAATTAAATTGTTGTTGGATTTGAAATTCACTCTATGATGAACTGAAATTTAAGTTGGTCTTGCCTTCATTGAAATTTGATAGGCATGCTTGCCCACGGAACCCTTTATGTCCCACTGAGCTGTCTAACTAGCCAGGAATTGTGAGAACCAGGGTTAGATCCCGCCGCTGCTCCAATGTTGTGTTTTCCCCTGCATGCCTCCCAGCACACTTGTTTCCACCAGCCAGGAAGGAGGTGGACACAGGGAAACCCTTAGCCTTCCTAACTATTTTTGGATAGTACTGTTTCCCTTGTTAACAACCAGAGTCCCCTCAAAGCTGCAAAATTGGTAGTGAAATCCTGGCCAATTAGAGTCACCTGAAATAAAATTTCTATTTTTTTTTTTTCTCTTAGAACCTCCCGTAGCCTTCATGCCCTGAGCAGAAAAAGCTCATGTGTTATGTCAGTATTAACTGACTTGGGTCTGAACTTGATCTTAACTTAGATTCTTATGCAATAATAAACACAGTATTATCCAGAACAAACTCTCACTGACCTAAACTAATTTCTTGGAAAGTGTTCTAGGTATTTTCCAAAAAAGACTAGAGAAATATAGGAAGTAAGCCAGCTTGGCATTGTTTATCTGAAAAACCTGCCAAAAGTCTGGTCCTGTTTGCCAGTGCCAATACTCTGGAGTGCAAACATAGTCTTGTGCAAGAGCCATTATGCAAGCTAGAAATTAATCTTAATGAGTCATTCGTTGTCCAAGGTGGATGCTGCAGAAGAAGGCCCAAGTAGTTTCAGAATCAATGTACTTCACACCCTCTGGCAAAGCTTTGTTTAACCGCCTTGCCAATAAGGAAGGAATGCCCTTGGAAAGCTTGTTGTGGGGCAGTGGTATGGGGAACTACTGGTAGAACCAAGCATGGTCCCCTGTGTCTTAATCATATCTTCATCTGATGAACTAGAACTAGAGATGTGATAAAAAGCCTTTTATATCCAGCCAGAACGGGTTTTCTTCAGTCATCTCCTGTCTACTTCTTAGCAGCAATAACCAGAATGGAAGCCAACCTGAAAAGGTCAGTCCTAGCCCAGCTTTATGAAGAAGGACAAATTTCCTTATCACTAGGATCTTACAATTTGAAAAGTTCTGTGCCTCACAAGTAACAATATGGATGTAAGGATAATACTACGCTATCAAGGCAAATCAAGGCACAGCATGATGTCAGTCATGACATATCAAGGCGTCAATGTGACATCTTTAGAGGTGATCATTTCTCAATGTTGTCAGTTACTAAACAGACATGAATCTTACACTTTCAGTGGAAATTTGGGAAGTCACTCAGTTGACCTACCATCAAGTTGAGGGAATGGGGTGGAAATATTCACAAACCTTAAAGTTTCATGTGGGTCGCTGAACAAGAGTTTATCCAGCTTAATTGATTGGAAAAGGCCCTCCCAGTACTAACCACTGCTGCATCTGCCCCTTGCTATCAATTGTCCTTCCTTCAGGGGTTAGAGTAAATATAGTCTACCTCTCTCTTTAGCTCAAACTCAGAACTCAGAGGCCAGAGGAAAAAAATAAGGAAAGATGGGAAAATATCTCCCCAAGGCCATGGCCTCATTTCCTTCTGGCTTGGTTCTCTGTCTTTGCGCTCCAAAGAATGTGGGTAAAAGTTTTTGATTGATTTAATAGGAATCAAAGAAGATGAGAGGTTTGGGATCCTCTTGTCAGTCTAAAGATCAGTTTCCAATTCTGCTTTTCGACACTCTCTAATGTAATGAGCCTGCCCAAGGGAGAAGAGAACAAAGAAACCTGTACGGGTAATCACATTCTCTGTCAAGCCAAGACCACGCAGCGGACGAATGGAAGGACAGGTGCCAGACAGGGCCACAGGATAAGTATTGAAAAGGATATCTACTTTGACATATGAAACACTACACCCAATGTCTCATTTCTCCAAATATTCTATCTCTTATATAACAAGAACCTTTTTTCCTCTTCACTTGTTCAACTTTTGTAGCTTCTTCTGAAACTGATCACTTGTTCCTTCTCGGATTTTTATCTTGTTATGGGTCATTTTCTAACACTAGACGCCGTGGATTCTGCCAGAGAGTGACTCATAAATCTCATTATTATTAAAAATTTAAAACCTCATGGAATTCGGGCAAAACACAAAACTACTATTGTCTGTATGTCTGAAATCCTATGAAAATAAATATAAAGCCTTTAAATAAATAGCATAATGACTAAAGAAATAAGTCATAGTAGTAGCTGCCCTTTGTTAAGTAACTACTTTGTACTTAAAGGTACCAATGACCAAGTTGCATTAGAATAGTATCTCTTAAAAGGTAAGAGATATTCTTCAAAGTAAAAGGCTAGGTCTTTTCAAAACAGCCTTTGGATGGTATCTTCGGAACTCAGGAGTGTTTTCTTTGTGTGTACTGACTTAGCATGTGGGTTTTGAGTCTTTCAAAAAGTGATGTTGGTGGCTGGTTGACAGTGAGCCATGGTGACTGTTGCCAGATCGCGGTTTTGAGAGGCTGAGAGAAGGAAGAGTTGGCCCAGCTCTGCCACCTGACCTTGTTTGTGGGTTTTCATGGCCCATGACCCACAATGGGGGCTGGACTTGATTGCCCAAAGTCAGCTAAGAAAAACAATGGACAATTGGATAATAACAGCCTTTCTTTCCAAGGAGGGCTGGCAAGGTGTCTTTTGAGGTGTTCTAGCAGTCAGCCACATATGCCATTTTTTCCCTCCACTTTTAGAATAACTTCAAACAATAACATCTAACATATATTCAGAGCTTGCTTTGTATCAGGTTGCATTTTAAGTAATTTACACATACTATCTCACCTAAATCACAACTTTTGAGATAGCTGATATTATCATTCTCTACTTACAGATAGGGAAACTCATGTTCAGAGAGATTTTAATAACTTCCCCAAGGCTACACAGCCAGTAGGGGGTGAATCTAAGGTGTCTGACTTCTAGTCACTATGATATACTCTTTTCTAGAATAATTACTCTTGCTCCACCATCCTCTCCACTGCTCATTTTCCTACATGTTTACATGATTTCTTGTGCAATTTTCTCCTTTCTTAGAGGAAAAAAAATTAATAAGTAATATTATGAATTTTGGAGATTGTATCCCACTCAGAAAGGTTGGACTGATCAGTTAATATATTGTACTCCACGTGGAGGTGTCCCCTCCTGCCAGAGATGGGGACATAAAGTGTAAACTGTTTTATATGATCGGGCCAATCCACAGTATTTGTGAGAGTAAGAAATCCAAGTCACCCAACAATCAACCAGAGAGTTTAATTGTAATAAATACAATGAAACATGATAGGTTATAATTATGACAAAAGGTATGGCAGGATCCAAACTTCTTCCTAAATTATTAGTCTGGTGGCTTATCAGGGTACTAATAATATTCATGATTTTAATAGAGTTCTGGTTCCAGCCACATGGTAGATTGAGCTAACTAATGTGTATTGTTCTTCCAATGCCATTCCCTTGAAAGGTCAAACAAAGTATAGTACAAACATTTTAAATCAGAGTAGAGCTCAGAAATCACAGAGTTCAGGAAAGGAAAACTGCCATGTGCCAGAGATGAAGTGCGAACCCCAAGTCGGGCCGAGCAGCTGATTAATTAGCAGGCTGCTTTTCTGTAAACCCTGAGGCAGGGATCCAGGCTCTGTCAATCTTAGGGCTCTACCATCTTTTTTATGTAATTTCCAAGGCACCAGCTTATTTTCATCAAGTTGATGAATGATAAAAGAGCACAGAGGATGGCCTGTTGGAAAGTTTTGTGGGCCAGGCTTAGCCAGCGGTCCCCAACATTTTTGCACTAGGGACCAGTTTCGTGGAAGACAATTTTTCCATGGACCAGGGTTGGGGGGATGGTTTCAGGATGATTCAGGAGAAGTGCAGGCTTAGAAATGGTCTATAGCCAGCGGTCCCTGGGAAGTGGGTTTGAATTACATTCAAACTCACTTCCTGCTGTGCGGCCTGGTTCCTAACAGGCCTGGGCCAGCACATACCCGCAGACCGGAGGATGGGGACCCCTGGATACTACTTCCGCTAACGGTCCGTTGAGCACACCTGACAACAGCTGGGGATGTAGTCTAGCTGTGCGCCAGGCGGTGGAGCGACTCTGTTTGGAGGTTAGATGCCTGTAACACAGTAAACAAAATAGTCTTACCTTCTAAACATTCTGGATAAATGCGAGTTGGAGAAAGAAATGCAAACTCTTTAAGTCTCGATTGTTTACATTTTCAGGAAGAGTACGCTGAGGAATTTTGAAGTAAATTAATAGTTAAAAGTCTTTGTCCCTAGGTACATTGTCTTTTTTTCTTAGTCTCAGGTGTGTAGATGGATCCCATGTCTCCACACTACCCTCTTATCAGGGCGAAAGCCTGATATTTGATTTTACAGCAAAGGAGGATGCTCTGCTTTTCCATTAATGAGTTCTCGTGTGCCCAATAAAGTTGTTGCTTGATCCAGGTAAATATGTTTGCCCTGTACTACTCAAAATCAGCATGTAATTGCTGCTTTCTGAGAAAACTATGAATGTACATAAATCAGGCTGTTAAAATTTCCGCACGTTTTTAGAGATAAATGAGTTCAGATGCCAAGACCAAATCCACTGAATCATAGCTATGGTATTCAGATGAAAACATGAGTTTAGTTTTTATATTTCTGAGCATTTGCTTCATAGTATTCTTATGTAAGAGTTTAATTTTGCACAAAGTCTAAAGGCTGGTTTGATTTTTTTTTAAAGTTTGCCCTAAAATTTGAAGCTCATTGGCTAGAGATATCAAGCCATAACCAAGCAAAGTGGGGCCTATCCACATGTCACCTTGATGCATGACCCAACAATTAGTGTTGAGGGAATCAGGTTTTTATTTACAGGACTCCAACCTCAGGGCGGCTGGGAGCACTCCTGCTCAGAACCCTGTTCTTCCATTGAGAGCCAGTACTTCCCTTGCTCCTCACCAGGCTATAAGCCAAAAATAAGCCCAAAGTTCCCCATTTCCTTGTCTGTTCTTAAGCCAGCTGCACAAAGAGTTCTACATCCCCTCTGGAATATGCTCTTGTGGGTTTCAGAGTCACCATCCTCTTGCAGCTGCTCTCTCCTTCAGGATCTGAGGTTGTTTGCAGCCTCCATGTAGCAGCCCAGGAAACCATATGCCATGTTACACTGGATCATGGTGGAGTCCAAGGAGACACATGTCCCAAGACAGTGGCCTCTCTGTAGGTCCTTCAGAGAAGCAGAAGTCAGCATTCCCTGGTCACAGTTCAGCATTCCAGGCATCTCTCACCCATCGTGCTTGGTTTGGCAGGTTCCCACACAGCTCCATCAGCTCTATCCTTACACCCTTTCCTCAGCCCACATGACTGCCTTTCTCACTATCCTAGGCTGCATGGTGGAATCCTGACTCCTGGCCGGCATGGCTTCTACCTTACAGACCAGCCCCCGTGGCGGATCGCTTCACTACAAACTGTGTAGCTGCTGGCTGCTTCCCTGCTTATGTAGTCCTCAGGGCAGAAGTCCCTCTACTCCACGGCTCCTTTCTCAGGGCTGCCTCTCTTCTCTCCCTCAGCCGACCCTTATTTTAAACGCTGACCCGGAACTTTTTCTGTGACCTCCTGTGATGTGCTACATTTGCCAGTTCCCCCATATCTTTTACCTTCTTTCAGCTGCCATGTTTAGTCAGGGCAAGTGTACCCATGACACAGGAGCCTCCAGCTCCTGCCTCTTGAGCAGGTGTTGTATAAGCTCCCCTGGCTATGTCACAGTCCTCGACTGCTCCCAAAGTCACTATGCCTTTGCCTGGGGCAGCAGCACAGCTATCAACTAGCTATCAAGTAGCTATCAACTTGCCATTGTTATGAAAAGTATCTTAACCACCTACCATCCCCCTCCCCTATTCCCTAACCTTGGACCATGGGGAATTTCTCCTATATTCTGGGGACCCCTGCTTTGTGCCCTGTTTCTAAATCAGAAGGCGAAGAGCAAGTGACAAGAAGAAAGAGTGTGCATTTAATCTTCTTTTCCTTAACCTGGAAGCTTCTGTAAGCCTCTCTTTATCCACAGCAGGTGGAAACCCTTAGGACAGCCTGCCAGCCCCCTCACTCTCATACAGGCAGCCTCACTGCTCACTGTGCTCCAAAGCCACTGTTTTCTCCATCTTTCTTTTCTTTTCTTTTCTGTTTTCTTTTCTTTTCTTTTTTTAATTGAGGTATAAATGACATATAACATTGTATTATTTTCAGCTGTACAAAATAATTATTTGAAATATATATGTATTGTGAAATGGTTAGCACAATAAATGTAGCTAACATCCATTACCACACATAGTTATAATTTTTTTCTTGTGATGAGAACATTAAGATCTACTCTCTTAGCAACTTTCAAATATACAATATAGCATTGTTAACTATAATAACCAAGCTATGCTTTCCATCTCTAGGACTTATAACTGGAAGTAGTTGCCTTTTGACCACCTTCACCTGTTTCACTCACCCTCACCCCCTGCCTCTGGCAATCACCAATCTGTTCTCTGTATCTATGAGTTTGGTTTCTTTTGGTGGGGATGGGGTTAGATTCACATGTAAGCGAGATCCAATAGTGTTTGCCTTTCTCTGTCTGACTTATTTTACTTAGCACAATGCCTTCGGCTTCCAACCACGTTGTCACAAACGGCAGGATTTCCTTTTTTTTAATGGTTGAATAATATTTCTTTGTATTTGTACCACACTTTTCTTTCTTATCACTATGCTCCTTCCTCTTCATTGGAGCATTCTTTTCCCTCTGCCTGGAGCACTATCTTTGTTAATTTACCTCTATTCATCTGTTGGATAGCAACTTAAATGGCATTATACAATCACGTAACCTCAAAGAAACCTTTCCTGAACCACGGGCTCAATGTCCTTATAATATACTCTGAAATACTGGGTACTTCCTTGTAGCAATTTAGTACACCTGTAATTAAATAATTACTTGTGAATTTGGTTGTTCAAAATTTGTTTCCCCCATGAAAATGTAAGCTCTATGACAGAAGCAGCCATCTGTTTTGTTCACTGTTATCCCCCGAGTTGCTAGTATAACGCTCGGCTAAGATGAGCATCAGTAGATGTTAACTGAGTAAATGACTATTATAATTACCCATAAAGAGCTTGAAGAGCCTTTCTTATCCTCTTCTTGTGGATCTCTGTGGCTTTTTACCTAGTAAAGGGCTAGAAGAATACATCTTCACAGACCTTCATAGTTGACAATACCCCTATTCACTACTCCATCTGCTGAACCTCCCATCTACTGGCGAGTTTTCTGAACACAGCATGGTGGGATATTCAAGTAGAAAGAAACAAGAGGATGGGCAGGTGTTCTCTTTGACCAGCTACACAGAGATGGTTTAAGAGACATGGTACATCAAGCCTCTTTAGTTATGCCTGGACATGTTGTTAAGAGTTAAGAAAAAAAAAAAAGCCTGGGAAGACAGAAACTATATTGTAAAAGCTTGAAATCCAAAGGTAGACTTTGGGTACATCAGATTCTTTTATGATTCCATTTCTGTCCTTGCCAGAGGTTTATAGAGGATTTTCTCAAGGCCACAGCTGCAAAGAGGTTGTCTCAGGTCAGTGAGAAAGACTGAGCTAGCCCTTGGAGTGAAACTAAATAAACGTTGAAGTCAATAGGGCTGCATTTTTCACAGAGATCCCTGAGAAGACTTGGGTCATCCGGGGCCACTGGACCACCGTCAGCAACATGTGGTGGGGACCTGAACTGGGGCTCCCTTGTCGCTGGAGAGGAGAACCAAAGACCTCGTGAGAGGTGCCCTTTCTGTGATCTGCAAGTGAGTGTCTGTGCTTCTGCCCTCTGTTGCTATTTGAAATTTCATTATTTGGCTTTTATAGACTGGCAGATATTACTGTGATCCCTGCTTTAACTATTTCTGGAGCAACAGGTGAATAAATTGCACATTTTTTTCCTGCTAAACCCTGTGAGGTGTTTGAAACTAACCTTGCGAGGTGAGAAAGAACTAGCAGTCTCCCTCCCCCAACCAGTCATCAGTAGGAATCCTTCACTGGGCTTTTCAGCTGGGACCTTCTCTCAACCAGGCCCTCAGTACTCTCAAGCCACAGGCCTTCCCTCCTGAGCTCTACCACCTTCGTCTACACTTTCATCCTGTGCCCTTCAGTGTTCATTAGCTCACTTCTATTACAGTATTCTGGACAACTGCTTTTCACAGATGTGTCCTAAGTGTAAGCTTTCTCTGAAGTCATCGAGGAAATAGGGCTCTTTCATGAACTGAGCAGTGGTTTTAGAACCCTTTATTTGGTTGCGATAAGATAGATGGGTCCCCATACACCCTAGAATTACTTTTCCCTAGAATTTACACTTGTCTTTTGTTTATAGAGGAACCTGAAAGTGGCTGCACATGCATAATACCCGCAACATCATGGTCTGCAACTTCCTCGGTGTCAGCAGATGGGTAGTGCAGGAAGAGTGGGATGTCCAACATCTTGACTTAATTCTCTCATGTTCTCTACTTTTTATGGTCAGTTTTTGTAAGTCCTGCATTATTAATAAATAAATTTGATAATATAACCTGAGAATTTATATTACATGCATTGTCAATAGAAATAGAAAACTTTCACAGACTCTTTTCAACTTCTTTCTACCATTGGCCCCTAGAATGAATCTACTGCAATATTCTGCCCCGACATGGCTAGCTGCTCCCCATGGTCTATGTTCTGCTTCTTAGCCATGGGAGACGAAATTTTTATCTGGGCGTGTGACTGCCTCATTTAAGGCATGTTTTTCAGTCTTTCCTGCAGCCAACTTTGGCTATGTCATTTAGTTTCAGTCCATGAGAGGTAAATGTAATTGTTAAGTGGAGTTTTGGGGGAAAGAAATCCCTTCAAAGAAAATCTCCTCCATTTGCTACCTGGTCGATAGATGTAATTAGATAGATGACTTCGTGGGGATTTCAAGGACAAGGACCACAGCCTAGGGATAATGATGCAGAGCCCTGAAAGGGCCCAGGGTTCCCGATGACTCCATCAGCTCTGGACTGCCTACCTCTGTATTGTTTTGTGTGAGAGAGAAATAAAACACATCTGTCTTGTTTAAGCCACTGTCATTTCGAATTTTTCTGTTACACGCTGCTGGTCCTAATCCTATAGCTCACATAGCCGCCTACCACTCACTTAATACCATTGATTCAGGGATCCACAAATGAGTATAATAAGTATTTTCAATCTACAGCTTTAAGGATAAAATGGCAAAAGTGAGTGTGATGTCTCCAATTTCAAGAGCTAATGTAATTGCTAAAATTCAGGAAAAAATAGAGCTCGGAACCATTAACCTTATTTTCTTTCTTGCCCTTTCTGTCAAGTGTAGGATTATTAAAGTCATTACCCAAGAAAAATGTCCACTGTGCTGTAGGGCCTTCAGCTCCCCATCCCTGACTTCTGTCCGTGCAGCCTCCCACTTCTGTTCTTAGCACACACAAAGTAAAATTGTTTGCTGCTCAGTCAAGATTAAAGCACTTTTACAAACAAAGTTTGGTTCCTCGGCTTGGCCTAAAGAAATTAATTGGGGTTTGCGTGCATAATTACTGGGTTCTACAAAAGACTGTTTGTTCAAATAAGAAATCAATTCTGGAAACGAAATGCCAAAAGTGATGTTTATTATAATCATGACATCAGAGCCCTTCATTGTTTTACAACCAGACCCTATAAATCTTAAACTTTGTTCTTAGTGGTGGGGTTTGAGCTGTGAATGCTAAAGTCACCAGGATGTTAGAAAGGGAAAAGCAGAAAACAGAGGTTATTTTACCTTTTCAGAGAGAGGCGAATAAAGAGACATATATTCTATAAGTATGCGCTGCTACTTTAATATGTCCAGGTCAGTTTTCCTTTTCTATTTAAATGGAGTTAAAATTAGAAACACTCCATAGATCAGTAGTTCTATTTAAACTAAGAAGTATAAAGAGAAGTTACTGTGTACGGAACATCTAACACCCTCTTGGTAGTATTAACAGGCATTGAAATATTTTCATTCTCTTTCTCTCATTTCAAGTATATGATGGGGCCATATGATTGGCAAAGATTTCTTGTCAGAGTCCAACATCTATAAAGAATAAGCAAGTATGGGAGGAGCTTAGAATATTTTTTTCTAGACTACACTGCATCAGTAAGTTATAATAGCTGCTAGTTTCATTATCATTCACTTCTAATCCAGTTCCCAATACCTCTGAAAGAATTGGGAAAACACAGGTCACTTTTATATCCCAGGCCACTTAACTGATTATAAAATTATACTTAGTCAAGTCTCCTTTCTCATTGTGAAGAGAAGGGGACAAAGTTAATTCCCAATTAGAATGAAACCAATGTATAGTCAACTATTGATTATCTGAAATGACTTAACTGTGGTTAAGGCATAGTAGGAACTTTGCCCCCAAATTTTGGTCTTTATAGTCCACCCAATGTCAACTGCTATCATTACTCAGCCAGTGTCCAATCATGAGCCCTAATCAGATACCAACTCCCCACTTCGTCCTGGGCCCACGAATTATTCCACACCAAAATAATGTAACACAGGGTGCTACTCAGTAGCACTCAACAGGCATTCTTTCAAGCTATGTATGTGTGTTAGCTTATTTATTTATTTATTTGGGGGGAGGGGAAGGGAGGGGGAACGAGAGAAAGAGAAACATCAACGTGCGAGAAATATATTGATAGGCAGCTTCTCGCATGCCCCCAGCCGGGGACATGGCTGTCAACCCAGGCATGTGCCCCAACCAGGAATCAAAACAGTGACCTTTCAGTTCGTAGATCAGGGCTCAATCCACTGAGCCACACCAGCGAGGGCTCATTTATTTTTTATACCAACTCTCTGAGATTCTATTACAATTCTGTTTTAGAAGTAAGTTAACTGAGGCTCAAGATTAAATAACTTGCCCAAGGCCACCTGGCTTCTAAATGATACATTATTGATCCCATAGTCCTAACCACTGCACACGCTGTCCCTCTAGTAAAGCAAATATAATAAGAAAAGCATGTTGAAGAGCATTCGAATAAAACTCCATCTCATCCTGAGTGGAGCCTGTCTCTTCTCAGCCTTCAGGGGTGTTAATATCTGATTAACAGTTGCCCTCATGTGATGATTCTAAAAGGAATACTAACAACTTTTGGCTACATATTCCACTCAGGAACTTTGCTTAGTGAAAGTAAAGGTGCATTATGCATTTAGAGTTATGTCATCCTCAGATGAATATCTCTCTCAGTCTCCCCTCCACCCCAAGTCCAGCCTTTTGTAGGAATGTTAGTATTTATCATTCTCCAAGTATTGCTGCATGGACATGCCAAATGCATTCATCTGCTCTTCAAATGTGTTCCCCATACGCTGTACACTAATAACTTAAAAAAAGAATTCTATCATCTTTCTCAAAGCAAAAAATAGTCTTTGCCTTTGGTGTTTTAATTCCCTTGTTCTTTCTTACTTTGATATTTTTATAGATTATTAAGATTTGACTTTTTTCCTAAGCAGGCTAAATTAACAAAATTGAGTTTGTTTGTTTTTATATGGGAATAGTAACTGGGTAACCCTGATAAATCACTAGCATAATGAATCAGGACTTGGAAACCAGCCTGACTTGAATGTCATGCATTAAACAGCCTCTGAAGACCTTATTTATTAAAAAAAGCAAAATGCTTTACAAATGTTGCATATGATTCTGTCCTTTGCTTCATAGGTTGTTAGATAAAGTCACCCTCTATGACAAAGTGTCTGTTAATCTTTCCAAATGGAGGTAGTAAAGCCCAGGAAGCAGGAGTGACTTGTCCAAGGTCATACGGTTATTGGCAAAGCCAGGATTCAAGCTTTGTTTCCTAGCTTTCTTCCGGTGACCTTGCCATTTCAATACATTGCCTCCCTGGATTGGTTTAGGGACATAGAGAAGGCCTCTTGAAATCTGCAGAGGGCAAGATGAAGGAGAAGAAAAAGTCATGTGTTCTGGCTCAGGGATCTCTAGTCCAATGTTCAGGAGCAAAAATAAGCATTTACTATCATTCTCTCAAAAGCCGTCATAGGTTCTAACACTCATACCTTTTCTAGAATTCCCAGGAGAAAGTGGGAGAGCAAAGAGCATGTAACTATGCACCATGGCTCCACCACAGAAACACTTTGATTAAATATGTTACCTTTTCTTGGCAAGTCTCAGTTGTTCTACTATTTGGTTTGATGTTTTCTTCTAGTTCCACTGTAGTTCTTCTCAAAGTCCCCTGGTTTCTGACCCTTAGAACTCAGCCTAGTACCTGGGCCCATCCCCCCTTTTACTGTTGCACGTAATCCCTATGACCCACTTCCATCCCTCACCTTGTGAGTCCTTTCATCCCACCTTCTGATTTCAGTTTTTATAGCTACTCTACTTCTTTAACATTATCCCCTCCAAACCAATAGTTAGCTAGCTCTCTGATCAAGCTCTAAAAAGCCCCTCTCCTTGCAGCCCCTGACAACCCCTATAGATCCTCACTGGATTCAAGCTGTGGATGAAACTCCGACATTTCTAACAACAGAAAATTAGAAATTCATCAGCTTCCCTAGCAGCCTGGCTCAAATTAACCCTAACCTTCTTCTCTTCCATTTATATTTATCTCTCTCTCTTTTTTTTTTTGGATAGTAGAAGGAATGTGCTGGATTTGGAATAAAAATAACTGGGTTATGGTCCCAGTGCAACAATCTAGTGGCCTGTGTTCCAGAGGAAAAGCATTTAGTCTTTCTGAGACTCAAATTCTTCATCTATAAAATGAGAATGGATTACAACAGCCCTAGCTAATTCCATGGGTGATTATGATGTTAAATGAAATGGTACATTTCTTTGTTCATTACCAATTCAACAAATATTGTCTCTTATTCAGTGTCAGGATGTGGCCATGGTTGGGTGTAACCAACCATGACCAAACAGATGGAGTCACTTCCATGTGAGATGTGGAAACAGTGTGCAAGCTGGAAAACACCTTCTGGAATATCTTTGCCCACTCAGTCTTATTGATTAAAACCCCAGGCCCCAAGGCAGGCTTGACTGAAATGCTCACTACACAAGCCAGAGCCCCAGGACACTTCCGCCAGAGGACTGAAGATGTGGGCGCAGTGAAGGAGAGAACTTACACAGAGGATGGCAACCCTCGGGAAACCAAACAGAGACTTCTCAAAAGTGCTTGCAAAATGGTAGTGGGGTGGGGCAGGGTGGGGTGGGCTGAGCTGGGGATGAAAGCCACCATCTGGAAGCTTCATCTTGGCTTCATGCCCTGTTCTTGGGATTCCACCTTGCTTCATGTTTCAGCTAGCACAGCTTTGGGGGCGGAGGAGAGCAGCATCGACAGTTCTAACTACCAATGTTTTTTAGGCATTGCCTTTCCCTTCCATTGGTTTATTTTAGAATATATCAGAGGGTCTCTCTCCTTCAATTCCCAATGCTCCCAGAAAGATCTTTATGTGGAAGTATGAGCATAAGAGCAGGACTCTCACCTACCACATCCTCCAACAGCAAACAAGAGAGAGAAACAACCTAGCAGCTCTCTGTCTATAACTTGCATTCTCCTATATTTCTAGTCAATGCCAACTTCCTTGCTGCCAACACTTTCTCTATACATTTAGACACTATATGTTAAAGATCACTCCTAAAATATGTCTAATATTATTGATTTCCACTGATTTTCCTGAGCCCAATTTGCAGTGAACCGAACTGTGTCAGCAATTTTTAGAACTCACAGCAAAAATTCAGGCTTTGCTTAGAACTACTGATATGTCAGTCCAGCACATGTTAAATTGACTGCATATTCTTTCCTCATTCTCCCGGCTTTCCCCAGGAGATGCTACAATTAAACACTTAGCTTGCAGCTGATTTTGAAGGGGATGCGTGACTGCGATTCAGGGTCTTGCCACAAGGAAATCTATATCATTCCTTCTCATAAATGAATCCAATACTTACATAATCATCTGAGGTCATTCTTGGATCCCATGCAGATGGTAGTGACAACTGCTGATGAAAAAAAAAATTTTCAGAGGAAGGTTGAGAAGGTGAGAGATGTATGGAAAACATCCTCATAATTTAGACGGGTAGTGCGGGACCTGGTAGCACAAAAGGTCAGTAAATACAGGCATATTTTATGCCCCAAGAGAACTCAGATCTTTTCGAAGCTTAGAAAAAGGGCAATAGTCTCTGCACACACGAGCAGTGGCTCTGCAGTGCCTACCGCAGTTCCCAGCAGAATACGCCACCTGTGCTGGGAGCCAAAGTCATCTTGTCATTGGCAGGTTGTCAGTAAAACTAAGAATGTGTGGTGGGGGACCATCCGGCATGGAATAAATTTTAGGATGAAACTTGAACTATTATTTCTGAAATGCTTCTGGCCTTTAGCCACCATATCTCCGATGAGGTGTCTTAGAAAAAAGAACTGTAGAGCATTTAAGCAAAAAGCAAAGCCATATGCTACCTCATAAGTGCTATGTTGATATGTGGTAAGGTCATGTGGATGGGAAAAGGTAGCAATGCCCATACACTGGCGGGTATTGGTAGCAGGAAAGATTCTCCAAATTCTTCACAGTCAGAGTCAGTAAGATATTGCAGAGAAAGGTGATTAACTCCCATATGTTTATTGACCTTACTTAAGCATTGCACACCACTGCGTCTGGCAGCTTTGGGAACTGCAGTACGTGTGGGGTTAACCAGAAGTGATTGCCAACATTCTGTGTATATTTCACAATCAAGGATTTGGCAAATTCAGTGTGAATGGCATTGCCCCTAACCCCTTCTTTTTATAAGCCAGATTTCAGCTCTGAAACAGGCCTTGGGTAATTATCTCTTGAAAATGTAGCCCTGCTTGGCAACCCAGCAATGCACGTCAATCCGAGGACCCATTTCCAATCCTCCAATCACCTCTCCTATTCCCACAGGCTACCATCCATCACTGATACCTTTGAGAAGAGCAAATCTGGGCTGATGACGAAATATTATTAGCACACAAAGGAAAAACTGCACAATCAACTACCTGTAAGGGCTCAGGAAAGCATCACAGGTTGAAAATCAGGTTGAAGAGTGAGTATCAAGTATCAAACCCTTTTGGGAAAACCCCATATCTAGCCAAGGTCCCTTGGCAAGAGCACATGGCAGAGAGCCTGAGGCTGGGGCTGCCTGAGTGGCTGACTGATATTTGATTCTTTAAATAGACAAAGGATTCAAATCCAACCAGCAGGCAAGTCTCCAGACAGATAGAGAGGGAGCCAGTTATGCATCTAGAAGGGCAGAATGGTTCAGGGCGGGGTTTTGGCAGGACACCTAAAAGATCAGGACTGAAATGGCCTCTGGCCATCACTGCGGAGGGTGTTGGGGCTTCAGAGTAAAGTGAAGAAAGACAGACTTTGGAATCTTGACTTTGTCCCTAACTAGCTGGGTGACCATGGGTAATTTACTTCTTAACTTCTGAACCACCTGGGGATAACAGTAGGAACACTCTCATAGGGTTATCATAAGGACCAAATGAAGATTGTCTTTTTAAAGATAGAGCCGCAGACATAGGAAAGGCTCAGGAAAAGAGAGCTAGAATAACCTGAAGCTTCAATTAATGAACTTTTAAAGTGTCTCTTTAAAGCAGGATAAATAAATTCAGGACCTAGAGACAGATAATTGATTTATGCAGTGCAATGGAAGATGGGCTTTTTAATAAATGATGCTATGACCAGTGAGTATCCACGTGGGAAAGGAACAAAAAAAGCTGGATCTGCACCTTATCCCATACTAGAATTTATTCAAGATTGATTATAAACCTAAATATAAAAAGCCAGATTATAAAGCTTTTAGAAGAGTCTAAGATAATATCTTCCCGAGCTCAGGAGAGGGAGGGTGGCGGTGATAAGGAAGGACACGAGGGAACTTCTGGGCACTGACAAGGTTCAATTCCTTAACCTGGTAGATAGCTCTGTGATCGTGTATTTCATAATTAATCTTTTAGCTATGGATATATGCTGTCTGTCCTCTTTTGTATGTATGATCTCTCCTTCTTTTTGCATTCTCTAGAGTCTCCATGTTTTCTATAGGTCTTTTCAGCACATTCCATGGTCAGGTCATTCAGAGGACAATCCCTATGTTTAATGGAATAAATACATCAAATATAATAAAATATTTAAATAGAGTAAAATACAAATATTTCATTCTATGCTATGAAGTGCTTTAGACCATCTCAATGTGATCTTTCCCTAAAGTCAGTGTTCAGCCTGCATAGAACAATATATAAAGGAGCTTGCAAAGGTGTGATTCTTGGAGCAGACTGTTGAATGACCTGCAGGGTGCACCAAGAGACATACAGCTGTTTGTCAAAACATTTCATCCACTTCGGCCTATCCACTTTCATCATTGACTGCAAAAACCTTAATTTCTAAGACTTTGGAAACTAATAGGAGTAGTGGCATGACCTGATAGCACACTGAACACTGAAAAGCTTAACACCCATCCCTTCCTTTCCCAAGGCTGAGCTCAGTGTAGCGCCACCAAAATCTGGGGACTCAGCCAGGACAGTTTCTTGTATGGAGAGAAGATGAAGACAAAAACATAGGGCGAGAGAGCTCTAGTGGGAAAATTATTAAGGAGGACAGTCTATTTTTCATTTGTAAATATTTATAGGATTAGTAAACTCCACGTTGCTATTCAGATTTATTTGTTATCGTTACTGTTATCATCAAGTGGACCACAGACAACGTTATCTCCAAAGAGACACATATTGGGACATAGGGTTATCCTGAATGGCCAACCTGTGAGCCCTTGGTCTTAGCTAGGCTGACATGGACATGCCATGTGAGAATATCCTTCCAGGATGTTAGTTATCTCCCAGGCAAGCACAGAAAGTCTGCCCTAACTTTAAAAAAAATTTTTTTGGGGAATAACTGTGATGACAAAATTGTGTGCTATGACTAAACCAGGTCTGCTTTCAAAGTACCTTCAACTTAACTAGGGATCAATCTGTTGTGCTTCAATATCTGCAGTGGTAGATTAGAAATCTGAAAGAAATGTAGACAATCCTAGTGAAAAGCAATTAGAGAAACTGATTCCATTGGAGCTTAGCCACAATGCTGATTCTGGGATAATCAAATAAAACTTCACAGCTATGGGCTCCCCTAGGGACCTTTTCTTTTGCCCAGATCGTCTGCTAGGTCATGTGTGAAAATGAAGGACAAGTAATGCATCATAAAGTTTACAAGTTAAAAAAAAAAGAAGATGGAAAAAAAGATTCAATTCTACAATGTCACCGTTTATTACAGAAAAACAGATACAGCTATGCCAATGGATTTCTTTTCTCTTTAGAATTGCCAAAGCAATCTCCCTAAAACATCTTTTGGATCAAGTCACTCTCCAGTTCAGGATTTTACAGTGGCTCTTCTTACCAAGAGAAAGCTAAGTCACTCCTCTTCACTTTCAAAGTTTTGAAGAAGTGGTCGCTGCCCTACATCTTTGTGACTTAGCTTTCACTATTGCCAGAGAGAAGTAACACAGTAAATTTTATTGTAAATCTACTATGTACATAACGCTGTTTGATATTTACATATTTTTATTTAATTGTCCTCATTTGAAAGATGTATAAATTCAGATGAATGTTTAGAGAGCCTGAATGGCTCGCCTAAAGTCACAAAACCAGCAAGAAAAAGCCAAGGTTTTAGAAGTCAAGTTTGTTTGATTCTAAAGCTCAGGTTCCTTTACTTATAAAGCTCATGACCTATGCACCATACTTTAAAATATACACATACGTAATGAATGACTGCAGCTCATTATAATATATTCGAGGAATATATTATTATGAAGGAAAACATGTGAAAGTCCCCATTCACCCACATCTAACTTTGAAATGCCTCCCACGTGCAAACAGTGCTAACAGTTTGGTATGTATTTTTCTCATTTTGTTTTAGCATTTATAAATATGTATGCACAATACACCTGGGGGTTTTTTTTTGCATAAGTGAAAAAGAAAAATTCTCAAACTTACTTCCTTTACCTCATATCTTTTCATAATGATATTTCTCTGAAGCATATATAAATCAATCCCAATGTTTATAACAGCTATATAGTAGTATTTTATAGTTTGAATGTTTAATTTTATTTTACCCCTGATGAACATTGAGGATTTTCAAATAAGCATCTTTGCAAACATGTATGAATCTTTCAGGATAGACAATCAAATATAAAATGCTGGCTAAAGTATGGATTTTCAGTGTATGTTATACTAGTTTATTCGAAGTTTTGTTTCACCTCACTGGTTATTAGTGAAGTGGATTATCTTCTTTACTATATTTATCCTTTGCAGTTTTTGTTCTGTGCATTGCGTATTGATACATTTGGTTCACTTAAGAGCGGGTCTAGTTCCTTGTCATTTTTTTCACAGATTTGTAAGTCACCCTTTCATGATACGGAGAACATTCTTTGTTATATGGATTCCAAATATCTTTTCTGAAGCTTCTTCTGTTTCCTTCCGTTATCTATGATGCCTTTGTCAAGTGAATTTACATTAGTAATGGTAAATTTGTTATGAGTTTAATTTAAATTTAAGTAAGTTTAAATTTGCATGTAGTCAAATTTATTAATCTTTTTTCTTTATAGCATATGGGTTTTATGTCTTGCTTAGAAAAAAATTCTTCTCTTCTTTTCTTAACCACTACCTTTGGTCAAGGTAATTATATAAAAATTATTTATTTTTCTCCTAACACTATATTTCATTTAGAATTTATGTTATTGGATAAGAGTTCAGTGCACTTAATTATTTTTTCCAAAAAAAGTAATGGTCCCAGAGCCTCTATTTGTAGGAATGGTACACAACAGAATTTAGATTAACCTTTCTGCTGAGAATAACTAAAAAGCTGCAGGAAAAGGGTAAAAAAAAAAAGCCTTAAAAGCACCAAACAGCTAATGAATGGAAGAGAATATAATTTCCAAACTCCTGGAAGAGGGGTAATGGAGTGATAAAACATGTAAACCAGTGGGCATGACTGTTCCCATAAAACTTCATTTACGAAAATAGGCAGCCAGCCTACAAGCTTGCTAGCCTCTGACTCAGACCGTTACTGAAAAGACGGCAGCGTGGGGCTGTTACCCAGTCCTGCACACCTGGGCGCTGAGCAGTGGTGGCAGAGAGCTTTAGTTAAAGAAGCTCTGGCCTCGTTAACATTGCTTTGTGTTGTGTAACTCTACAATTGGACTCTTCTCTTTTTTTCCTATTCTGGGAGATAGTTACTATTCCTTAATGCATGTCTTTTCTGCTTAAACTAGACAGAGTGAGTTCTGTTATTTGAAACTTAAAAGTCTGATTTATACACCCTCCTCCTTACATCAGCGATTTTTAACTGGTATATCTTGGCAGGCACACTGGTGGGCTGCAAGAATTTTTAATACATGCAATACCTGGCTATTTAGTCAGGGACACTGACTCGTTTTCCTTAGATTGTCAAATAAAAAAAGGCAACGGCCAACAAAACAATAGCCATCCAGTGTGAATAAATCAAAATTTTACCTATTTTTGTCATATCAGCAAAAAATATATTTTTGGTGGGCTGCAGAATTTTATTAATTAGCTTGTATATGTCATGAGATGAAAAAGGTGGAAAACTGCTACCTTATATTATCATATCTCCTCCATATTTCTGTTCAATAAAGGTACTTCCTTTTATTAATATAAATTAATTCTATCATTAAAATTGTTTTCTGTCATCTTTTGCAATCTGCTCATTCTGTCACCTTGCTTCACTATCGCTCAGTCTGGGAGGAATTTTAAACAGTGAGTGTTTATTCTCTTCAGCTGTTTCCTGAGAATCTTGCAACTTTGACTCTTGTAGAATGTATTAATTAGCCTCCTCCTCATGTGCAATGCTTAACTCATATGTCTCATTTATATGACATTGCAGATGCTATTACTTTACCTTGAAAGTCCCACTTCCATACAAAACGGAGCTCAAGAGTCACCACCTCCATGAAGCCAACTCAGACTTCTCTAGCCTTCATCAATATATCTGTGCCCTGAGCTCCCAACATGGATGGCATTACACTATTTGTTCAGGATTAACTTTCTTGTTTAAGGTAGTTAATATAATAACAGGACCTAATATTTATCCAGCCCTTACTATGGCCAAAACACTTCAAAGTATTAGCTCATCTAACCCTCACAATTCCCTGGGGTAGATACCACTATTACTATCCTAGTTTCACTGATGAGTTAACCAAGGCACAGTGCAGATGAAGAAAACCGTCCATGGTTTTGCAGCTAGTAAGCGACACAATTGAGATTCACATTCAGAGAGTCTGGCTGCAGAGCCTTGGTTTTATTCTCTATACTATCCTACCTGCTATGTGTTGGTTTTGTTTCCCCTATTAAACCGTACATTTTTCTGCTTTTCTCTAGGGGTCTAGTAAGGACGCTGGATCAGAATGGATATAATTTGGTTCTTGCAGATTAATTATATCACCATGTGACGGTCGTGTAGTCACCATAATAAGACACCAGTCAAAGTTATTCTGATCCACCTGGCTCCTCCAAGACTAAGCAAGAAACAGAACTACTATTCTTCTGGGAAATGCAGCAGTTATGAGAATGCAGCCATTGGTCACAGGTGGAAGACACACTGCACCTTTGACAAACCTGTGTTCTTACCAGCTAAGTGATCTTTGGTGGAGACATGAGCTCAAGTTCACAATAGTCATTGGGTCACCTTGTTTCTTCTCATTTTCAAAAGGCCAAGACTATGAGTGACTTAAAACCAGAGAATATAATACTCATTTTCATCTCTTTCAAGTTGAGACTTTCTGGTATGAAAATAACACCTAGTAAGCATTTAATAAATAATGATAGAATTGAAAATAATCTCACTTTACCTCAATGACAACAGGAAGATGGCTGGTAGATGGCTTGGAGAGCTAGCTAAAAGCCATATGTGGCAGGAGGCGGGCTGTGAACCAGAGGGTTTTGATTCCTGGGGTTGAAGAAAGTTAACAAGTGTCACCTCCAAGCAAACAAATGCAGAAAGAAGGATTTCTGTCAGGAAACATGATTGCTCTCATTTGCAGTGTGTAAGGTTTTTGACACCTTGTGAATCACAAATTCTAGACAAAAAGGACCAGTTCTTCCCTGCATCACTTGGGAAATCATTCAATGCTTTTCTGCCACTTATTACCAGACCACATTTGTTCGCAAGTGTGTGTCTGTGTGTGCGTCCTGGGCCAAAGGAGGTGAAGAGGTGATTGCGAAAAGAAGTATTCTAGGGAGGGGTGGGAGGGTAGAGGTGTCCTACAGATTTTGTCATATCATTTTCTAAACAGTCTTTGAAATTTCTAAATTGGCCTCTAATTTGTAAATATTTTACTTTTAAACCACCATGATGCTTCTCCTTTAATTTCTATCTTAGAGGATAAACCTTGCATTTTCTTGGGACATTTTTGTTCCTTTTTCAAGATTTTCCTGTAGCCATTGATTCCTCATTGCTTTCCCTGGGGTTTTTGGAGGGAAAGGACACAGCGATAGAGAAAGAAGCCCCGTAGCATGGAACCAAGGCTGACATGTCTGGTCTCAGGGATGGAGGAAGGCTCATGACACTCAGCCATCAAAGCCAAGTGCAGACCTCAGAAAGAGTGATTCTTCCAGGTTGCAAAATGAGAAGCTTCCAGGATGTGATTCTGAGCATGGGATTCTACTAAGCACAATTTTGTAATTATCTCCCACACCAGTGAAAAACAATCCACCTCTTTGTCCAGTCTAAAGGGAGGCCTTGAGAAGCACCAGCCACCCCATGAGGCCAGATGTAAGCACACGTCACCAAGCCCAGCTTCCCTGTAATCCATGGGGGTGAAATGTTTGCATTGTTTTCAAGATGGAAAATTGTTGCTAATCTTGAACTCTGAGGGAAAGGAGAAACAGGAAGCTGTTGGGAACATAAAATAACATGCTGAACTTTGAAATTAAAACAGGAAAATTCACTGCCTGACTTGCCCTCTGAAAGCAGCTTTCATAGTTTCTTGAAGAAAACAAAACGAATCTTGTTTGTGAAAGATTCACTAAATCAGATACATTTGCTCACAATATTTACAGTGACTTGGAAGTCTGGCTTCAAAGCTGCTCACTCAAGAAAGAGGGTCTGGTTTTAAAAAAGAATTTTTAAATCCCACTTCTTGCTTTCCCTTCTCATCCATGTGCTTTGTGTTCTTTCCCTACATCTGTAGCAATGTCCACTAACATCTCATAAATGTTCCCATAGCCGAGAAATGTTAAGTGGACTCATGTCTGTCAAGCAAGCGATTTCCCAAACCTTTCCAATTAGCACAGTGGTGGAAAGAACCCTGGAAGTGTAAGACCTAGAATCCATTTTAGCTCACCAGGAACTAATTATGAGCAAGTCAAGTAACCGTTCTGTTCTACAGTTACCTTTTTTTTAGAAAAGAACGGGTGGACTTCAGAGAAAATATGAAGTCCCTTTAAAATGATCTTCTCCCAAAGCTCAAGCTTATTTATGCTTCAATTATATAACCTTCACTAGAATATAAAACCTCAGTGCAGGACCTTGGTCTATTTTTTTCACCCCTTGTCCCCAGAAACTAAAGCAGTTCCCAACCCTCAATAAATATTTGCTGACTAAGCAATGCGTGAGCAAATGAATAGAAGGTGTTTGTTCATTAAGAGCTATGACTCAAGCAGAATTATGGTGTTGAATTTGAAAGCAAGGAGAATTTAGCTTCCCTTGTCTCAAAGGGAAGTGCCCAATGGGAGCTGAGAATTTAAGCCGAGATTGAGCTCAGAAGAAGGGTCCCTTCTCCCATCCTCTGAAAATTATGCATTGGTGTTATGGAGCCAAAATGGAGCAATGAGTAAAGAGTTCGAGGTGAGCAAAAAAGAAAGCCTCAACTTCAGGGGTCAGATTCAACCATCGGCATGCAGAGTGATATGCATAAATATAAAAAACCACAGATAAAGGAGAAAGATTAACCCAACTTACACAAGCATGACAGAAAAAGACTCGGTCCAAGCGACTATAGCCGTAACTAAGAAAGGAGTATGTGTTGTTACTATTAAGACAATCTTTTCGTAGTTGCTGGCATTGGTCAGATCCTTTTTAGGGTGATGGATATTGATTTCTGTATTTTAAATGAAGGAGTCCACAAAGGAGTAGGAGAAAAAAGAAATTATCGAAATGAAAGAACTCATAATTGCTTTATTTGGAGGAAACCAAGGGACATTACTTTGAGCATTACTTTCAAATATAAAAATAAGTTTCTTGATTCATGTGAAGACACACTTCCTGCTCAGGGAGATAACCTAAGAAATGTGTAATTGGGGAGTAGAGTGAAATCTCGTGCTCTGTGGAAAACACTGGCAGTTCCTCAAACAATTAAATATAAAATTACTGTATGATCCAGCAGTTTCACGCCTATGTATATATACCCAAGAGAAGTGAAAACATACATCCACAAAAACTTGTACATGTTTGTTCATAGCAGCATTATTCGCAAGAGCCACAAAGTAGAAATAAATGGAAACAACCTAAATATTTATCAATTGATGAGTGGATAAACAAAATATGATGCATTCATGTAACAGAATGCTATTCATCAGTAAAAAGAGATGAAGCTCTGATATATGACACAATATGGGCCATCAACCTTGAAAACATGCAGAGCTGAAAGAAGCTAGTCACATAAGGCCACATATTTTATGACTGCATTTATGTAAAATGCTCAGAATAAGCAAATTCAAGAAACCAGAAAGTGAGTTAGAAGTTGCCTAGGTCTGAAGCTGGAGCAGGTTGGAAGAATGGAGAGTGCCTGCTAAAGGGTATGAGATTTCCTTTTGGAGTGATGAAAATACACTAAAATTAGTTCATGCTGATGTTTGCACAACTCTGGGAACATACTAACCACTGCTGACCTCTGTGCTTAGAGTAGATAAATTTTGTAGCATGTAAATTATATCTCAATAAAACTGTTAAATATTTTCTAAAGAGTAGACATTTATCTGGACTGAAAGATCTAGGAATAGCAACACTGGACCAAAAATGTACCATATGACCTCTTGTCAGCTCTGGAATACTATTATTCTGTGCTTTTGACCCATAAAGATACCAGACTTAGATGTGATGCAAAGACTAAATAGATTGGATGTTTAAAAAGACTCAAAAACTTCATACAGATCATAAGGGATGATGCTTTACTCTGAATGTATGCAAGTAGATGCTGTTAGAAACCAGTTAAGACTCGGTTTTTATTGCCCTGAACGGAAAAGTCTTATGTGTAGAATCCAAGCCACAGACCCTCCTCCTAAATGGTCATCTTTTACTCAATCCAATCTGCCTACTTGCAATCCTCTTGCAATTCTCTACATAGAGAGGACGATGTGAGCTTTTGAAGCGTAAATCAGAATGTGCTATGCTTCTTGTTGTACTTAGTATAAAATCCAAAAACCTTTCCCTACAAGCCTCACTGGAGACTCCCTTTCCACTCTCACTTTCACCCACAGGCTCAAGCCACATCGGCCGTTTTCTGGTTTTCTGAGTTACGAGACTTGCTTCCACGTGAGAGCCTTTGCATGAACTGTGCCCTCTCCCAGAAACGCTCCCCTCCCGACCCTGTGTGGCTGGATCCTTCCTTCTTCTTCCTCAAGCCTCAGCTTCTTACCAGCCTTGCCAGCCCTGTGAGAGCTGTTTTACTCTCGGTGCTTGTAACATAATAAACCTCTTTCCAGCAATAGTATTTGCTGAAAGAATGAATTATGGATGATTTCTTACTACTCATTTTGAGGAACTATGATATTTATCTCCCACAACAACCCTACAGGGCCCCCATTTTAAAAATGGAAAAGTAAAGATATGGTCTGTAAAAGGCTACAAAGCAGGTCTAGGTGGTTTTTGTGCTGTGTGAGGATCATTTACGGGGAGGGTAATTTAATGAGTCTCCCTGTGTTTTCCCATCTCCCACTCTGCTGAGCATGTTTCAGGCTTTGCACTTCCGTGTCTCAGGGATTGTTGCTGGGTCGTTTAAGGGCACCGGCTTTTCCTGTATTTGTATATGTTTTCCGTATTCCTCCCAGCTGAAAGTGTCCTGAAGGGGTAAGGGACGAGGGGAATGCCTTTGAAACGAACCAGTTTGAAAAGGAAAATTCCAGCAGAATAAGGATGAGATCTAGAGCCATGGAGAAGCATGTCATATCACTACAATGACCCAGTAGCAAGCAAAGTTTCAAAGGGACATGGTCCCAGGGATGACTCAGCGACCATGGCTCTCTGCCCCAATACAGTTTCACCTCCCAGGCAGGTTACAGATGTAGATAGTTGATTATTAAGAGATTATCGCTCTGGCCTGATACTCAGTTGTTTAGAACATTGTCCCAATACAACGAGGTTGTGGGTTCGATCCCTAGTTAGGGCACATACAAAAATCAGCCAATGAATGCATAAATAAGTGGAACAACAACTTTCTCTCTCTTTCGCTCTCTCTCAAATCAATGAATAAAAAGATGTTTTTAAAGGGATAACTTAGGTTTAGACTATGATGATATCAGTGTGACCATAATGTATAGAGATAAGAAAGCCATATCCTATAACACTACATCATGTCATCTCCCCACCTTGAGGTTAAAAAAATCAAGCAAAAATGAAAAATATTTATTTCCCTAAAAAAAATCAGAAATTTGTGTAAATATTGGACCAAGTTAACATATCTATTGAGAATCTACTTATATCTACTTAATCTCCTCAGGGAAAAACACACACCTGCTGTAGCACTGAAGGAGCCAAAGCCGCTGAAGAGCGAAGCCCACCCAGGGCAAGTCAGGGGCCGAGCCTATCACAGAGCTCACGGAAGGAGGACAGACAGGTGTACCCTTTAAAATAGGAGGGTAATTTGGCCTTCCTAGCTGTTGGTTCAGAGGTGCCAAGCTAAAGATAAATCACTGTCACTTTCAAAAGTATACCCGAAGGGAGTTGGCATGAGTCCCTCAATGACCTGAGGCGGGTTCAGCCACCCAGGGAATGCTATGGTTTTAGTGAGATTCACTGCATCATCGGTGGGCTCTGCTTGATGGTTCATCCTCCCTCGGCCTCGGAGGACAAGCTCTGGGCCAGGGAACCAGCTCCTTTCCCTCAGTCACCACAGCCTCCAAGCAGGGGCCATGTTGTCTGCAGCCAGGGTTGTATGGTAGGTTTCTAGTCACATCACAAGTCCTCTGCAGGAGAAGGCAACTGACCTCCTTCACTAAGTGGTGGAAAAACAGGACTCCGTCAATGTTTAACTGGTGGCACTGCTTAGGTGAAGTCCCATCTAGGGTAACATGAGAGCATCAAGTGTTCAGGCGAGATTCGAGATTTATGAGGTAGCACATTCCTGAGCAGGCAGGGTTGCCACCACAGTCCAGTTACCAGTGGACTTAAAGCTACAGCTGCCTTGATCACTCGACCCGTGAAACTGGAATTTCTATAAAATGGCATTCTCCTGTCTTCAGGAATCCTGATAAAGCCCAGACTTTCTCACCAACATAAAAGCAGAAACAAAAATAACAACAACGAAAAAACCCCAGAGAGGTAAACACTCTCTTACTCCCCTTTGCTGGATTCATTGTCTCTGCCCTCACGCTGAGCACTGACCTGCCCCAGCCCACTGAGCTCCAGGCAGCACTGCCTCTCAAGCAGGACACCCATCTAATTGCTAAGCGAGCACACGAGGCTCCTGCTCATTCATTCAGTCTGACTGCTCTGGCTTCTTCGAGGAGCCCTACAGAAAGGCAGAGACAGCGTTAGTCTCTGTCCAGTCCCCTGAGAGAAACCTCCAAGTGGATGTTTTGAAGATGTACCAAATGGAATCCAGTCCCACACTGGTTCTTTGTTCTCTACCAAAAGGTTTCCCTGTGTCAGCACCCATCTTTCCCTTAGTGACACATTTTTATTTCTCTACTTAAAGACGAAATCACTTGACTCTTCTCTCAGCTTCATTTCTAACATTCATTCTACCACGTCTAAGAGGTGCTCACTGTGGGCCTCTTTCACACGGTCTCTTCCTTCCCATAGTCCTCAATCCGAGGACCTAGGGTTCTACCTCAATGTCCTGGGGGGTTCCGTAGCCTGCAGTCAGCGCCCACCTCATCCCTCCTGAGGCCACTACCAGGTGGCCTTCCCTCATCTATTTTCCATTTTCATTTATGCAAGAAATGTTAATTGAGTTCCTACTGTGTTCTGAGTCCTGTTCTAGGCACTGAATATTGCAAAATAAATAAATAAATTGCAAAAAAGGAAATGCATAGTCACCACAGTTTTAGAGCTTACATTTCTAGTGGAGGGAACACCAAGTGATCCAATAGCTGTATAGTAAAATCAGATGATGGCGATGCTGTGGGTTAAAAGAAAGCATGTAGTAATGAAAATAGAGAAGGCTGGGGTGGGAGTAGGGTTTATTATTTTATGTTGGGTGGGGAAGCAATGCCCTCCGTGGAAGGTAATATTTTCCCAGAGACCTGAAGGAAATGAATGAGTGAGTACATAAGTAATGGGAACATCTGGGAAACGAGCAGTGCGCCTAGAGAGAAGGATGCAGTAACAGCACCCAAGGCAGAAGCAGGCTTGGTGTGCTCCACGGGAAGCAAGGCGGCGGGTGTGGCTGCAGCAGAGCGCGCATGTGAGAGAGGAGTAGGCAATGAGGATGGACGGGAGCAGAGGGGGAAAGGCCAGAGCATCCTGGGGCTTGCAGGCTGTCGTAAGGACTTTAGTTTTTATTTTGAGTAAAAGTCAGAGCCACTGGGGGAGTATGATTAGAGGTCTCATTAGAATTTTAAAAGGTTTACTCTAGCTACTTTACTGAAAATCTAAGGAGGAAATGGTGACATAAGGGAGTCCATTTAGGAAACCGTTACAGTAATTGTGGTTGAGAGACTATAGTGGATTGGACTAAGGCTTAGAGGCAGGGGTATTAAGAAGTATTTGGGTTCTGGAAATATCTTAAAGGTAGAGAGGATAGGATCAGCTGATGAATGTGGGGCGTGAGGGGAAGCAGATGCTGAGATCTTTCGTCTAAGCAGTTAGAAGACCGGACTATCCATTTACTGGAATGTGGAGGACTCAGGAAAGAGAAAGTTGGTGTTGGGGGGTGGGGGTAAAAATCTGGAGGTTAGTTTTGGACATGTAAAGCTTGAGATGCTTTTTAGATACCTGTGTGGCAATGTCAATTAGTAAATACTTGGATATGTGAATGTGGAGGTCTAAGGCGAGGTTGCGTCTGGAGATTTTCATTTGAGAGGTATCGGCGTAGTAATGACTTTGATGGAAACGGAGGAGATCCCCAAGGGAGGGGATGTTGGTAGCATCATATAGAGTGTGCGATGGCACTGCAGATTTCTCACCGTCTAAGACAACAAAAGTTCTTTGCTCCTTAGGTTGATCCTCAAGCCTGGCTATGATACACCTTGACCCTGGCTATTCAAAAACCCAGGCTTGCCCTGACCAGTGTGGCTCAGTTTGTTTGGTGTTGTCCCACAAAACAAAAGGTTGCCAGTTCGATTCCTGGTCAGGACACATGCCTAGGTTGTGGGTTGTGGGTTCAGTCCCCAGTTGGGGTGAGTATGAGAGGCAACTACGAGAGGCAACCAATCCACGTTTCTCTTTCATATCGATATTTCTCTTCCTCTCTCCCTCCCTTCCCCTCTTTCTTTAAAAAACAAAAACAAACAAAGAAAACGGTCTTCCCTTTTGTGAATCCCCTACACCAGTCATTACTTTCATCCTCTTCTCCTGATCCCCAGGTACTCCTTGCACACTTTTTTATTCTAAACCTTAAACGCTACCCATCTTAAAACATCTGGTTCATATCCCACCTTGATTTGCTCATTCACTCCCCAAATATTTTTGTTAATCTATAGTGCTGGGTGCCAAAGATACAGCGATAACAAAGACAACCACTTTCCAGAAAGCCTTTCCTGATCCCCTGCCTAATTGCCCTTTTCCTGATCTTTGGTAGCAAACAAATCTAGAAATTTTAATGGGCACTGACAAATGGGACACAGACACTGGGGTTAAACTGGAAACAAGAAATAGTCAGAGTCTACCGGAGAAGCAGCAAGTCAGCATGAAATTACAAAACAAAAGAAAAAGAAAAAAGTTCCTTGCTATAGTAGAAGAATGTACTGTGGTAAACAAAATAATGTCTCACCGGCACCAAAGACGTCTATATCCTAATGCCCAGAGGTGTGAATATGTTAGTTTCCATAGCAAAAGGGTAATTAAGGTTGCAGATAAAATTAAGTTTGCTAATTACCTGACCTTAAGATAGGGAGATTATTCTGAGCTATCGAGGTGGGCCCAATGTAATCACAAGTGAACTTAAAAGTAGAAAACGGAAGAGTCAGAGAAAGATATGTGATGATGGAAATTATGCTGTTGGCTTTGAACGTGGAGAAAAGAAACCACAAACCACAGAGCACGGTTTTTCACGTAGAAGCTGAAAAAGTTGGCGGAAACGGACTCCACTACAGCGTACAGACAGGAATGCAGCGCGTCGGCACCTTGACTTTAGCCCCACGAGACCCATGTCAGATTTCTGACCCACAGACTATAAATCAATACATTTGTGTTGTTTTTAAGACACTAAGGTAACAGTAATCTGTTTATGGGAATCTGTTATGGCAGCAATAGAAAACTAATCAGCGCTGTACGGCTATTTAACGCTTTCAAAGATGTGTCTCCCCCAATATAAATGGTCAGTTTCCAAAGATCCAAGATAATGAAAATATCTTTTAAAATTCCCTCTTTTAACACTCATATTCGTTAGGGTTCTTTTGGTTGCAAGTAACAGAAGACTTAGCAAAATTTTTCTTAAGCTGGAAAATTGGCTCAATCAATGAAAATTTCTGAAGGAGGTCTAGCTGCAAACGTAGTACAAAAAAGACGCTCAAGTGATTTAGATGTTGTCAGTTACTCCTCTCTCCTCTGGCTTTCCTTTCTCCTCCTTTTATTCTCAGACAGGCTGTTGTCACACGGTGGCAAAGATGTCCACTGGCAGCTCCAGGCTTACATTCTACAGGCTTAGCAATCCCTAAAGAAAGAGAGTACCTTTATCTCAGCTCTAGGGATTGATACTCCCTGGTTTTACTCACGTCATCTGCCTGATGCTGACCTAATCATGGTGGCTGAGAGTATACTGCCTGTCTCATCACTGGGCCTGGGTCATGTGCCCATCCCTGAGAGCAGCACCCTCTACCCCGAAGGTATGGAATGAGGGTGAAGGGTCTAGAGCGACCTCCCTTTCCCTATGATTCCAGGAAAGGGAGTAAGGTCAGAAGCAGGATATCAGGGAAGTGAATGGACTTTGAAATCAGATAGGTTCAAATTTCATCTCTGTCTTTTAGTAACCGGGTAGCTATCGGCCAATCTTCTAACTCTTCTCAGCTTCAGTTCCTCACAAGCAAAGTTATGCAATAGTGTCTGTTTCTCTGAGAGTTCTTAAGCCAGATCATCTTTGTAAAACTGCCTAACACGGTGCCTGGCAGGGACAGGGCGATCGGGAAAGGTAGGCTCCCTTCTCTCTGTCCGTCTAGGCGAGTGTCCTGCAGCCAGGCAGTCTCCCACAGAACACCTCTACCCTCGGCTCCTATTTCACTAGCCTCCACAAACCTTTACTCATCTCCGCCTCAGGCCAGCTGGAGTCTACCAGTTTCTTGGGGGAGTTCTTGGCCATCTCAGGATCCTTCGTGCTTCACCAGCCGGAAGGGAATGCTCTTCAGCTACTTATTTAGAAACAGGGAACCCCTGAGCTCCTGCGAGAGGTATAATTCCCTTGCAGGACCTCCCTGCCGGGGCCTTAATCTACAGTGGGAAGAAAATGCAAGAGCTGGTGTGCACACAGAGCTGCTTTCATTTCCCCTATAACCTGAGGCATCGCACTGCCCTCGGGAGAGGGGCTGCTGCTTGGACCTCAAAGTGGAGCAGGCTTGCTTACAGTAGTTGTTAAATGTTCAGCAAATCAATAGCAAAGATGGGAGTGGATATTCAGAAGTAAATGGAATAAAAATAAACAGAACTAAATAATTCTCAAATTAAGAAAAGAAAAAACAAACCTGTCTGGCACTGTACCCAGAGCTATCCTGCTCATTATCTCACATCTACCTCGCACTGTCATGGCCCACGTCAAGAGCTAAAAATGATTGGCAGAGCCCTGCACAGAATTTCAACCAGCACTAGTTCTCTTCTATGACAACTCAATACAGAAAGGCTAGAAAGAGGTAGAGAGAGTGTCTCCAAGTCATTAAGACCCATTATTATTAGTTCCTTACTTTCTCTGTTCTTTAGGTCTGACCTTATTCAACATACTGGCATAGGCACCTCACCTCCAGACCGCAACCACGGCTGGTGGGTAAGTATTATAATGCCCTCTGAGTCTTGATGGAGAGTTTTCCTCTTGACCCACGTGCAGCCAGAAGATAGAAGAATTTCTAAAAATTCCATTCCACTAGAAACCAAGTGGAAAATCACATTGCAGTTCTGTTTCCAAGCCCATAAAAATGAACAGTCCAATAGTGGGGGGCGGGGGGAAGTGAGGGGACAGCTTGGGAGAGAATGAATAGAGAGGAAAATAAAAGAAAACCCTAAAACTATCTTCAAATGTCAGGGGACAAAATGAAATTAAGTTGCCCAGATGCACAGAATGAAAACATTTACCCATTACCCCAAAATCTTTAAGCATAAATAACAGGCTCCGTATTTGCCTACCCAAACTAGGCACGAATCCCATTGGCAGGTCTATTAAAAGGAAAAAAAAAACCCCAAACCTCTGCGAACACCATTAACTCACCCTAAACCCACTTTTAAAGGAAACTGTCAAGTAATGAAATTATCTCAATGGGGGGATGTGGGTCACAAACAAGAGAAGGCTGTAGAGTAAACAGCCTCCTTGGGATCTGCAAGGTTTCAAGGGGCGGCAGTGACAATGGCCGGGTTTGCTCTTACAGAGGCAACTACTCAGCGTGCTGCCTGCAGCCGCCTTCATTTTCTGCATTTCCGTCCGGAGGCAGCAGGAGGGTCTGCCATGCCTTCTTTTGCATACTTAGCCTCGCAGAAGGGAAGTGATACGATGAACCCCTGGGGCGGGGGACTGAGAGCAGTCCAAGCAGTTAAAACAAAAAATCAGCGTATTGCCAAGCTAACCTTCCATCAGAAACTGAGTTAGATTTATGTTCAGGTTGGTTGATAGTTTGGCAGGGAGGGTCACAGCCTTACCTCTTCATGAGCTAACAGAGGTTTTAATGGCAGCTTTTAACACTACTGATCCTATCTCCTTTGAGGACATTGTATTCTCTGGGCTTTGTAAACAGCACACACTCCTAATATTTGTTCTCATACCTCTTTGGACAGGTCATATTACTCTCCTATGAGATGACTCTTCTCTTCTTGATGTTCCTTCCGCCAGGCTTTGCTCTTGGTTTCTCCTCTTTTTTCTTTTTTTCTTTTTAACTTTTATTGAACTAATTGGGGTGACACCAGTTAATTAAATTATGTAGGTTTCGGGTACAATTCTATAACACATCATCTGTATATTGTATTATGTGTTTACCACCCCAAGTCAAGTTTTCCACCACAATTTATCCTGCCTTTACCTTCTTCTACACACCTTTCCCTCTGGTAATCACAATACTGCTGTCTGTGTCTTTGAATTTTATCTTTGCTTAATCCCTTCACCTTTTTCATCCAGTCCCCCAACCCTCCTCCTTGCTGACAGCTGTCAGTCTGTTCTCTGTATCTATGAGTCTGTTTCTATTTTGCTTGTTAGTTTATGTTGTTCATTAGATTTCAAGTATAAGTTAAATCATATACTATTTGTCTTCCTCTAACTGGCTTATTTCACTTACATATTACTCTTGGAGTACTATCAGCAGTAAAAAAAGAAGGAACTCTTACGTTTTGCAACAGCATGAACGGACCTGGAGAATATTATGCTAAGTGAAATAAGCCAGACAGTGAAAGACAAATCCCACATGATCTTACTTATATGTGGAATCTAACAAACACAATAAACTAACAAGCAAAATAGAAACAGATGCATGAATACATGGAACAGACTGACAGCTGCCGGAGGGGAGGGAAGAAGGACTGGATGGAAGATGGTGGAGGGATTAACCAAAGAACATTTATGCACAACTTATGGACATGGAGAATAGTGTAGGGGTTGGCTGAGGGAAGGGAAGCAGTGGGGTTTGGTGGAGGAGGACAGAAGGAGAGAGAGCAGAGACAACTGTAATAGTATAAACAATAAACAAATAAAATATATATATATAAAGGCTTCTTGCTTCTCCTCTTTACTGAGCTCACCCTCCTTGGGTGTCTGGGTCTGCTCTTCTGACCTCAGCTACCATCCTGTGCTCAGGGCATCTTCCCTTCTGAGCTCCAGAGAGATGTAAAAGCTACTTCACTAGACATCTCCACTCTGGTTCCTCAGTGCATTGTGGTCTTCTAATTTTTTACTTTCCCTTCCAAAACTGCTGCATTCTTGGCACTCCTGCCTCAATGAATGGCCCAACTGTACTCATAAGAACCTAGGGGCATCATTAGCACCACCTTGTTGCCCTTTTCCCATGCCCAGATCCTGTCTAGTCAGCCTCGTATTTATTGAATCAATCCACCTTATATCTATTCTACCACCATCTTTATCCAAACTATGATCAGAGGGCAGTGCAGAGCAGAGATTAAGAGAACTGTCTCAGGAACCAGTGTTTAAATTTCAACACTACTGCATCTGTACGCAGAAAGTATAATACTACAGACCTCATGGGGTTGTTGTAAAAATTAATGACAATACATGTAAAGTACTTATAAGAGTTTCCAGCACTTAGTTAGCTCAAGAATGTGCTAGTTGCACTCACTGGTGTGGCTCAGTGGATTGGACATTGTCCTGCACACTGAAAGGTCGCTGGTTCTATTCCCAGTCAGGGCGCATGCCTGGGTTGTGGGCCAGGTCCCCGGTTGTGGGCATGCAAGAGGCAGCTAAGTTGGTCAAAATGTTCTTTTATTTTTTTTCCCCATAAGATGGCTCTAGTAGGGCTTAGTTGTCTTTACCTTCATTCGAAATCATTTGTTAGGTTGTATTGTGACAGCTGTCATAGCAGTGTGCATTTAAAAAAAACATAAAAATTGGTGAATTTTTGTGTAGCCATTTTAATATTGAAGATAGAAGAAAATATGCAACATTTTTCAGCATATTATGCTTTATTATTTCAAGAAAGGTAAAAACACAACTGAAATACAAGAAAAGATCTGTGCAGTGTAGGAAGAAGGTGCTGTGACTGATTAAATGTGTCAAAAGTGGTTTGTGCCGTGTCATGCTGGAGATTTCTCTCTGCATGATGATGCTCTACGGTCGGGTAGACCAGTTGAAGTTGATAGCAATCAAATTGAGACATTAATTGAGAACAATCAGCATTATACTATGCAGGAGATAGTCGGCATACTCAGTATATACAAATCAATAAAGTTATTGGTGAAAATGAAAAATGTGTCTTGTATTTTATGGAATAAACTAAATGGACTTTTTGGCCACCCCAATATTATTATTAGTGCTATTATTATTGCCCATCTTGATAACTGAATCTCTCACCTAACTTTACCTCCTTATGCCCATTAATACTTCTCTCCAATACCTTCTGCACATTACTTCAAGAGTTATGGTTCCTAAAGGCAAATCCTATTATGGCATCACCTTGCTGATTCAATTTCTCTCAGGATAAAGTCCAAATCCCTTAACGTCACTTAAGAGGCTCTTCAGTACCTGGCCCCACCTTGCATCTCCCTTGCAACTGGTGCTTTCTGACGCCTCTGGTCTTTATCACATGACTGAAACACGTCCCCTTCTTCACACAGATTACTCTCGTTCTCGCTTAAGTTTTCTATTGAGTGCTCTTGTCTGTTTGGAGAAACTTAATTGGAAACAAAATTTTCTCCCAGCTCAGAAAAATCTCTCCACAAAGATAGTGGAAATAAAAAAAAAAATTCTTGAATAAGCATAAAACCAGAAAGTGATGTGTGTCACAGGTAGTCTCCTGAGACTGCAAAGACAGGAAGAAATCTCACCCTTTTAGATGGTAAAGGAGATACAACCCATTACGTGTATGTTTCCAAGATAAATAATAACTAGTCCCCAAGTAAGAGGACTTGGCAGTACCATCTGTCATACATGATTCACCCTAACTTTCCCTGATAATTGGGCTCACCATTGGCTTTATCCAGAAGAAAAACAAGTTTCTCATACCTTTAGGCAAGAGGTAGTTTTGCAACTTGGAGCAAAGAGCCCACCGAAGTTAGGCTCCTGCTTTCCCACAGGAGCTGGGAAATAGGGGTGCTCTCACCCCTGAGATTATATTTCAGTGAGATAGCTGTCAGGTCCTTGAGAAAGACATTTCTGATAATAAAGCTGACAAGAGGTCTATCTAGTTTTCAAGAGGATTTATATACATTTCAAAGAGAGGAGGAAGTACTTATACTTACATGTTTTCTAAGGTAAATGCTCTGAGAAAAAGGAAGAGACGGGAATCTCTTCCCTTATTTTCACCAAAGAGAATAAAGCCTCTTATTTTTCATTTGTGTCTGTGCTTATACTTGTACCAGAATAGGTTATGAGCCTGATGTTCTGCCCCAAAAGCAACTTCTTCTTCCCCTGTGTTACAGTTGAAGCAGCCACTCAGTATTTCATTCACTCAATATTTAATTTAACCAAATTTGGATACTGGCTATATTGTGGTTAACACACTAGCATGCTCTTATCTGAATGAAGTTTATAGTTAGTGAGGGAGCTAGGCGAATACACAAATAACTGTATAATTAAAAATGTGATAAGTGTAAAACAAACATGTCACTTTCAAATAGAAGTATTTTGTTCAAGTATTAATTAATGATTGAATAAATACATTTCCAGAGCTCCATAATTTAGGGAAGCGAGATTGCCTGAAAGATAAGAAGGAAAAATTAGGACTGGAATTTCTCTAGCCCCATAGAGAGTGACTGCCTCTCATGTGGGCAGAATAGGTTGGGAATGAGGAAAATGGTTCATGCTGCTACTGTCTCTCTCCCCCATCTTCCGAGGAAAAGAGGATGATGGAAACAAACTTCTTATGAAACTGAAATATTCATGCTGGTGCAATTTCAGGCAATCAGGTTGCAAGGATCTGAAATCAGAGTTCTATTTCCCAGGAGATGAGTTAGGAGAAATATTTAATTCTTTAGATGTTGGTTGGTTGGTAACTTATACCCAAACCATATATTTCATTCTAGGACTTATAAGAAAGGGCTGGAAATCAGAAAATTTATATGAAAGGAAGAATGAGGCAACACCATAGCCAATTCTAGTTGGTCTGCCTCCAAGGGCCCTGCCCGTGTGGGCAACACATCTGCCTGATTTTCACTCCCATCCCGTGTCCCAGCCAGAGATATGCCCCATTGCTCTCCATGATCAATTTCATCATTCCATTCTATGCCCCAACCTAATATTTTTTTTAAGATGTTAACTCTGATACAGCCAAGGAGCTCCCTCTTTGGAAGACAAAAGGATGGCATAAAGAACTTTTTTGAAGCTGATTTAAGTTGTCTGGGGAAATATCTTTTGAGGTAAACACCAGAGGCTTAATGCTCTGAAACTGTCGTAGTGACCTCCCATTCCTATTCGGTAGGTTTGGGAGGAAAGCAAGTTGAGGCAGTGATTTCGTCTGCATCGGAATCACCTGCAGAGACTGGAGTTTCTAATTCAGTAAGTCTGGGTTATAGCCTGACTGCGTTTCTAACAATTTCCCAAATGATGCTGATGCCGCTTGATATTAATGGTTGCCAATCTTAACTGTGCATTACGATGATCTGAAATGTTTTTAAAAAACACTAATGCTGGAGTATTACATCAGACCAATAAAATCAGAATCCCTTGGAACAGGGCCAGCCATCTATATCTTCTAAGGTGCCACAGAGAAGCTAGGGTTGGAAACAACTGTTGTAGACAAAACCCTGGAGAAAGAAAGCAGAGGACTTGAGGGGAAGGCGTAGAGAATAGTACGTGAACATGAATGAGCCACCCTCTAGATAAGTGAGAAGGGTATTACAATATTTTGGCATCTCTGGGCCACACTGGAAGAAGAAGGAGAGTTGTCTTGGACCACACATTAAGTACACAAACACTAATGAAAACTGATGAGTAAAAAAAAAAAAAAGGTTTTAAGTAACTGTATAATTTGGTGTTGGGTCGCACTCACAGCCATCCTGGGCCTCATGCGGCCTGTAGGCCATGGGTTGGACACCCCTGAGTGAAACCAAAGCATGGGAAATTATGATTATTTGGTCCAAGTGCCTCCTGTGAAAGATGGACCAGAAATAGAGAGAGAGAAAAGAAAGTGGACCAGAGAAGGAGGATGACTTGTTTAAGATTTCACAGCAGATTAATAGCTAACTTACACATGACACCAAGTTATTATGATTTCCTGTTCAGTGATTTTTTTTTCCACCAACTAAACTTAAATTTCAGCTCTGATAATCTTCAAAACACTTAAGAGAAATTCATCCTTAGAGACAGGCAATAAATAGACAAGAGAATACAATGTGATAAATCTCAGGCTATGGAAGAACAAGACCAAGGTGGGTTATTTAGCTCTGTCCAGTAGGGTTAAGTGATAAATCCACATTCACTCGTGGCCATTGAAGGGCATTTTAGAGAAAAAGTATAAGCCAAGGCATAGAGGTTGTTTTGTGAGGGATCTGCAAAACTTTCAGGAGAGCTGCAGCACAGAGAGAGGCAGGTAAGGCTCAGGATATAAAGGACAGATATCTTATAGGTCATGAGGAAACCATGATGCTTTTTAAATAGCGAAGAACGTGATAACAGGGTAGGATTTGCATTTCAGATAGGTCACTTTGTCAGTGGTGAAGTCTTATTTGAGAAGAGCTAGTCTGTAGGTAGGGGAACATGTAAGGGGCTGTTGAAACAGTTCAGGGGAAAAATATGAAGGGTATACATCAGGGCAGAAGTCTAGGGACCAGGAGAAAGCAATGGATTTGAGAGACTTTGGGTTGCGAGTTGAATAACCCAAGAACTTGGAGATTGACTTGAGATGGCCTGTGAGATAGGAAGGTGGATCAGGATGATGCCCATGACTCACTGGGCTGAGCAACAAGGAGCAATTGCAATGGGAACATTAAAGGAAAAGCACATATGGAGAAGGTGGGTTTAATGTGAAGGGTATTGAGTATTGAGGGGCCTGTAGATTTCCAAGTGGAGAAGTCTGGTACACGTTGGACAAGACAAAAAAATTGTCCACAATTCCCATTCAGAGAGAGAGAGTCAGAATCACAAACATAGCTGACAAAAGCCAGCAGGCAATGCGATCAAGGAAACTTGGGGTGGGGGGATGCCAACTTTTCAGCAAAAGGCAGAGCAAGAGGGGTCAGTTAAGTGATGAACATGTAGTGGAACATAAGCACTGATGTGCGAGTCATCGGTCCCCTACATCACTTTCCCTCCATCCTCACATATGCTTTAAGGAGAAACCTGTATTTGGCCCCTCATTTCTTACTTCTTTCCATTAGCAAACGAGTAAGGAAGCAAGAGGCAAGTAAATATATACAATAAAGAGACGGATGGAAGATGGACGTGGAAGAATAAAGAAAAAAGTCTCACCTGGAGCTCCAGAATTTTGGAGATCGTGGTGTGAGAGGCTCCAGACTAGCTGTGAGGTTTAAGAAAACTTTAAGCATTGTAGGAGGCGTCTTTGGTAAGTGTGAATAAATTAGGTTCCCTTTTTTACTCTTTTAGGGATATCTGGTTAAGTTGCTTTTAGTTGTTGTTCTGGACATCTTTGAAAAATTCTCTGACTACGGGCTGAGGAAGGTGAGAGGAGAGATTTATCAGGGTTGTGAGAAGAAATCATCAAAGGAAAGTGCTGCCCCGGAAACCAGTGAAATGAAAGAGAGACCCACAACACCGGGTGCTGCTGAGAAGTCAGGTAACCAGAGGGAAATTTTGCCAACGTAGTTTTGGAAGAAACAAGTCAGAAGAAGTCAATGGACAAAGAATGGATGGGAGGTAAAAAAAAAAGTGGGACAGTGAGTTCGATTTACTCTAACAAAAAGTTTGATTGATAAAGGAAAGAAGGAGGAGTAGCTACAGGGAAATAAGAAGACTATTTGAAGCGAGACTTCAGTTTAGGCATGCACGAAGTCATTGATCTGATCAGGTATTTTCGGTTCAAACACTTTGATTCTCTCTTGCTCACAAGTCAAAGACCAGTTTCTCTTCCCCAATAACTTTATCTCTGAGCCACTTACCTCATTATTGTTGGTCAATTGCATGTTATTCTCATGGCATAATGCTAAAGAAGAAGTAGCAAATAAGAAAAATACTTGGCCCTTATCCAAGAATATCTGGGAGAGGACTTTCCGTGCTCCCTGTGTGTTTTTTAGAACTGTCTTGTTAATTTTTTTCTTTTTAGTTTAGAAAGTTCCATATAAAAAATTAGTACTAAAAATGCTAAAAATAAAATCAATTCTCTTTATTATTAAAACATGTTTAATTATATATGTATGTATATATGCATGTATGTATATAATTTCAACAGTAAAAATGGTGTCTCTACACAGACTAGTCTTTGTGTGCTCTGGAAATGGAACCTCCCCAGCCTCCTCTGAATGAGGCAATAGCTTCTCTAGGGAGGAAAATTTACTTAAGAGGAGAAAAATTAAACCCCTGCCTATTTATACATTCTTATTTGCAAATTCTGAACTCTCTTCTTTGATGATTTCTAGTCAAGATCAACTTACCTTGTGTTAAGAAGGTGGCAAAAATCTCTCTAAATTATGGAAATAGAATTGATACTCTGTTATTAGACATCCATTTCTCAGGGTTTGCTGTTGCCCTTTTGGAAGACATCAGAGCAGTGTTGCCAATATGAGAGCTGTAGAACAGCGGCACAAGCGACACCTGCGAGACCGCAAGCCTGGGAATGTGTCAGAAATAATCATTTTCCCACCTCACCCTGGGTCTACTGAATCAGTCGCTGGGGGGCAGGGCCCCAAAATTTGTGTTTTTAAGAAGTTGATGGGTATGGATAATATCAGCAGTATCCTGTGGGGTTGGATTGATAGAAGGCAGCAGGAGATGGATGGGAGAGGGGTGAGTTTGAGATGTTTATTTCTTCCCAATGCCCTTCCCGTAAGGATATCAAGGGTTGATGGCTTCCTTTAACTAAAGGTGAAGCTTTCTGTCAACCTGCTGTCCCCCACAGGTTTCCCTGACTCAGTTTCCGTCTTCTCAGCTCTTCTTGTGTAGCAGTGGAAATGAATTCTTCACCATTGCCATTAATGGTCCAAATGGTCTAAAACTGCAGTATCCCTTGTCCTTTCCCTGTGATTTAATTTTACCCAACTAATAATTTATAAATAGTCACTCTATGGTACTTTCTTCCAAATACCCAATTTAATTTATTTTCTTTATTACCCAACAGTTTGTTTCTTTTCAGGACCCTAACTGACAAAATTCACCTATTCTCAATGCCTAACATACTGGTTAATGAATATTTGTAGAAGGAATAAATGAAGGAAAATAAATATGGAGAGGAGTAACTTCCCCAAGAGCATTAGTCATTAGTAGCTTAGAGACTTTACAGTGACATTTTAAATGCCACCCAATAGCTTAATTTGAAAATGGGATATTGATTTTAACAGGTATGAGGCGTAGAGTACTAGCTTTGGGAAGTACCAGACAGATACAACCCTAGTTCATTAAACGCGAGGTGATTGATCCCACCCAAGGACCATCGAAATTCACTGCCTTGGCCTTTTTAAATATGAAAATTAAAATAGTTGAATATAGTTGAATAGTCACAAAAGAGGAAAAGACATAGACTCAAAAACAATGAATAAACCTTCATGAAGTAGCAAGGGTGCTTGGTGGGAGAAGAGCACATTACAGCCATAAACTAAATCCTGGCTCTTATAGGCAGTAAAGGATATTCAACTGGCTCATTCTTAACACGTGGCAATATTAAGGAAAAAGCTCTAGTGCTTGGAATGGTGCCACATCTGTATTGTTACCCAGTAGACATTTAAAGAATGCCTATTTTCTTTTATCAAAGAAGGGATCTACAAATATCCATGTCCCCTCTTTTAATAGAACATGCCCATTTTTCTTGTTAACTGATCTATGGTGTACTCCCTAGTCTTTGCCAACATTGGAAACCACTGTGACTATGAACCAAAGGGACTTGGGAGACTTGGCAGAGTTGGTAGTTTGGGGCCTGGTGCACAACCACGCCCCACACTCCATCATGTTATTTTATTTTTCCCAACTCAAGCAAGCTTCCAGGGCCATGGATAAGCACTTATCACTATGTAAACAAACACAAATAGATGGACAATGGACATTGTTTGTTTAGAGTTATGATATCCTGGCTGTTTTTTTAATATTCTCTGTATTTTTAAAATTCTTTTTCAGCCCTGGCTGGTGTGGCTCAGTGGATTGAGTGCCAGCCTGTGAACCAAAGGGTTGCCAGTTCGATTATCAGTCAGGGCACATGCTTGGGTTGTGGGCCAGGTCCCCGGTAGGGGGCACACAAGAGGCAACCACTCATTAATGTTTCTCTCCCTCTCTCTCCCTCCCTTCCTCTCCTGAAAAATAAATAAATTAAATCTTTAAAAAAATAAAATAAAAATAAAAAAATAAAATTCTTTTTCTGAGAGCAATTGAATTTACCACCTTATGAAAACAATCAATCCTGCAAAGCTTTTTTTAAATTTTTTTATTTTCAAGTTCCCGCCTGCAGCACAATGTTATACATCCCGACCTGCTTCTTTCATCACTTCTTTCCAAAGGTCCCTCGGCATAACTTGATTCAACTCTTCAAATTTCTATTCTGGCTCAGCACATGTCAAACCTTGCTAAGCCAATGGAGAAACAATGTGCAACCTATCTCTTCCTGTCAATGACAACATCTGCGCCTGAGACATTAAAGACCAGAGGCTGGATTTCATCCCACTGTTTACGTCTTACCAGGTTCTGCGGGAATGTGCACAGGAACGCTCCCTGACCGTTATGAGTGGAGGCGTGCGAGGGCTTGGGACCCGCACCCTTGGCTTGAGCCCCTTGTGCCTTGCTTGCTAATTAAAACAACTCATCTCCAACTAACTTCAACCACATGATGAAATCTTGCCTGAAAGAATGCAAATTTAGGTACTTTGTGAAACACGGTACACCTGCTCCTAAAGACAGGGAAACTAGTCACCAGGATGAAATGTCATCTGGTCAAATCATTTTAACCACAGAATAGTAGTTTGTGTCTCTACCTAAGTTTTTATACTTCAGCCCCTTTGAGAACTGTATCCTGGAGGGCACTGAATGCCAGTAGAGTCTAAATTCTCAGAAGAGAGTTATTAAACACAAAAATATATTGTACCAAGAAATGACACCTGGTCTAGAAAGAAATGAAAGTATTTGGGTAACTAGTAACTGGCAATATTTTAAAACCCACCTGAATAAATTGGGAATGAAGGAACCACCCTCTCGACCTAACAAGATTGGTAGAACAGTTGTTTTATACAGGGTGGGGCAAAAGCAGGTTTGCGGTTGTTTATATGGAAAGTAATACAATACGTGATAATAATAATACAAGAATTAATGGTTTTGCATACTCACAACTCTAAACCTACTTTTACCGTACCCTGTATACATTTGAAAGTAAGCCACCAGGTTGTCAAAAAATTCAGTAGGAAAGAAGTCTTGGCCCTAGAAGGCTGCATGAGTAGGCCTCATCTTCCCTTGCTCACTTTGGTCCTAGTGCCCGTCATATCGTGCATCACACGCCTTGAATCTCCTGTTGGAAATTCTGTGGTCATGTCAAACTCAACATGTCAGAAACTGATCTGATCACTCCTCCCCACATAGTGTTCTTCTTTTGGCTTCATTATCGCAATGAATGGAAACCTGTTTACCCAGATGCCCAAAGCAAAACTCTAACAACGTTCCCCTCTCTAACCAATCACTATATCCTCTTTTTTCCTATATCTAGGATATTTATCAGTGTTTCCCTTTTTATTCCCCACTGCCAAAGTTTTCACTTGGTTCAGCAAAATACCTTTCTAATTAGTCTCTCAGACTTCAGACAATTTGACTTTCAATTCATTCACCATATGTAGGTCTAACTGATTTTCTGAAAATACAAATATGATCCTTAACTTAAATATCTTTTAGTAGCTCCTCATATCTTTAAGTGATTTTCTTAAAAAATTCAAACCCCTTATTATGGCACACAAACTGCTTTATAATGTAACGCAGCCTGTGCTTCAGCCTTATTTCTCGCCACTTTGTATCTCTTATTTACATTCAAACTGGAACGAACTACCTGTAGTTTCCTCAGTAAGGTCTGGTTTCTCTGGCCTTCACACACTGGCTTGTATCTCATCCAGGACATTTGTGACCCCCCCCAATAGACTGACAACACCTGGAGGAGACATTTTCGACCATCAGGACCGAGAGGAGTGCGACCGACTTGTACAGGACAGCCTCTCACAACAAAGAATTATTCAGCCCAAAATGTCAATGGTTCTTGGGTTCAGAAACCCTACCTTGGTGCCTCTTCTTCCTTCGTGTGGCAGATCCTACTGATTATTGGTGGCATTCATTCTTCATCTTCCTTTTATGGATCAAAGCCCCCAAGTTTTCGCTGGGCACACAGTCACTTAAAGGGACTCCAGCCTCCACTGCAGCCAAGAGGAGGTGGAGGCATGTGTGCAGTGCCGAGTTAACATATTAGGCTGGAGACTGATGTCCTTAGAAAGGCCTGCTTGCACGACTGACCCTTGGGTGGCATCTGGGAACTCAGATTTCAGTGTAAGGGTAGATTACCATGCCTAAACTATATAAAAACAAAAAGTTTATGATGAACATCTGCTTTTTTTTCTGGGAATTTAGAATTTTGGTATGTTCTCATGCACAAAAGGTCTACATGACCAGCCCCAACAAAAACATTGGGTACTGAGTCTCTGATGAGCTTCCTTGGCAAAGAGCATTATCATATGTGTTGTCACAACATGTCACTGGAAAAATCAAGCACATCCTGTGTGATTCAGCTGGGAAAATACTTTTGGAAGCTTGCAGCTGGTTTCCTCTGGTTTTTGCCCCATGTGCCTTTGCCCTCTGATCATTTTTCTTTGTATCTTTTTTTTTCTTTTACAATAAATCTCAAACTACATACAAATGTAGGTTGACTCCTATGAGTACTTCTAGAGAATCAGTAAAAGTGGGAGAAAGTCTGGGGACTCCAGGCAAAACATGTAACCAAGTTGTGGCCAGTGAGAATTAAACAGAAGTCAGCTTCTGGATCACATCTTTTAAACAATTGTTTGGTTCTTCCTCTTTTCTCTCTTCCTGTATGCTGGATTATGGATGTCAGCTGTACTTGGCAGCCAGCTTCAATCAGGTGGAGGAGGACCATACCCTAGAGCAGAGGTTGGCAGATTTTTTTTCTGTAAAGAGGCTATCTGGTCTCTGTTGAAACTACTTGTCTCTGCCATCATAGCACTAAAACAACCTTAGACAATACAAAAACAAAAAACCGAAAACAACCCAAAACGCATAGTTATGTGTCAATAAAACTTTATTTACAAAAGGAGGCGATGGGCCAGATTTTACCTGAAGGTCATAGTTTGCTAATCCCTGCCCTAGAGGCCAGAGGGAAGAATGTGTTGAAAGACAGTTGTTGGATTTAACTTTTCTGCTCATCTGGTGAGCAGAGACACTGACCACCTTTGTCCTAGATGCTTTTCTTTTCAGAGATGTTTGTGTAGCAAACAACCTTAGAAGATAGAAGTAGTCTCCCTCCAAAGCGCAAGTTTGTTAAGTATCCAGGGTAACAAAGATATTGGCTTCCTCTGGGACAAAAGTCAGGCTGACATACTGCCAGTCATGATGGATTTATTTTCCTAAGTAAAGCAACTCACTGCCAGTGCAGGTATCTCCTGCCGCTCTCAGTGTCTTTGCAAGATTTGGGACTCAGACAATTGGAGCAAATGCTGAAACTCTGACTGCTGCCATTACCATGAGTAATGCCATCCTTTGTACCTGACCGAGGAGTTTCATGCCTGTTTTCATCTATGAATCTTTGGCATGCTAAACCAATACTCTACAAGTAAGATAAAATCTCGGGCCCCTCAAAGTCCTTGACATAGGATTTTGGGACCCTAACTGATCTAATGAGGTAGAGCTTCCTACATCCCAGTAATACCTTCCAACATAGGGGAAAAAATAATCTATAATTTGTTTGAGGCACCGGGGAACAGTTTAGCCCACAACTTAATACCCTAGGCTAATTCCTTATGAACCTGTAATTCCCAAGTTAGGGTAAGTCTCCTATGATGTGATTCAACCAACCCACACACTATCCACACAAACCCTGGAATAGCCCCCTCCTAAGTGTTTTCATTTCACCCCATGTATATATCTACCAAAACAACTACTTTCCTGAGTTGTTGTTCTTCCCCGTCATTCATACATACGCTCTTGAGAGGAAGGAAATTTTATATCCATATCTTCGATACCTATCACTCTACCTACTACGTAGCAGGACTAAAAACAAACTTGTTGATGTGGTTAATCAAGTCCACTTTGCTTCTTATGCTTTTTATTTCTCATCCCATGGGTCCCTGGCAGTCATCAGAACGAAGGCGGCGTCACTCTCCAGTCAGAGCTCTACTCCGGAGCTTCCCCCGAGGCCCTGCCAGCTCAGGCCGCATCTCGGAAGGAAGCTCACTTTAGGGGCACGCACGTCTCGCTTTACAGTTGCCATGTTTTAGGCCTTACATTTCACGCAACAGAACAGAACACACTGTGAAAGGATGTTTTTCTATCTCACCCCTCCTGGAATCAGGTCCAGAATTTTAAAGTTTTGCCCAGTGAACTTTGTGGTTATTTATCAAACATAGCACCGTGCTTCCTCTTCTGTGAAAGTAAGGGTACCAGAAACGTCCCAGTTAGTCAGGTGCTGTCACTTTCAGGAGTGCGTTTAAATGTATCTGAAGGACAAATGACATATAATGGGACATGTCATGCTTGTGACGCTTTTTGGCCAGCATATCTGGCTTTGGTCCGTACTCCAACCCTGCTGCACTGCACACACTCACTGCTCTCTACAACGGAGCTCCAAACACCTCCCCGTAAACCCTCCTCTCCTTTGGGAGGCAACCCCACTCGGCATGTTGAAGCTAGAGTTTCTTTGTTTACATAATTCCTCTTTCTTTCCCCATAGCCATGTCTGGTTGTTAGTTGTCTAGGGGATTCACCCCAAAACTGTGTGAAAGAGAGGCTTAATCATAACTGGGAACCACCGGGTACAGCTCAGGACTTGTTTTAAAAGTAGGCTGTCCAAGTGCAAAAGTTTAGGTGTACTCTTTGCAGGCTATCAATTTTTTGTGTGACCAACTAGATTGTCCTCTAGTTTATATTAAGCATATCACTACCCACATGAAGCATTCCGTGGTTATGAATGTTCACACAGTTCCCATCATGGCTGTCTTTCCTGTTACTTGTGTTCAGCGACGAGGTGGTATTGGCCCCTTGGCAGATCCCTGAGGGAATAAACAGGACCGACCTGTCTCTGGCCTTAGTATCTCCTGAGGTTGCTGCTAAACCTCCTTTGGATGTCAATTATTGACTGTGTATTGCCCCTTAGTTTGAAACAGAACTATTAATAAAGGGACGCCAAGACTTTCTGAAGTCAATGGTATATAAATGTGTATGTATTTGGCTCTCATCTGATTTGACCATACATAAGGTAAGAGAAAAAAATGTAATATGAAAGAGGTATATCAGGGACTGGACAAATCCAGGGGTGGACATGGACCTAATCACAAATATACAATACTTAGAACAGTGACATAAAACTATTGGTTGAAAGAAAATGGTATGATATTAGAGGAACATATAATGTTTTGGCCAAGGTCTATGAGAACAAGGAGTGTCACTCTTAGACCCAAAGGGCAGAGGTTAATAGGTAATTACATATTATCTGAATCTGTATCAAGTAGAAATAAAATCCTTATCTCATAACATAAAAACATAATACAGAAGCTGATGAGATAACACAGTAAATAAACCCAGTCTGAATTGCTGCACTATGCTTTACTTAGTTTACCATTTCTACCTATCTAAGTAAATTCAGATAATTTTTCTTGCATAAAACTTTTTCCTTATCCACCCAGCATTCAGTTTCTACCCATCTTACAAAGCCTACCATAAAATTTCTCCTCTCAAGCATCCAGTGCTCTCCCTTTAAGGTTCCACTTCCACGAGCCTTGTCTGCCACTCTCAGTACAAACCCTCATGACACACTTCCTTGTGTTACTCAGTGCTCCTTTATACAAATTAATTTTATCATCTCACCTTGGGGATAAGCTTTCTGAAATCAGAAGCCTTCACTAAAGCAGTCAGCTTAGCACAGTTACATTGCAGGTACTCAATAAATACTTGGTCATTGGTGGGTTTTGAGACATTGTAAAAGTCAAGAAAAACAGAAATAATGAACGCCGTGATACAATGAACATAAATGGTGTGAAAACCAATTTGTACGGTAGCTGAGGTCTTTCAAAGAGTTTTAGTGCTTTCACGACAAGAAGTTCCCAGGATGTAGGGCATATTCCAATGCCCCACATTCACTGTCAAGAAAAAGCAAAAAACCAAGAAAAACATGTTTGCTCTGTTTGACAGGTTAGAGAACTGGTCCCAGGCTCCAATCCCTTACCATTGGCGTTCCGTGGGAGCTCTTGGATCCCAGTACAAGGCCACGTAGGGTGAGGCACGTGGGGCCTGAGAAAAAACAGATGCTTGGGAAAGAAGTAACAGGCTATACTGGAAATACTGTACGGTCTAGACTGAATTCTTCAGTGGTCTCAAGATAAACAAAGTAGGCCAAGGGTGAAATGTGTGAGCTCAGTCAGCTTTTCCCAGGAGAGTTCCAGCTCCTATCTTCAGGAAACAGCTAAGGCTCGTTTATGAGACCACAGGCAAACTTGGCATGCACTTTACTAGCTTTCCTTCAGCCCGATCGTTGTACTGTTGAATTTAAAGGACGGCACATTCCCATCGCAAGCATTTCCCCAGGCCCTGCAAGCAGATTCCGGGGCCTGATCTTGGGATGTATGGAAAGGAACTCTCCACAGGTGTTTCCTTCCTGCAGAAGGTGCTGAGGTACCAGCTTTGCTCTGCTCAGATATCCCCCGGGGACAGGTCAGGGTTGAGGGTCAGCACATTCACCATGAGTAGCTTTGCAAAAGCTGAGGGAGGGCTGGTTGGGGGTAGGAAAGACCTGACTTAGTGCTTTAGGTGCCTCATCCAGGTGGTGTCAGAGAACATTATCTATCACACAGACACAAGCTGTCAAAAGCACAAATCTCTCATTTGACAGACTAGAAAAGCAATGCTCCAAAACGAGTGCTTGTGAAATTGTCTCTCAATAGTCTTCCCTTCCCAACAAATTATGAGGCTCTATCCAGGCTCTGCTATTGTCAGAACAAGGGCGCTGTCCAGCTGGGCTCACTGACCTGTGCAGAAGATGTTGCCACAGCATCGTCTCAGCAATCCCAGGACAAGTTCCCGAGTAGGTTTGGTCTCCAGTCATCCTGTTTCTGACCCTCGCGTTGATCTTTTGGCTTCTGTTCAACTCAGCTCTTTCAGCCTGATGAACTTTTTGATTTATTATTCTTTTGGGTTGACTTAACTGGACTTATAATTAACTCTCTTCCTCTGATAGTTCCATCCAAGCCCCTGTTGGCTCCCTTCCAGGATCCCCTCCCACACTTGCAGACTCTTCTCCAGGGCAGCTCTGATTCAGGGTGAACTGACTCCACAGTCCCACCCTCCACGTGACTTTGCCCCGGAGGCTGTAGGAAGTAGCTCTGCACAAACAGATGTGTAATCAGTTCTATTAGAGAACCAGAGTCTTAATACTTAAAAGACCCAAATTTTCCATCAATAGTTAGAGTGTCATAATTTTAGTCTATTAGTCAAATTAATGTTGAAACCACCAAGCACTTTACGGTCCAGAGGTGGTAAGTGTCAATGAAGCCACCAGCAATTGACCTCGATGGGCAAGTACACTTTTAAAATGCATGTGTGAGCTCCCAGGTTTACGAATGAAATTCAAAATTAAGCTGTGATCTATGAATACAGTAGGAGCGTGTAGAAGTAATAAAAAATGAAGAAATGCAAGTATTCTGAAGAAAATCAAAGAAGAGTGTATCCACATGAACATAATTTGAGTAAATGCTCTGAGCACTAATGTGAGGTCTTTCAGATTGTCTGCTTTTAGGGGCAGACTTATTGAAATACCTGAGTCTGCATTCCCAAGACAAATGCAATTTTTCATGCCTCACAGCCCTAATGCTGGAAGTTAAGGGCTATAAGTAGTCATGTTTTTCTTGGTTTTGTGTTGTTTATGTATGCATTTATTTATGTGCCCAGCATTGCCTCTGATGTTTCAGTCTGCACAATGGAGAATAAAGTATCTTAGAATTTCCTGCCTTTCACTTGTGGTTCCACTGTGTCTTCAGCCCAGAAAAATTTCCTCTTTCGTTTGTTTTTCCAAATCCAATCACCCTTTGAAGGACAGATTAGGTTTTACCTCTTCCTTGAAGCTTTCTGTGACCATACCAGCCAACCATATTTTATTTTGTTTTGTTTTATCTTTGAAAGCTTATATTGCCCATTGTCCTTCCCATTCTTCTAACATCACTTAATTATTTGAACCAAATACAAAGGCCCATGAAAATTTGCCTAGGGATACAGATTTATAGATTAATATATAACCTCATCTAGTATTACTTTCTATCAAAATATAGGTCCTTAGTAATTTGAATTTGTTATTTGAATAATATCTTAGTTCTAGGATTAAAAATGGCTTCCTTTTAAAATGAGTTGCAAACTTGCAGCTCTTGGATCATATTCAACACAAGAAGTGATATTTGTTTCTTGTTTTGTTTTGCTTTGTTTTGTTTTGTTTTGTTTTATGCCCTCCAGAGTACTGGATTGCCCGATGTTTTAAAGTCAAATTATTTTATACTCAATGTTTGAAAATTGGGAGGTTTCACCAAAAATATATATCTCTACCTTTTCTTCAGCCATCTGAATGTTTGGCAGTACTGAGTCTTCCTCCTCATTACTAGGAGAAAGTAGTCACTTTGGGTAGAGTCTGCACTCTGGGTTGCTGTAGTCCTTTTGTCACATATGTTTCTATGGTGCTTTGTGCCCCTTGACTTCCATCATCTTCCAATCATTTCACTTCACTCATTTCCCTTGCCTGTCTTGCCTCCATAAGCACCTCAGTGTGCAAGGTCCCTCTTTACTGAACTGTTTTTGACCACAGTTTAATCTTTTTGCTGTGTTCAAATTTTTAAACTTCCTCTTGTCTTCACTTTCAGTGTCAAAATTCTTTTACTTAGCTCACTGGCTGCTGAGAGTCTTCAGAAGTTCAAAGGAACAATTTCAAAAGCTCTTAACTAGGTACTTTGAAATAATCTGCTTTTTAACTCTTAATTGTTGAAACACTTCTAATGCACTGTTCTCTCTCTGCTCTTTTTATTGAAGAGGAACCGGCTTCTGATCAACATGGCCAGCTCCATTTGGTCTGCCGTAAGTTAGAAAAAACAAGATGGTAGCATGAACGCATTCATGTCCCTAATCTGTAGAGTGGCTGGTTTTTCAATTAAAAGTAAGAGACATCTTCCACAAATTTTACAGTCATAGTGGCCTTCCACATTATGGTAAGTAAGCTCAAAAAACAAGAATTGATGCCTACTGAGACCATACAATTTTCATGCTCTTCCCTGAGAACTGGGCCCAAGGAACCAACCTGGCACGTATGGAAACAGCCCGGAGACTGGCTGTTCAGTTCGGCATACTCTCTCCCTGATCTGCTCTTTAAATCTGCAGTCAAATCTCATGACACTCTGAGTTAATGGAGTTCAGCTACTAGAAGGTCTTTGGAGGGCAATCAGGTGTCATTAAAAATATGCTAATGGCAGCTTGTGATCTAGCAGTAGGACCCCAGGATTTGGGGTTGGCATGGCAACTGCCAGTAGATAGTTCTGGCAGAACAGGAACAACGGAAGGAATTAGAATGAGCTGCTTAAATGCAAGTGTTAATGAAAAATGTGGAGCACAACTGAGGATCAGAGAGAATGTTTGGTGCCCTCAGCAGTAAAAACAAACACACACAACCTAAACCTGAGAGTGAAATTAATGCCATTCATCCTGCTGTGGCAATAGAAGGAAAGCCAGCCACTGGGGAAATTTTAGTATTTAGCCTGATGGTTTTATAAAGGACCTATGACGCTGTTGAAATCTGTGTGTTTCATATGTGGATGACAGAAGTGTCATATGTGTATGCGTCTCCTAGCCAAGGCTGAACGGAGAGGTCTGACAGGGAACAGCTTTTACCAATCTACTCTATCAAAGGCAGTACAGATGGCTGTTTTTGCTCTTAGTATAACTGATTGTCAAAAAAAAAAGGGGGGGCTCCCTCACAAGCACATATCCAATATGTAAAAGAGGGTGAAACTGGGGCTTGTACCCAGGTACATATCAATTACTAGGCAAAACTGCTACATGTTTAAATGTGAATGCACACGCATGTGTTCCTGTATTTTAGGTGAGCCCTGCACTCTTTCCCCTGTTTGAAGCTGGGAGTTTCACAGTAAATCCACTTCTGTCACTATGGGCTTGAGACCACACAGAACAAGATTATTTCCTACTTTTTCCATTGCAAAAAAGTAAACACCATTGGAAATGATTTCTCACCTCAAGGATGAACAAAAAGCATGCTAAATTCACTGTCTCCATTACCCTTGCTAGCTGGTGTGGCTGAGGGGAATGACATAGAATAAAATAATGTGGAAGGGCTCTGTCTGAGACAGGTAGTGATGGGGAATGACTCTGGGAAGACAGGGGTAATATACCTGCAGCCGGCACAAAGGTGCTCCTCTGCCGAAGATGACAATGAAGTCAGCAGTGCAGAAAGTTGGCGCTCATGCCTCTGGAGGCTGAGGGAAAAGGAAACGGACAGTCAGACGGACCACGAGTTAAGCGAGTTTGGGAATGGAGAGAGGAAACTGGGAAAATTCGTGAAAGCTCAAAGAACAATCCGTGTGCCGTCGAGCAGGAGCCGGCCAAAGGAGGAAGTCAGCCGCTCAAAGACTTATGTTTCGACTCACACTGTCCTCTGCCTCACCTGAAACCTTTACTTTGGGAAAAAGTTTTGTCATTTGAAAAATACACTTTTAAAATGACTTAAGCATAACTTCCTTTTCTTAGTCACTTCCTTCCTTCTCTTTGGTACAATAGTCTCTTAAAGAAAAACCAGGGGAGAAAAGCTGGTGGAAATGCGCATGATTGGAAACAATTGCTATTGTCCTAGACCTTTTCAATCTCACAGAGACTCACAGGTGTTCTGTCGCTGAAGCATGGGCCTAGAGATGGCTTCCTATAAATAACATCTGTGGAATCGAGGTATTGTGGGGACAGGCTGAAGTTTATATAATTTGGGGAGCCCTATTTAAGAAAAAAAAATTATAATCCAAAATGGCAAGGCTCCTCCAAGCACCGTGGAAAGGGCCTGGCCAAGTGCCGGCCCATGGCGAACAACAGTCATCACCGACCATCTATTACAGTGTCAACATCTGCAGGGGCGGGCGAGTGCCTTTCCAATAGGGACCCTTAGGCAAGGAAAAATAAGGTCTATTTATTCTTTTTTATTTAAGCAGTCATCCAAAACATAGCCCGGGCTTAAAACACCCATATTGTTGTCTGCTCATTAGACTAAATTCTGCATCCTGTACTGCCATTAGCACTTCCTAAGGAAATGGGCTGAAATTCCAAGATAATATCACCAAGAAACCAAATGTGACAGGCATATTCCTAGGGACAAATGACTGTAATATTTCACCTTAAATAAGACACGATCTCCTGGTTTTGCAGCAGATCTGATGGTGATGCATGTGGTTTAAAAATGAAAGAAGTCAAAAGCTTCATCTTGAATCTTTCTAGGTGCCAAAAATAGGTAGCTCATTGCTTACATGATAAGTACTAATTAAATCAGAACTATTATAGATAGTGTGGGCCTCCTAATGAATGATATGACTTAGAAAATAGAGCACTAAGGTTAAAATAGGAGGGGTTTTTTTTGTTTGTTTTGGAACCACAGAAGCACTTGTAACTAAGCTCCACAGGAATTCAAGTGGGCCAGTGTCCTCACTGTCATCATCAGGGGATGTTTTGCTCTCAGGGCCCCTCTGAGGGCTGCCCTCTCCTCTGAGGTTGCCGGTGTCAAGCACACAGGCTGTGAATGGATGAACAAGGACTTTCTTCTGCAAGGGCACCCTCTTGCAGGAATCTAATTAATTATCTTGCAAGGGAAGAGTCCATATCCAGTATCCGCCCCTTATGGAGTAGGGGCGATACATTCCAAGATCCCTAGTTGGTGCCTGAAGCTGTGGATAGGACCAAACCTTGTATATACTGTTCTTTCCTATACAGACAATTAACCTATGATAAAGGTTAATATACATATTAGGCACAGTGAGAGATTAACAATAATAACTAATAATAAACTAGAATAACAATACTGTAAAAAAAATTGTTAATGTGGCCTCTCTTTCTCAAAACACCATATTGTACTGTACCCACCCTTCTTCTTGTGATGATGTGAGCTGATACAATGGCCACTACACATGCCTAACGTGTGGGTAGCATAACAGCGTGAATATGCTGGAGATTTCATCACGCTACTCAGAACATTATGCAATGTAAAACTTATAAGTTGTTTATTTCTGGAATTTTGCATTTACTATCTTGGAAACGTGGTCATCTGTGGGTAACTGAAACCACAGAAAATGAAACCGTGGATACGGGGGGAATACTGTACCCTCGCTTTTGCCTTACACAGGAGCAATTGTGACGACTCACAAGATTTCCAGTGAAGCCTTAACCATCAAGTCTCATCCAAAAATTATCTCTCTTCCATCTTCTCACTGTATTTAAACTGGTGTATGTCCCAATTCTGTTAGATCAGTTCCCTGCCAAGCAAAGTGAGTGGCCTGAACACAAACTCCTTGCACCCTGTGGAAGTTCTGAAGGCTCCCAAATGCACAGAATTAATCTGTCCCTTACTTGCTTCTTTCTTGCCTTTACCCTTCATTCCTTCAAAGTCTCTCCACTCCCTTCTGCCTCCAGGTACCTCACAGGCTACCTTTCTTACCTGAACCAGCTTCCTCTTAACCCTCTCCACATCAGAATTACGCCTCAGCTCGCAGCCTCACTGTCTGGGGAGGGCTGCTCGCTTCCAAACATGGAGCTGGTGTGTGTCTCAGACACTCCTGTTACAATACAGCTCTGTCTGGGCTCTAGTTAGATCCCTGAAGGCAGAGATTCTGTCTGTTTTTACTATTTTTTTTCCTAGTTGAGAAGCCAGTGCCCAGCCTGTTGTCTGTCACTTAACAGGTGTTAAACAGGTATTGGGTGATGAATAAATGAGTGGCCCACAACTAGACACTATTCTGACGCTACACACACATTTGTTAGCCACTAATGCGTAAACATTCAGTTCGATTCCTGGGACATATTTGATTACTACCAATGTATTTTTTTTTAAAGATTTTATTTATTTATTTTTGGACAGAGGGGAAGGGGAGGAGAAAGACAGGGAGAGAAACATCAATGTGTGGTTGCCTCTTGCATACCCCCTACTGGGGACCTGGCCCGCAACCCAGGCATGTGCCCTGACTGGGAATTGAACCAGCAGCCCTTTGGTTCTCAGGTTGGTGCTTAATCCACTAAGCCACACCAGTCAGGGCTGATTACCACCAATGTATTAATAAAGTAAAAGTTACCCAGGATCCACTATGTCAAACAGAGAACTCAGCCCAGTGTAGAAGGAATTAATGGAGAAATTAAAGGGAAGTAGAATGATAAACAATGAAGAATGGTGTGTTCAATGCCAAAGGAGGAGAGAGCTCCACTTGGGAGAGGGCTGATCAGATAAAGTTTAACTTGCTGACAGTAAAACGCTCGAAGGTTTTACCATTTGGGTGGTCATGGTTAAAAACATCCTCACACGAGTGAAGTGGTGAAAATGCCTGGCTTGCAGTGCTACTTTAATCACATTTCAAGGTTTCTACGCAGAGTGTGGAAGAAGTAGGCACTTACAAGTCTATTGAAAGAAAGGTCCCCAGGCAGTTGTTTTTATTAAATCTTGGCCTTCATAAGACCCCAGTGAAAGGTTCGGTGCTCTGGTCAGGACCCTAGTGGAGCTTCACAACCCCCAAATCTCCCTGCCTCTTTGAACACATCTCATTTAGCTTCTTTGGCTTCTCATTGGGCTCAAGGAACAACCTGAAATTGTGAGGGTGCACTTTAGAGAAAGTGATTGCTGTGAACGTCTGAAGGTCTCCTAGTCTTAAAGAGTTGTTACCATGAGCTCTAAAACCTGTAAATCATACAATAATTATTCTTGAAGCCTTGGCAGCCATTAAGTATAATTATCATGTAATCTGCAATGCATGTCACGTTTTCAAAACAAGTGTGGATGGGAAAGAAAGCTAATAAGCACCTCCCTTTTTTATTAGCACAGCTCCCCCCTGAGGTCAAAAGGACCAAGGTAGCAACAGGTCATGTCCAAGACTGCTGCCTTCTGGTGGGAGGTCTGTCTGTCGCTTTGTAATTCATCCTGACAGCCTTGTTTACCTGTTGGCTCTGAACTGTGATTCTGTGCGGCTGTGTTTTGTTACCTCTCTCAGACACTGCAGGTGAGACCTGTATTTCTTACATGAAATAGTCAAGCGAGTCCTAAGGATTTAAAGATGAACTCAGAGTGAATTAACTTTGCCAGGAGTAGTGGATAGAGGGTTTTCCGTTTGCTTAGACTGCGATGTAGAAAGCGGGAAATGGGGATTAATAAATCCATAAGGCCTGTAGGTTCTACTCCTCACCCATGAGGAGGATTTTACCTGTCCTCCTGGAGGACAATATGGTGATATACCTGTCTCCTCTGGAGCCATTGGTGCCCTTGTGTGAAATGGGGTAACTATATTTAAGCAACAAAGCACAACACATTTTATAGCTTAGGGCAGGAGGCCAAGAAAGGAAAATCATGTGGCTATTTGGGGAAATATTAAGTGAAATATAATTTTGAAAACAGCAGCACACCTTCTTCAGAGAAGGGTTTATTTAGCTGCAGTAGTAACCAGTGCCTTGCCCATGTCGGAGTGCAGCTAGAATCATTGGCTTGTGAGGGCTCACAGGATAGAGGCTGTGCCTTATAGCCCTCTTAGTGTTACAGGACACAGGTTCTGACACATAGAGTGACCTCAACAGTGACTGAATAAATATGATCCATACAAAAGTCTAGACTGTTCCAGAACTCTTGGCTTGTAGTAAACTGAGGCAGTAGGCATGAGAAAAAAACAATAGAGTTTGCTGGTATGTAGGCCACTCTCCCCACATGTTATGAAATATACTTCTGTTCTCACACTCCCCCCACATTCCCCTGTCCCCACTTGAGGCCATGTCCCCCTAGCCACGGCCGGATGGCCTTTCTCCTCAAACATCTATCACCCCGGTTGGCTGGCCCACCCTGCAGGACAGAGCAGGCAGGTTCAATATAGAACCGTACTTGGTCTCACACCAGACATAAAATTTCCAGTGGATTACTTTTATAAATAACTTTTTCTGTTTTTTAGTTTATTTCATAAACCTATTTGAAGAAAATTAAGGGAACATAGAAAGTGTAAAAGTTATCCAGAATCACCATAGCCTATCTTTAAAAAAAAATTTTTTTTGTATATTTCCTTCTGATCTTTTTCTAAGCAGTGTTTGGCTTGTTTTTTCCTGTAATCGTGGGCGTATAGCATGTATCATTTGTATTTCACTTTAACTTAAGTCATAGTTGTTTCCCTGTGATGTTGTTATATACTCTTCAAAAATATTTTTAATGGCCATAGGATGACAGGGCCATAATTTATGTAACCATCATTTTATGGTGGTAACATTATATTATAGCCAATTTTTCACCATTCATCATTAGTGCTATGAGGAATGTCCTCATGCATATAGCATTTTCTTTCTTTAAAATTATTTTCTTAAAGAAAAATTTTACAGCCTTGGATTAGGCATAGAGTTCTTTAAAATGACAACAAAATAGGATCTATAATATGTAAAGAAAAAAAGATAATTTGGATCTCATCAAATTAAAAACTTTGCTTAAGAAATTACCAAGAAAATAAAGGGACAAGCTACAGACTTGGAGAAAATATTTGCAAACTTATGTATCTGACAAAGGCCCCCGTATCCAGGATATATTTTATTTTATTTTATTAAAGATATTATTTATTTATTTTTAGAGAGAGGGGAAAGGAGGGAGAAAGAGAGGGAGAAAGAGAGGGAGAGAAACATCAACGTGTGGTTGCCCCTCGTGCGCCCCCTGCTGGGGACCTGACCCGCAGCCCAAACAGGTGCCTTGACTGGTAATTGAACCAGCGACGCTTTGCTTTGCAGTCCAACGCTCAATTCACTGATCCACACAAGCCAGGGAGGGTATATTTTAAAAACTATCAAAACTCAACAACAACAAAAACAAACAGCCCAATTAATTAAGTCCACAAAGGAAATGATGGCAAATAAACACATGAAAAGATGCTCAGCATCATTTACCATTAGATACATGTAAATACAAAATCATAATCAGGTATACCTACACATCTATCAGAATAGCTAAAATTAAAAATATTGCCAACACCAAGTGCTGACAAGGAACTGGAACTCCCATATATTGCTGGTAGGAATGCTAAATGGTACAGCCACTCTGGAAAACAATTTTGTGTAAAGTTAAACATAGTTTTACCATTGACTCAGCAGCACTTCTCCTGAGTATTTACCCTAGAGAAATGAAAACTTATGTCATACAAAAAGCCTGTACATGTATATTTGTTTGTAATAGCTGATAACTGAAAATTACCTAATATTCTTTAATGAGCAAAGATATAAACAAACTGTGGTGCATCCGTAAAATGGACTACTAAGTGGTAAAAAAAAGAACAAACTATTGACATACTAAACAACTTGGATAAGTTTTAAAGGCATGTTGGATAACAAAAGCCAGTCTCAAAAGGTTTTAGATTACACTATTTGACATTCTCAAAAAGAAAAAACTTACAGTGATAGAAACCAGATCAGTGGTTGCCAGGGGAAGGAAGTATGGCTATAAAGGGATGACTCAAGGGAGTTTTTGGGGTAATGGGATAGTACAGTTTCTTGATTGTGGTGGTTACAAGAATCTATACATGTGTTAAATCTCACAGAATTCTACTTTAAATGAAAAAAGTCCAATACACTGTTTGATCACTTTTGGAAATAAAGTTAAATTTAAAAATAGAGTTATTTTTTAGGGAGGACCACCAAAAGTTGAATAAATGGAGTAAACAATAAATCATATGATGAAAGGGCCATGAGGTACTTCACTAACTATTCAGCTCAAACTTGTGGAAACTAAGATGAAATGAGAGTTCCCCGAGGTCGCTGGGATAAGAAGGCGAAGTCATACTCACCTGCTTCAGTGCTGTTTCCATAAGAACCTAAGTCTCTTTGACGGAAATACGTGCCATGCACAGAGTTATGGAGTATGTTCTTTTCATGAATTTGCTCCAGAGAGGGTATAGCTGGGATAAGGAGCAGAGGAGAATCGTGTCACTGCACTTTGGGAAATCAGCCCCATTCTGCAGAAAAATCTTGTTTTACTCAGTCTGTGACCACGAGTTCTGCTGACCGCTGAGCAAACTGGCATAACTCTGCTGGTCCTTGGTTGGCAGATGAAAGCTTCAAGCTTTTTTGTTAGAGGAAAAACTAACAAATTGTAACAAAAGTGTAAGAACTGAAAATCTCAGAGAATTATATGATCATCCCTCAAAATGAAGATGACAGAGCAAATTCAGTCCTTCATATCAGTGAATTATTATTGGTTATATGAAAATTTATGCACTTAAATGTGAAGATTCTTAAGGGAAATCATTTTTTTATTTATCCATGGATGTGCTATTTTATGATTGTTAAATGTTCAATTCAAGACTGAAGAGAATGTTTAATATATTTTTCTTTTTTTAGGATGATCAATAATCATAAAAGATATGATGGAAAATTTTAATTCAACTATCATGTATATTCACAAATGTTTGTCTCATTTTTCCAGATTTCCTCTAGCTTCTTTTATAGTCTCAAAGACATTGAAAAACCTCAGGATAATGAAACAGCACAGGTATGCTAATAAATGAAGAAATCACAATTCTAAATTGACTGAGAAATAAATTTATAAATATGTTAACCAACCTCATATATTGCAATAATAGATCATATACATTGAAATACTTAAAATCTTAATAAGAAAATTAATATATGTTAGTTAGTTTGTAAACTGGCTCCCGTACACAGAGGGCAAGGAGAGATCGACGAAAGAGGCAGACCACTCCAGACTGGTAAGCGTCAGGTTTAAAAAGCAAGGAACCTAACGAGGCTTGCCTTGGGCAGCCTCACGATGAGATCTCTGCACCTGCCTGCCAGGATCTTTAAGTCTGTGTAGCGACCTCAACTGGGTCCTGTCATGTATACCACCCAGATGGGCTCAACAAAACACTGCTCTCTCAAGACTGTGTCCTTGAAAATGGCGCAGGCAGTGGGAATGGTGGGCAGAGTGTCCATTCCAAGGACGGGGGAGGAGGGAAGGAACCCTCGACTGCCCGGGTCCATCTCCAGGGTCGAGCGGCAGTCACATCCACTCGATGACCTCCTTCAACGATACCTCGTTTGAATTTGTGTCCAAAATCTCTTCTAAGACACAGTCTACAAAGGTCTAAAATAAGCTTTGTCATACCTTGGAATATTAAAATGGCATTTTATTTTTTCCAAATTTATTGGATTTTATTCAAATAAGAGTTGAAATTGTCGATTTTTAAAGCTGTAAGAAACTGTAAAGTTCCCCAATAACAGATGAGGAGATTGAGATGGAAAGAGTTGCACAGGTGGTCTGTGCAGGACTGGTGTGTGCAGGAAGTCCGTGTCTCCCTTCTCCTCCCTCTGCTCTTCAGTGGTTCTCCCCCACCCTCTTGCAGCGTAGATTTTTCCTGCTGGTTCAGGGAACTTGAGTCCATCAGAGAGTCTTCTGGTAACACTGCCTGAAAGCAAACAGAACATATGCTTGTTAAATTTTTAGAGCACTGTGTTTTGGGGGACAAGTAAAATTATCACAAGGCTCTTATACATATTTACGGCTAAAGAAAATCTCTTAAAGAATGGGCTGGAATTACTTTGTTGCCTGCTACCCTTTGGGGAAGGAGCAGGAAAATGTGATAATTACTCAACTGCAAAATACGCGCAAGGAAGCATTTCAGGAGAACCAATTAGATTTGTTGTAGGGAAAGAGGTTTTTCTGCGAGTCTGGGGGCTTGGTGTTGAGAGACCACAGTTGTGGTTGAGTTGTGCATACCTCAAACTGGACTGCGCTGGGCTTACGGGTGGGATCTGCTTGTGTGAAGCCTGAAACTGGCAATAAACGTTCAATGAAGAAATAAATGATACTCCTGCCCCATTAAAATGTTGTCTATGTCTACAAAAATTTAAAGAAATAATGACATGATATTTCGGCTCAATAGGATGAAGAATTTTCTCAAATTATTTTTATTTAAAATGAAGAGCAAAATACCTTTAAAAGAGGTTATCTTGCAGAATATTTATTCTCCTATTCTGTGTGCCAGGAGAGGCCAGAAAAATCACCGCTAAGGAATCTAGTGGAAGGCGTAAATACAACGTGGGGCAAGAGTGGGTTTACAATTGTTTGTATGGAGAATGACATAATAATTAATAAATAATAATACATGACTGGATTTTTTTGCATCCTTACAACTGTAAACCTACTTTTGCCCCACTGTGTATACATCTAAGGTTCCTTCTTATGCTAACATTCAATGATTCTGTGATAAACATGTTGTCCCATATTGAAAATTAATCAGTGGTATTCTCCTATTTATATCTCTCTTCCTTCAAGTTTTGCTTTTGTTAAATCAAAAGATTCAGTTAAAAGACTAATGAAATTGATGAAACTATGCTATATGAATATACTCTGTCTCTATCTCTATATAGATGCCAACATATGTATTCAAGCTAAGACATCACATGTTCACATAGATAGAACATATATATTCCTATATATGAAATAATTTTGAAAATCCCAAGACCTCGTTTACATAATTGATTTCTTTGGGTATTAATGAATTTCTTTTCTCTGTCAGGAAATTAATAGTCAAGTTCCAAGGAGTGATGTCTGATGGTTAAGATCAGTAAAACCCTGATCGGCTATTTCTATTCCGTTACTACTGACAGCAGTTAGTTATTTGGTGATTCCATCTACACCTTGGCAATACTTCTATACACCATTGAAACGGAAGAAAATATACCCTTATAAGAGTCAAGTGGGAGTTCATATTTGAAATTTTTTCTCACATTAATGTTTCTCTGAAGGAAAGAATAATATGATAAATATTTGTACAGACTTTATAGCTTTCAAAGAAATTTCACATATTTATTAGATATAGTGCTTTTTACATCTTATTATATCCTCACAACAATCTTATTATTACCAATTTACAGATAAGAACACAGGTTATGAGCAGTTGAGTGGCTTGCCCGAAGTCACCCAGTGGTAAGTAATTGAGTTGAGACTGAAAGCCCAGTTTTCCAATTCCTGATTCTATATTCCTTTTCCAATACACTAATAATTGATAAATATTCTCAGCAGCTTCTTCAAAGGATAATTGAGTTAATAATGGGGTTCTTTGATTTCTATTTGAATGCTCTTCAGTGAAAAATGTAAAAATGTGATAAATATAATAGGCCCTGCAGAAACAGATGTATTTATAGAATCTTTGAAAGACTCTTTGAAAATTAAGACAACGATATTTAATTTTATAATAAACATAACTGGAAGCATTTAAATGTTCACAAGTTCTGCTACTGTATAATGAAATGACAAATCAAGCTGTGGCATAATTCCAAATAGGTATATATCATGACTGTATCCATATGACTCCAAAATTACTGGTTTTATTTTTGCTTTGTATTGTAGAGTCTAATTATTTAATTAATCTTTCCATTTTTTTGGTCATATTTTTGACATAGCAGAGGTAAGTCTTCCACCTAAAAAAGCACAAATACTCAAATGAAAATTGAAGAATTCAATCCAATATATCTGATTTTTGTTACATAAATCTTTCTAGTCCTTTTTTATATTTGACCTCAGGGTCTGCTCTTTGACCTTAAGCTTCTTGAGCTCTGAAACTATATCTAGATTATGTTTTTCTCCAATGTGCTGTAAGGAACATAAGAGTGGTCTAATAAATGTGTATTGAATCGAATAAAAATCAAACAGGTAAGCTTCCACAATATGCTACTCTACAACCTTTGGTAATTTTCTACAGCTGTTGAAGTTTTTCAACAAAATGAGAACCATTCCTTTCAACATGGATTACCTTTCTTTCTTTCCTGAAATCATCTCATCTCATGGCTTGGGAATACTTCATCCTGGTTTTCGGTTCTCTCTTTGCTTTTCCTTTCCCTTTAATGTTGGTGTTTCCCAGGACCCTCTCTTCTCTTTCCTTCTGTTCCCTTTTTATAATACCCTCAGGTATCTTCATATACTAATAAGTCCCAAATTTATACCTGCATCTCATAAGTTTTGAGTTCCAGACTTCTATATCTAGCTGCCCATTGGAGCTAGCTTCACATTTTATTTGAATATTACACAAACACCTCAAATTGAATTTATTCTCTTTCTCCTTAACTGGCTCCTCTGATTATATCCACCATTCACTTAGTCTTCCAAGCCAGAGACTCTAGAGTCCGTGACTTCTGCTGCCCTTCATTTCCCACCTCCGATGAGCCACCTCATCGGAGGATGTGGCTTCTGGTGAATCTGCCTCCTCAATATTTCCTCATATTGGTCTCTTTTCTCCATCCCCGTTACACAGCTTCTATAGAGGCTCCTATAATTTCTCTTAAGTGATGTGGCCTCCTAACCCATTCTCAATGCTATAGCCTGAGTCCTCATCATAATATAAGAATATGATAAAGCCCCTCCTGGCTTAAATCGTACCTCATTGACTCCATCTTGACCTCAAGATAAGATTCAACTTCTTAGCAGAACCTTACCGGCCTTCCATGATCTGATCCTTTCTCCCTCCACTAGCTTATTCCCTTGCTCATATGTTTCAGGACAAGCCATATTAACCTACTTTCCCCCTCAACCTCAACTATGCTGTTCCTTATGTTTATATGTTGTTGCAGGTGTCTCATACTTTCAGGCCAGATATGAAGGAAGGAGGTGTGGGTCCATACCCTTTCCCTAGCAGATGGAAGAAGCAAAGCATTCAGGGACAATATGAGTAGTGACAGTTACCTAGAGGATAGAACAGCAGTCCGGGGCCTAGGTACCTGTAGTTAATAAAAAAATAAGAGTGGGGTTTAGAAGTTTGAATACCTTTGCAAGCTTCTCCAAGAAGAGGAAAGCCAAGGGAAATGCCTGGGGAAGAGAAAGGAAATGCTATTACTCACAGCCAACTTGAGAATTAAGGGAGCCATGAATTCTTCTTGATTTCCTGGTTCTCCTAGTTCTTCATCAGGCATTGGGTAATAACATTTCACTGGTCTTTCCAAACTTTTTCCCCCCATAATTTATAACAAAATTAATGCTAGTTAGTATTTATTAAGAATTTAATATGCACCAACCATTTTTCTTCAGTGTTTTCTATAATGTCTTATTTAATTCTCATATCAACCTTAAGAAGCAGGTGGTCTTATTCCCATTTTATAGATGAGGGCACTGATGAATATGGGTCAAATGACCTGAAAGAATTTTCTCAGCTGGCACTGCTAGAAGGAGGAATAATTTGCTCATATATCTGTCTCGAATCAGATGTAAAGAAAATTCATATCTCCTAGCCTACATAGTTCTCTTATCCATGGATAGGAACTTTGTTTACATGGAAGATATTTTTATTATAAGACAATTATTTTATGATTGATATTAATTGTATTCAATTTTGTCAGATTATCTTTGTTAGCTTATTTTTTTTCTTTTGCAGCAGATACACAAGTTGAGAAATGGTTGCAGTGGCAGTTTCAACTGTCTTAACTGAATTGAATTTAATGCAAAGCTAATTCAATCAGTTGATTCAATGGCCTTGTAGAGACCTGACCTTTTTCAGGAGAGAACTAGAAATGCAATTTATTAACGACTTCATTTCAAACCTCTATGTGTATAAACAAAAATCTTACACATGAAGGACATCCAAAGATGTGAGACACCATGAACCAGGCTTAGTAGAATGGATTAGAGGCAATGCTTGACTGGCATTGGAGCCCAATATTACGCCAAAGTAATCCTATGTCAGCTGCATAAGAGCAGAGGGGTTTTAGCATCTAAATGTGTACTCTGTATTTTCTCTTCCCTATACCACACAGATATTTAGCAGGAAATATTTAAAAAACCGGTATAAATAACATGGCTCTCACAAACATGACACCAGAGTCTCAGACTTAAAAACTACTGGAAAACCATCTTAGACATTATGAGAAACCATCCATCTTCTTATATATATTTCTCATACAACTGATTTTCAACCTAGTGCATATATTACATTAATCTTTGTGGGAACAAATCAGGTAGCTATATTAAAAATACACTGTAATTGAGAAAAATGAGGCTGTGGAATAATGGAGAGATGTGAGGGAGAGATATTTACAAAACAGAGACCCATATTTTAAGAGATATGGTGTATTTCAAAAGACCCCATCCATCCTCTTTGTACTTAGAAATTATCCTTATGTTTTAGACAGACAACAATAAGTTTGGATGGACTTTATCATTAAACTTGTACATGATATTATTTCATTGTCATCTGGTGGTCTGGACATAATCAACTTTCTGAAAATCAGTAACTAAGAATTTTTAGAAAGACGTTAGCTCTTTCATGTGAATGGGATCCACTTGCTAACATACTGGTACTGTGTACAAAATGCTGCTCTATTGACGAACAGGAATTGAACGGTGGGTCGAATTGAGTGCTACTGTGCCACATTAGAATTCTAATCACTTAACCTAAGGACCTATGAAAATATTCAAATTAACAGCAACAAAAACAAACAAAGAAACAAATTATGGACTATCGGTCCATAATTGCTTAAAGCAAGTTTCAGGAGTAGAATAAAGCCCTTGGCTGATGTAAAAACAACCACCATATAATACTCCATATTTTTTGCATGTGTGAACCCATTGCTATTTAAGGCAGTAACAGGCTGTGTCTGGTCAATGACACAGTAAGAAAAAAAGAACGTTGGCATAGCATTTTCAGTCATCTGGACGGCTAAATAGGGTTGCCGCTAAGAGCTGACTAGAAATTGTCTGGTGGGTTTGATCAAACCAGACACTCATTCTGGATAACTCAGACCAAAAGGATGATGCTTCCTCTTACTAGAAATTCATCTGAAGAGGGAATTTAAAATCACTGTAAATCATCTCTTCAAAGCTTCCCTTTATTACAAAAAGACAAAGTCTCAGCTTACACAGAATCACTGATAGAACTATTTGAGGGGCACTTTTTTTCAGCTGATGGGAAACTAGGAACCATTTTGTTACTCAAACACCTTTTCCAGAAGCAACCATCAAAGCACCCATGAAGGTTCTTCCTTGGTTTTACCATTCATGAGTGTTGCTAATGGAGAAAGTGGAAAACTTACTGCCCAAATTTAGAATGTGGCTAAGAATTACCCAGCCTTTGAACTGGGCTCAAATTGAGTGGTAGTGTGCCACATTAGAATTCTAGTCACTTAACCTAAGGACCTATGCAAAATATTCAAATCAACAACAACAACAAACAAACAAACAAACAACTTGCATGTGGTGGATGGATGGGACAAAAATAAGTGCATTGATTCATAGTCAGTTTGAAAGGCCAAATCAGTGAAAACAGTCAGAACAGCCTGTGTGAGTCGGTAAGATGTAGTTCAAGTTAACAAACATTTAATGTGCATTCCAAACTAAGACAGGACAGTAAGGCAGCTAGGAAAATTCCTGGGTAAATAAAATAGGGAAACTGAGACACATAGCTGAATACAATGGCCCAGCAATTTACAGCCAGGTGCAGATGGTCACCAGTGCAGAAGGCCTGAGGGGCAAAACTGAGAAGAAAAGGACTTCACCCCCAGGGCCACCTCCTCTCTCCTGGCTTTTTGTCCTTGGACGAAACAACTAGGACATAACATCGAGGCCTCAGTTGTACTTCACTTTCAGGTCCAGAAAAGCAGCAAAACCAGGTGGATGACACCAGAAGCAACTGTGATGACTAAAGGCATCCACTCCGCCCCACCCCCGTCCTGTGACTGACCAATCAGAGGAGGCCATGACCCCAAAAAAGGCCCGCTTGAAAAACAGATGAATATTCTGCTGAAACCCTCCCCTGAGACCTCCCCTAAGATTCCAGCTTACAGAAGAGAGATAAAAACCTCAAGACAAAGGACCTAGTACGCCTGTGAGCTCCCTGTGGGGAGCCTCCTGCACTACTTCTTTTCCTTTCTTCTTCCAGCCCCCTTCTTTCTTCAGAGGTACGTGTTCTCTAAACTCTAAGGCAGCGGGCACCTGGCAGCTTGTCCCAGGCTAATCCCCTGACCCATCCCTAAATCCCCTTTTCTCTCACTTCCCAGTGAGCCGAGGCAGCGCAGCCCAGGCTCTCCTGTTGCCCCGTCTATGCTAAGCCCTTCCTTGTTTTACTGTCCCCAGCTTTAATAAATGTACCCTCATAGTCACCTGGACTATGTTGTGAAATTTTTCCTACACAAAATCAAGAACCCACACACTACAGCTGGCCCTAGGCAGGCCCCCTCAGGGCCAGGTCTCTGTCTGGTTACAAAACCATGTAATCATCATTGTACTAATTGACAGAGTAAGCTACCAGACATACCTTGGAGATACTCAGGGTTCCGTTCCAGACCACCGCAGTAATGTGAGTATCACAATAAAGTGAGTCATATAATTTTTTGGTTTCCCAGTGCACATAGAGGTTATGTTCACACTATACTGTAATATAATGACAGGCTAGATAGACAATTATTATATGTAGTCTATTAAGTGTACAATAGCATTAAAATGTACAGGCCTTAATTTAAAAATATTTTATTGCTAAAAAATGCTAACCATCCTGCGAACCTTCAGTAAGTGGTGATCTTCAGGCTGGTGAGGTCCTGCCTCCACGCTGTTGGCTACTGACCACAAACCACCACAACACATATAATGATAATGAAAAAGTCTGAAATATTGGAAAAATTAGCAAAATGTGGCACAGAGACATGAAGTCTCTGTGCCACATACTTTGGAAAAATGATGACGATAGACTTGCTTGGCACAAGGTTACCACAAACCTTTAATTTGTAAAAAAAAAAACCCCAAAACAAAATAAACAAAAAACCAAATCACACAATATCTGTGAAGTGTAATCAAGCAAAATATAATTTTAAAAAAGTGCCTGTATTGTCCCTGCCTCAAATATCTCAAACATAGAAATCAATATTTGCAGTTCAGTTCCATATACTGGTAATGGTTGTATGAACAAAAATCAGAATTTCTGTAGATGTTAGAATACAAAAAAAATGGGATAGAGGAAAGAAAATTAGGAAATGTGTCACATTAACAGTGACAAAAAGTGGAATTTAAAGATAAATAGTAACTAAGAAGGTCTTAAGTTCCTCCTCAGTTTGACTAAACTTTGGAAAGCCTTGCTTCTGACTCTAGGCCGCTGGCCTCCCTTTTCTTAAAGCATTTATGTTAGAAAACTTGTCATTGTAAATGTTATCTCTACCCCTTTGAGGTGTAAATCTTCTTAAAAGACCATCGCCAGTTTTACAACCCAAGACTGTCTTTCTCAAGGATGGGAGGAGCCATCCTTTTGAAATGAAATCGTCAAGGAAAATAGCCCCTACTTCCCAGTCTCTGTAGGAGGGTATAGTAAAACCTTACTTCCTCGGTGTCAGTTAGCAATCACAGGCAGCCTAATTACAGAGAAAAAGAATTTACAGTCTCAAGAATAACTCAATGCGCTGGACACAGCCCATAGATCAACCCCCTTTTAATATCTTTCAGTACTTTTTCACTAGCTCATCTCAGTCTTAAAAACCCTCCTACTCTTTGTTTCAGTGGAGTTAAGTTCAGATTTAGTTCTGGTTTCTCTCCCCTATTGTGGTGGCCTTGAATAAACTCTTTCTTGCCTATTTAATTTTGTCTGGTGCAATTTTGCTCCAACGATAGAAAGTTAACAAGTAGACAGAAGGGAAAACCCTTCCAGGCAGATGACACAGCATTGGCGAAGACCTAGAAGCATCATCTACTACGCAAGGAGGGATATTTACCTATATTGCTGCATGTATGAGACTACAATCCTTTCTGCCTACACTACACCCTGTGTGCCCTGTGTCAGAGTATTTTCTACCTCCACCCCACCAACAATGCTAATGCACACTTATGTGCATTTCTGAGAATCCCATCTACTGTCTTCCACTATCTCCCACCCAGCCTGGAGGAATCTTATCCAAAACCTACATCCTCAAACCCCTCTTAGTACTACTTCCCTCTGTTTCCTCCTTACAGTCTCCCAGGTGAGTAGGTTTGAATACAAACCACCCTGCCACAGTCCTACCCTGGGGCAAGGAGGTAGAGTTGGCTATCTGAAATGGGTATAAAGAAAATAAAAAATTATAAATTAATAACTCAACAAAATTTAGCAGACTAAGTCTAACCTCCTCTGTAAAGCAGTCCTAGAGTCCCAAGCTGATTTCAAAGCCTCACCTTTATAATCCCAAAGCCCAAACCGCCCAGCTATGGGGGCCCTAGATAATTCTGGGGCACTAGATCATTGAGCCTGAAAGTGCAGAATTCTCTCTCTTTCCTCTTCAGATCTGTGACTAGAACTCTTCAGTGTCCATTAAAGTCTTTTCTGTGTTCGTGATGGAAAATCCTGAGGTCTTCTAGTGTATGTCTGCCATTTTACAGAAGAATACTAAGCCCTAGAGGACTGTAAGCACAGACATAAAGGCACAAAACAGTAGTCATCTTGGGGAGACAATATTGAAGAACTTTAAATACAGTAAATGACTCTGTATTTTAATTCTGAATATTTAAGACCCTCAGATACAGAGACTAAAAATACTTTGTATCTGAAAATTAGATGCCAGACCCCTAGGTACTTAGGCCCTTGAACTTGCACAGGCTGCTCAATGAGTAGCTGATGTCTGGTCCCTATCATGTCAGACCACAGCATTGCTGGTACCCACAGAACCGTTAGCTGGTGGGAGGTTGGAGTTAAGGAGTCTCTCCGCAATTGTTAGGTAGCAATTGGGTGGAAAAATAATGATTTCCTACATCTGGAGTGCACAGTTTAGGCAAGCAGTGCCCCTTATAGCACACAACCTTTGTCAGCTTCTTGTCTGGGTGTGCAGCCACTCTATGGAGAAACTCAAAATATTGTCTCTTCTGACCAAGGGACCCTGGGCTCTAAGAGGAAGAGTTCTGATTCTCAGTTCTCTTTATCTCCTTCTTCCCCATTTGAGAATGGGGAAATTAAAAATTATGCAAGTAAATGTGAAATTTGGAGCATTGCTTAAAATTATGAGTTTCTTGTAGTTGATAAAATCATAGCTAGTGTTTTATGGCCACCTAGTGACCTAAATTGGGCTTTGCAATTGGAAATTTAATTTTCCCTCAAATATTAGCTCTAACTTTATTTGCTGTCTAAATACCCTTAGAGTCAGATAATACAATATTGTATTTTGCCATGTATAATGCACACTTTTGTCCAAATTTTTGAGGGAAAAATAAGGATGCGCATTGTACGTGGGTGTAATGATTACATACCATGGGCATAATAATCCCATGTATAATGTGCACAAAACTGTGGGCTGTGCATTATACATGGCAAAATACAGTATATGCGAAATCTTAGATTAATTTAAGAGACTAAATATATGAAAGTCAAATATAGGGGTCATTTCAATTTCCAATAGTTTGTTGCTAGTATATTGATTATATCTTTCAATCTCGTTAAACTTACTTATTAACTCTAATCACTATATAGATCCCATAGGATTTTCCAAGTAGATGATCGTTTCATTTGTGAATAAAGACAATTTCACTTCCTCATTTCTAATCTAGATGTCTTTTATTTCTTCTTCTGGTCCGGTTGTACTGGCTAAAACCTCCAGTACAATGTTGACTAGAAATGGTGGGAGTACACATTCTTGCCTGTTTCCTCACCAGAGGGGAAAGAATTTTGGCTTTAATCATTAAATATGATGTTAGTTTTCATATTGGCTCTTTATCAGGGTGAGGATATTCCCTCTATTTCTAGTTTTCTGAGTGTTTTTTAAGTATATTTTATTGATTATGCTATTACAGTTATCCCAATTTTTTCCCCTTTGCCCCTCTCTGCCCAGTACCCCCCTTCCCTCCAGCAATCCCCCCGTAGTTCATGTCCATGGGTTGTGCATGTAAGTTCTTTGGCTTCTTTATTTCCTATACTATTCTTAACCGTCCCCTGTCTATTTTGTTCCTACCAATTATGCTTCTTAATCCCTGCACCATTTTCCCATATTCCCCCTTCCCCCTCCCAGCTGATAACCCTCCAAATGATCTTCATATTTATGATTCTGTTCCTGTTCTGGTTGTTTGCTTAGTTATTTTTTAGATTCAGTTGTTGATTGTTGTGAATTTGGTGCCTTTTTATGTTCATGGTTTTGATCTTCTTTCTCTTAAATAAGTCCCTTTAACATTTCCTGTAATAATGGCTTTGCTGTGATGAACTCCTTTAGCTTTAGTTTGTCTGGGAAGAACTTTACCTGCCCTTCCATTCTAAAAGAGAGCTTTTTTGGATAGAGTAATCTAGGTTATAGATCCTTGCTTTTTATCACTTTGAATACTTCTTGCCAGTCCCTTCTTGCCTGCAAAGCCTCCTTTGAGAAATTTCTCATAGTCTTATGGGAACTCATTTGTAGGTAATTCTTTGCTTTTCTTTGCTTTTAAGATTCTCTCTTTATCTTTTACCTTTGGCATTTTAATTATGATGTATCTTGGTGTGTTTTTCTTTGGGTCCAAATTGTTCAGGATTCTCTGTGCTTCCTGGACTTCTATGTCTATTTCCTTCATCAAATTAGGGAAATTTTCCTTCATTATTTTTTCAAGTAAGTCTTCAATTTCTTGTTCTTCCTTTTCTTCTTCTGACATCCATATGATTTGGATGTTGGTAAATTTGGAGATGTCCCAGAGGTTCCTCAATCTATCCTCTTTTTTTTTTTTTAATTCTTGTTTCTTCTTTTCCTTCTGTTTGATTGTTTATCTCTTCCTTATGTTCCAAATCATTCGTTTGAATACCAGCTTCCTTCGCTTCTCTGTTGGTTTCCTGTGGGTTATTCTTTATTTCACTTAGTGTGACCTTCATTTCCTGCTTTATTTTTTTGCCATATTCAAGGAGCATCCTAGGAACCAGTGTTTTAGACTCTGCATCTGATAGGTTGGCTATCTCCATTTAGCTTAGTTCTTTTCCTGGGGTTTTATTCTGTTCTTTCAGCTGGTTCATTTTTCTTGGTCTCCTCAATTCAGCAGCCTCCTTGTGTTTGCTTATGTGTAGGTAGAGTTACTTTTGCTCCTTGTCTTAGTAGTTTGGCCTATGTAGAAAAGACACCTGTAAATTGTGTGGGGTGGAGCCTTAGGTAATCTCCAGGGTGGGGCAATAGTTTCACCACTTCGTGGCTGTGTGGGGAGGGCTCTAAGAGGGGACAATGCTGCCACCTGGATTCTGGGAGTTCACCCAACTCTTGCCCTGTTTCCAGTTACTTTGCCCCATTCCCATGTGTGACTGGCACCCTTCCAGCTGCTGCCCTGGTGGTGAATCCCAGAGTGGATGAGTTTGCCTGCATTCTAAGACCTTACTTGATCTTTAAGCTGTGAAAATCTCACAGTTTCTTCCACTGTCCTATCCCTTGCTGGTTTTTACAGCCAGGAGTAAGGGGGATCTATCTTTCCAGTGCTGGAACCCTGGGCTGTGCAGTGTGGCCTGGGGCTGGGATTGCATGCTTCCAAGGTATCCCTCTCATCTGTTCTGCCTCTACTGCCACTGCCACATTTCCATGCCACATGGCCTCTGCACCTGTCTCCATGACTCTGCCCCTCCTACCTGTCTGGATGAAAGTGGCTTCTGTAAATCCTTGGTTGTCAGACTTCCATACAGCTTGATTTTCTGATGGTTCTGGGTGTTACTAGCTTTGAGATCTGGTTGTAATTCTTTCTATGGTTGTGTGAGAAGGTGAAGTGTACCTGCCTATGCCTCCATTTTGACCAGAAGTGAGTATTTTTTAAAATCAGGATTAGGTGTTAGGTATTTGTCAAATGCTTTTTCTTCATCGATTGAGCTGATCATGTTGTTTTTCATTTTTAGTCTGTTAGCATGGTAAGTTACATTTCAAATGTTAAACTGACTTCACATGAGATAAATCCTACTTAGCCATGATATAACCAGCAGCATGGGATTTGGCCACTTGTGGCCGTGGTACACATAACACAAAGATTTGTGTGAAAGAAAATAGGTTTTTATTAACAGGGTTTCCAATCTGGGCGGGCGGGAGTATTTCTACTCTGAACGCTTCTCTTCTGCAAGACATGGAATTTGTCTTGCTCCCAAAAAGATTGCAAACTGAGGCCATGCCCGGAAATTCCCCTTATTGCTTATATGTCCTTTTGGAGCTTAAACTAGCCAGACAAACAGGTTTCCATCCTCTCAGGGCCATGCACTTGTGGGTTTCAGAGTCGCCATTGTTTTGCAGCACCTATCTCTATCTCAGGGCCTGGGGTGCATTTGTTACGGAAAAATGAAACGACCAGACACTGAGGGGTTAGGAGCACGATCTTTACTTACGTGCACGGGCCCAGAGGAGACAAACTCCAAATTCTGAGCCCAGAACAATAGCCCCGCATTCCCTTTATGCTGGGCTAAGTGGGGTAAGAGTCTTGGGAGGCGTGGTATAGATTTGGAGCGAAAAGGGTTTACAGAGGTGAAAGAGAAGCATTTACATCATAAGTCAGGGCCATTAGCATTTCATCTCTGGTATCAGGCTTGATTCCCTCTACACATTGCCAGGTCACTTTAGATGGCTGTGCAGAGAAATCTCCATCTGCAAGGAACTTCCCAGCTCATATGGCCTCCATGTGCTGCTGTCAGGGCAAGAGAGTAGAAGCAGTCCAGGACCCATGCGCTGTGCTATTCTGGGTCATAGCATCCCAAAGGCTGGAGCATGGTGAGGCATTCCCCAGTGTGGGACCCGGCTTCTAGGGAGGTGGCTTCCAACCATATGGGGCCTAAGCCCCAGGTGGGCCTGGCATCTGCTGGTCCCACGAGTGCTCCCATTGGTGTCGGGGCAAAGCAAGAGCCCAAGAAACCAAGAAACCAAGAGAACAAGAGCCAAGAGAGCAACTGTCTGCCCGCCTTCTGTTTAAAAGCCCTCTCCCAGAGTCCCATGTGATCCAGAATCAAGTGGGAGTATCCAGCTTTTCAACCAATGAGGGCCAATGTCAGCCACATTTGCCTTTGCCCCTCTTCTGGCCTCCACGTTTAGCAAGGGAGCAAAGTTTCCAGTCGCATATGCTCTGTACAAGCTTCCTTCTGCTGAGTCAAGAGTTGCTCAGCCGCCTTGGGGCAATGCATGCTGGCTTGTTTACAGTTGATAATTGCTCCCTTGAGCCTTCCCTTTGGAAAAGGCAGGTGCTTCAATCTGCTGCCTCAGCAGTTCTCCCGCGCACCGCTCCCCCCACTTCTTCTAGTGGGAAGGGGAGCAGCCTCTTTTGCCCACATTGGGGTTCCCCTGGACTGAGGTCTTCCCCATTCTCCAGCAATCTCTAATCCCACCTATCCTGTTACAATGATGTATTTTCCCTTTAATATAGTGTTAGATTGGATTTGTTAAAATTTGGTAAGAATTGTTACCTCTGTTCATGAGGGATATCATTCCACATTTTTCTTATAGTATCTTTTTCTGGGTTTAGTATCATAGTAATGCTGTCCTCAGAATGAGCTGGGAAGTCTCTAATTTTCTGAAATATTTGGCTGAAATGATATTGTTTCTTCTTACAAATATTTGTAAGGACTCACCAGTGAAGGAGTCTGCAAACAGAATTTTCTTTGTGGGAAGGTTTAAAACTCCAATTTAAATGTCTTTAATAGATATAGGGCTCTTCAGGTCATCTATTTCTTCTTGAACAAGTCTGGTAGGTTTGAATCTTTTAAGGAATTTGAAAATTTTGTTTCTTAAGGTGGAAGTTTTTGTCATTGACTCAAGATCTTTTTTTTTTTTTAAGTAAAGATGTTCATAGCAAACATACTCCCTGCACAATTATTTCTTTAATTGTGTTCTATAAATTTTCATATGCTATGTTTTTATTGTAATTCAGTTAAATTTTTTCCTAATTTCCCTTTGACTTCTTTTTTGATCCACGGGTTACATAAACATATATAATTTCATTTCCAAATATTTGAGGCTTGTCCAGACAACTTCCTGTTGTCGATTCCTAATTTAATTCCATTGTGGTCAGAGAACATATTTTGCATGTCCTTTGTTACTCTATCTTGATTGCAAACAGAAATTTAATCCCATATTTTGAACTTGTAGCTTGTTTACAATTTTTGTGCTATAAAAACAATTCTTGGGTGAAGATGAACTTGGAATCTTTGTGCCCATCCTTTGGTATTTTCTTAAATAAATAAAGAAAAAATTTCGAGTCAAAGAGTAGTTACTTCCTTTTATAGAATTTGTACATACTGCTATAGGTGGCTTGTTTTGTGCTTTTTTAATATTCAACAGCATACAAATATTTCCTTTAGATTAATATTTTTTCTATCACATGCTTTTAATGACTGCAAATTACTTTATTGATATACCAAATTATATTTAAAAACCCCCTATTGTTGGGCATTTCAGCTCTTTCTAGTTTGGGATGAGTTTCCATAATGCTCTAGCAAGTCATACTGTGGACCATTAATATGTGGAAGAGGACTGGCCTTAGAAAGCAGTGGTTTATGAAAATTAGGAAGCAGTGTAGAGGGTAGATTTGGGCTGAGGACAGAAAGTAGGAAATCCATTCCACACTATTAGGATTTTAATGTAACACTACAAACACGAGGCTATGGTGAAAACAGAAGCATGGAAATGTCAGGATGAGTGGAAGAAATAGTAAAACAGAAGAATCTGTCACACTTAGTAACTCATTTAGTGGCAATTAAAATCAATTGCTATCTTTAAAGCCGTGGCATTTTCAGACAAAACTATGTCCTCACATTTATCTTTATTTTTTAAGTATATTTTATTGATTATGCTATTACAGTTGATTCATTTTCTTTTCTCCCCTCCGCCCTGTACTCCGCTCCCCACCAGCAAACCCTCCCTGCTTAGTTCATGTCCATGGGTCATACATATAAGTTCTTTGGTTTTTCCATTTGCTGTGCTATTCTGAGCCTCCCCCTGTCTATTTTGTACCTACCAATTATGCTTCTTATTATCTGTACTTTTTCCCCCATTCTCCCCACCACCCCTCCCTGCTGATAACCTCCATGTGATCCCCATTCCTGTGATTCTATTCCTGTTCTCATTGTTTGCTTAGTTTGTTTTGTTTTTAGGTTCAGTTGTTGGTAGTTGTGAGTTTGTTGTCATTTAACTGTTCATATTTTTGACTATCTTTTTTTTCTTAGATAAGTCCCTTTAACATTTCATATAATAAGGGCTTGGTGATGATGAACTCCTTTAACTTGCCCTTATCTGGGGAGCACTTTACCTGCCCTTCCATTCTAAACAATAGCTTTGTTGGATAGAGTAATCTTGGATGTAGGTCCTTGCCTTTCATGACTTTGACTATTTCTTTCCGGCCCCTTCTTGCCTGTAAAGTTTCTTTTCAGAAATCAGCTGATAGTCTTATGGGAACTCCGTTGTAGGTAACTGTTTCCTTTTCTTTTGCTGCTTCTAAGATTCTCTCCTTATATTTAATCTTGGGTAATGTAATTATGATGTGCTTTGGTGTGTGTTTTCTTGGGTCCAACTTCATTGGGACTCTCTGAGTTTTCTGGATTTCCTGGAAGTCTATTTCCTTTGCCAGATTGGGGAAGTTCTCCTTCATTATTTTTTCAAATAAGTTTTCAATTTCTTGGTCTTCCTCTTCTCCTTCTGGCACCCCTATGATTTGGATGTTGGAGTGTTTAAAGTTGTCCCGGAGGTTCCTAAGCCTCTCCTCATTTTTTTGAGTTCTTGTTTCTTCATTCTGTTCTGATTGAATGTTTATTTCTTCCTTCTGCTCCAAATCATTGATTTGAGTCCTGGTTTCCTTCCCTTCACTGTTGGTTCTCTGTACGTTTTCTTTATCTCACTTTGCTTAGCTTTCACTTTCCCCTCTATTTTGTGGCCATATGCAACCGTATCTGTGAGCATCCAGGTTACCAGTGTTTTAAACTCTGCATCTGATAGGTTAGCTATCCCTTCATCACTTAGTTCTATTTTTGGAACTTTGATCTGTTCTTTTGTTTGGGCCATATTTTTTTGTCTCTGGTGCACCTGTTATGTTGTAAGGGGCTGATCGTTAACTATATGCCAGGGTGGGGCAACCTACATGCTGCTTTGTGGCACTGTATGTGGGGGAGGGGTCCGAGAGGGAACAATGCTCTTGGTCAACTCTTGGAGTCTTTCAGTCACTTCCCCTGCTATGCACAAGCAAATTGGGTCCTGTTGGTGCTGGTTCCTGAGTGGGTGGGCTTGTGTACATTCTAGAACCCTGTGGGCCTCTCCAACGAACTCTATTGTGAGGCTGGGAGTTTCTCCTGTAGCTGCAAACCCCACAGGTTTTTAAAGCCAGAGGTTTTTAGGCTTTCTTTTCCTGGGCTGGAACCCTGGGTGGTGCAGTCCATCTCACTTCCCTGTTGTTCTTCCTGGTTTAGCCACATGTAAATGTGGAACTGCCAGCTGCCACCTTGCCTGCCCAGCCCTCCAGCTACCACTTCGCTGCATCCTCTCCACCCCTCCTACCAGTCTGGATGAATGTTTTTTCTTTAACTCCTTGGTTGTTGAACTTCCATACAGTTCGATTTCCTAGCAGTGTTGGTTGTTTTTTGTTTTTAAATTTGTTGTTGTCCTTCTTTTGGTTGTGCGAGGAGACAAAGTATATCTACCTATGCCATCTTGGCCGAATGGTCACATTTATTTTTAAAATATCTCTTGTCTTAGCATTTGTTCTTGTCAAGCAGTAATATTTTCTAATTACTCAATAAGTTTTTCTTCATAGATGATGGGAAAAAGCCAGGGAAGATGTTTTTTAAAGCAATTATATGTAAGGAAAAATGGGGTTCATATAATTCTATATTACTTTGTAAGAAGTTCTATTAGCTTCAAAATGCTTTTACCTTTTTGAATTATGTCCTCATCACATAAAGAAATAGCAAATTTTAGAACTATTTCTAACTATTATACATTTATTGTTATCTCGTAATGTCTGAAAGCAAAAGCTATTTCGATCACTTGATCTAGAGAAATGAAAAGTACACTATCAGTTTCTCTATTTCTCACTTATGGTCATAAAGCAATACCATGAAAACAGGAAAAAAAACCAAAAAGCAATACTATGATAATCTAAACATGTTTGAAGAAAGTCTAGTCTTCATTCACTTTGTGGTCTTCAGGAATTTTCCAGTAGGTCAGTTGTATAACTACGTTAACCAAAAACTCACACAGGAGCCAAGAAGCACCAACTTTAAATTTATCAATTTATGAATTATTTCTCTCACTCTTTTAGGCCCATCTCCAACTTTGATGGTCTTAAGCTATTTAAACCCTTTCATGTCTGTGTGTAAAATATTGCTCATGACTACTCATTCAAATTCAACCTAAAGATTAAAAAATATTATAACTTCACTACTGTCTCAACTCTCATTAACTAAGTCTCTGAAGCGAAGACATTGAAGGCATTTGTACTGCGTGTTATCGATTTCTGTTCAGTGTTATGTTGGCAGTCGAAAACTCTCCTGATAAAGTAAAATAGTTTTTCAGGCAAAATAAGTATTCTATTTTCAATCTTTAATTAAATACTTACTGACTTGGTATCTTGGGAAAGTTAGCTAAATTCTCTAAGCCGTGGTATGATGAAGTAGGAGCCAACTTGTAAGAGTCAACTGTCAAATTTTCAGTTTTACCTATAGGCTGTTAAACCTTTGGAGACTTCATTCAGCCATTGTAGGAGTATTTATCACAGATGATGGTAATTGTTACAAATAGGGGCACTATTTTTCCTCAGAGTGATCTGGTTTACCAGTTTACTACTTTCTGTAGGCCTTAGTTTCTTCATCCATAAAATGAGAAAAATAATTCCAACCTGGATTGAACAGATTAGTTTCAGTAAACAGAATCTCTCTGCTAGTTTAAATAGAAAAGGAATTTGCTAGACAGTCTTAAATGCCTTACAGAATTGTAGGGGAGACTGATAAAAACAGGTTATAGTTAGAGCTCTCAAAAATGAATCTGCAGGGCATACCACAGAACTGGGCCACCAAAGCACCTACTGCCTCTCCTCTGTTTCGGAAGCTATCTTTCCACTTGGGAAGCTACAGTGGTTACCACCATTAGGAAAGGCTCCCTAATCAAGAAACCACTGCAGGCAAACCAGGGACCTCCACACTGTCTCGATGTGCCTCTTGCCTTCTGAATATTTCAAAAAAGTATCTAATTGGCAGAAACTAAGTCATAACCAGAATTGTAGCTGCATGAGAGGCTTGGAAATATAGTCTTTATTTGGAGTGGTCTTGTGTCCAGATAAAAAATCGGGGATTCCATTGTCATAGATTAAAAAATGAATGAAAACAGCCATTGGGTGACATCTAGCAGGTGGACATAGACCACCCATTTCCATTCCCGAGATCTGTGAGTGCCTCTCTTCCCAAACAGAGAACAATTCATGCCCTAACTAAGAGGTATGACCTCAAAGCCCCATCCAGAGACAAATCCTGCTCAAAGATCAGAATATCTGAGTCACATAAAGTCCTTTCTATCAGGTCCAGATGTGACTGCCTGTGTTCAGGTGATCTAGGAAGTGATAGGTAAGTTATTTCCCTCCTGCCAACACACACACACACGCACACGCACACGCACACGCACACACACACCAATGGTAGAATAGGAACAAGATAACTGTAATAAAAAGTTCTCTTTAGAAATAATATTGTGCTGGGCAGAGACCTCTGCCCAGGCAATAGACTACTGTAATTTTCTGGGTTAGCCCATTCAACGGTCTCTGGTTTTTCTTTCATCTCTGTGACTACTGGCTTTGTTTTCTTGGAAGCCCTTCCTCGTCTATGAGCCTCCTCGACCACATCTGAATTGGGCATTGGAGAGACTGCCCTTCTTGAAGCTATGAAACTTTCTCATCCTCTTTTTTTGCTGGTGCAGGTTTGGGTGCTCACATTTGCATTATGCTCATTAGGCCTTGGCCGGCCGGGTTTATGGTTTCTCTGGTAGAGAACTTCCTCATAAACTTAATGGGCTTCCAGTCTTCCTTCCGGTGGGTTTACGGGTGAGAATTGTATCCAAGGATCTCATTTAGGCCTGAAGGTCTGGTTTCAGTTATTAGCTGCTAAGCTCTGCACGACCTCTTTTCAGCCCAATGGTGGTGTTTATGAGTTGAATTGTGCTTCCCTCCCCCCAAAATATGTTTGATTCTTAAGCCCCAGTACCTCAGAATGTGACTTTCCTTGCAGACAGGATCTTTACAGGTAATCAAGTTAAAATGCTGTCATTAGGGTGAACCCCATCCAATACCACTAGTGTCCTTAGAAGAAGGAGAGATTAGAACACAGGCGTGCACACATGGAGAGTGCCATGAGCAGGTGAAGGCAGAGAGCAAGGTGATGCATCTCCAATCTAAGGGATGCAAAGGCTGCCAATAAACCACGAGATTCTCCCTCACAGGTCTCAGAAGAAACCAACCCTGCCAACACCTTGATCTTCAGTTTCTAGTCTCTACATCCATAAGACAATAAATGTCTGTTGTTTAAATCACCCAGTTTGTGGTGCTTTGTTACAGCTCTATCATGTCCTAGAACAAGGGCCTTGAATGGTAGGGCAACACCCTTAGTCTGACCTATGCTGCTGGCTTGATTCTCATTGTCTAGTCCAGCATGTTTAGGAGAGGCACTTGTAAATACTTGGGGCCACCGAGCCCCTTCAGGGCAAACTCTTCATACTACTTCTGTGTGGAGGTGCAGGTACATTGGACTTTTTAGCACTGGGGGGCACCAAATTATTAGGCTTTCAGATATTTTGTGGATTCTCTGCCACAGGTTGAAATTCTCTGCTATCGTTTTAGATTTACTGTCCTTTCCTTAGCAGAGGTATGTTCCCATCATTTCTCATTGCAGACAGGCTAGATCAAGATCTAGTTCATATTTCTCTTGTAAAGCTTTGCTGAAAGTGGCAGAAGCAACCAGCCTACACCATGATGAACTTTTCCAATGATTTAACCTGTAGCTACAGGCTTCATCAGCATGTAATCTCTCTTCCAAGTTTTTTTAGCAACCATTTATCAAATGTTGTCACCGAATACTGGGTCTCCAGTTTTCCACACTGAAACAGCTGTCCTCATCATCTGCAGTTTGGACCATTAGTCAAGGAAACATACCTACATATCTAGGGCGGCACCCCACTTCTAAATTTTATATTGGTCAGAGTTCACTTGCAGAGAACAGAATGCATTTTAGCTAGTTTAATCAGAAAGGGATTTAGTACAGGTTTTGTTATGGTTTACGGAATCAGTTGAAGGACTGAAGAAATAATCAAGGAATCCTCTGGGAACTGTTCAAGAGAGTGGGGCCACCAATGCTGATACTCTGATAGTTACTGGGAAATCAGTAAGATCATAAAGTAGTCTTGAACTGGGCGGGGGATTGGGAAATGGAAACATGTGGTAGAATTACAGAAGCAGCAAAAGCATGACTTCTACCCTGCAAATGTCTCACAAGTACATCTGATTGGTAGGATCCAAGTCAATTCAGAGTTCCAGCTCTCAGTGTGTGGGAAATGTCTGCTACTCTGAACTATGATGTGACCAGCTAAAAATTAGGGGTCTGTTTCTGTAAAAGAATAAGGGAGAAGGAGATAAAGAACAACAAGTAGTTAGATTGTGAAGGTAAATATATTAGAATTATTTCTGACATAGAGCAGGTCCTTAATAATTGACACATTTATGCAAACATACTAGTAATACAAGCTGCCCCTTTAAGAGAGAAGATGTGATATCAGAAATATAAGATCGGTTTTGTAAAAGGCAAACTATGTCACAATCACTTTGCATTTTTGCTTATTCAAGTGCAATACAGTGTTCTCTGAGCTGGAATAATTATAAATGTAACCTGTGGTTAGCAAAGATCATTTTCTGGAGGAGTAATTGACCTTAAACAGCAAAGGTCCTGATCCAACTGAATTCTCTTACATTCTGTTCTTTTTCAAATGGTTTTAGTTCCCCATGTCTGTGATACCCATGATCCAAAGAAATAAGGGCTTTCAGATGTGTATCAAGTCTGATTTTTATCTCATTAAACATTTCACTCTTAAACCTAGATTTGTAAAATATGTTTTAGAGCAGAGGTCAGCTTGGTGGGCCATATAGTGTCTGTCGTAGTTTCTCAATCATGACATGGTAGTGTGAAAGCAGCCAGAGACAGTACATAGACCAATGAGTGCCCCCCTATCTTCCAAGAAAACTATATTTACAAAAAAGATGGGGGACCTAATTTGGAATGTGGGCTGTCATTTGCCAGTGCTCGTTTTAGATAATTGCATGAAATAAATTTTTGTTAAAAAGCCCTTCATCAGAGGTAACTTACTGATCACTGAAGATGTGGGCTTGAGTTGGCCCATTCTCTTTTGCTTGTATGTGCAGAGTCCTTTTCTTCACACACTGCACTCAACCTAATTTCTGGTGTTTCAGACACTTTACAGTTATGTATCAATGTTCTTCTGAATGCAACATGAAATTTCTTTAACTTCAGTAACCATCTTCATAACAGAGACAGCAAGTTGCTACCAATTATGCTCAGCTACACCTGAAGCAACAACTTAATTGTTCTTCTGTCAGCCTAAACTCTGGGCTGGATTCACCTACAGGTTCCTCATATCCTTGACACACCACGAATACCTGGGAGCCAGCATGGCCTCCCACACGGGAAAGGAATTCTGTTGTCCTTGACAGGGCATTAGCTTTCATACTGAAAGGATGGATAGCATGGTGACCAAGAGCACAGAGTTCTTGTCTGATCTCTGCCATTCATTAGCTATGTGGCCTTAGGATAACTGCCTAAACTTTCTATGGTTCAGTTTCCTAATATGCAGGATGGGGATCATGGTAATGCCTACTTAGTGCAGTGCCTGGACTATATCACACATTCCATAGGTGCTATCTACAATGGAGAATTTGGTATCAGCTCTTTATATCACTTACAATGGTTATAATTTTGTTAACTGGCCCCCATTTTCACCTGAATATTTTGATATATGAACAATAGGTAAAGGTTGAGTTTTGTTTGCTTGTTTGTTTGTTTTAATTATGGTCTCCTAACATGAGTATTTTCTATACATTGGTACAGCATGTTTTACTAAAACATACCCTAAATCTTCTTTATATTTTTTAAGTAATGCACATGAGCTTTAAACAGCAGGGAGGATAGCACAAAAGAGTAAAGCACAAGAAACAGTAACAGAATAAATACCATGGGCGATTCAGTGTTGTACCCACTGATTCTTAATAGCTGCCTGTTCCTCTGGTCTGCTCTCTTCTCACGGAAATCTTGCTGCCCCTTCTTTTCTGGGAGTCCTTACATACGGGTCAGACTAGTTATTATGAGCTAGGTGGCATAATGCAGGGAGGCTTGTTAGAAGTCACATTCCTAGACCTGCACCCCCAAAGATTCTAATTTGTAGTTTTAGAATAGGGTTTGAAGTCTTTGTTTTAAAAATACCACCCATCATGCGGATGGATGGGAGATTTAGGGACCTATGCCCCTTACTCTCACTCCTGTTCTCATGCACATGTTCCACTCTCATCCCCTCTACCATCGTCTATGTGCCCACGCAGGGCCAAAAACGGTGCCAGCCTCTGCAACCACAGTCTTGAGCAGTTGTAACAACTCTGCAAAGAAGATATTCTTAATCACATATTACATGTAAGGAAACTAAGGCTCTATTATATTTAACAAGTTGTGCAAACCCTTCTGCTTTTTTCTTTGACAAGAGCTAGTTAATACCCTAGTTGATATTAGTTCTTTTGCTTAAGCATGTAAAAAATCTCCTTGAAGGGATGGGCCAAGCATTGTACTGCTGTGTGTCAGGGATCGATTATAAGAAACAGAAACTCATTCAAGATATGAAAAAGGTTTACTGAAATGATGTAGGAGAATTTCATGGAACCCAAACGTAGAAAACACAGTTTGGCGTTAAAGAAACTCACTTAAACACAGCCTTGAGTGTTTGCAATATTTGAAACAATAAAAGAAATATATCATTCTTATGTATGTATGTATATATGAAGGGGGAACCCCAAAACCTGGAATTATCTTCTGGAGGGCATGCCCCTTGTAGTACAGGCTTCACCCACTAGGTGAGTGCCCTAGGAACCCATCTGTATTAGTGTACCACCTGGCGTTGTTGTGAGAGGCTGCGTTTGGCTTCAGTGAATTTTTTGGAAGACTCCATGCGTTTGTCCATTTCATGATGGGCGATTTATGAGTGCACCTGCCCACACCACGTTGAGTTGTTCAGCAGTTTTTGACCAGAAATGGCATGATCCCCTGCTCCACCCTCCCTATTCATCCCATCTTGCCCTGAAAGACTGTATTTTGTTTCCCCAATGAAAAAAGTCCTCAAAGAGAAAAGTTTTGCTGGCGTGGAAGAGGTGGAACAAAAAATGACAGGAGCACTGAAAGGCATCAAAATTGATGAGTTTAAAAACTGTGTTGAGCAATGGAAAAAAAATATCTCCATAGGTGTATTGCATCAAATTGAGAGTACTTTGAAGGTGACTGAAGTTTCAACATGTAAGAATAAATACACAGATTTTTATGAAATGCAGTTTTGGGGGGACCTCCCCTTGTATAAATTGCCCAACCCAGAGAGCTGCTCAGGCTAGGTGCAGAAGCTGCCCAGGAATGCAGGAACTATCCTTGTCTCCCATAGCTGAAGCGGAAAAAGTTCAGGTCCTCCTTCCTTAGAGCTGAGTTTAGGACATCCTGTTCCAACACCCCACCGTTTCCCTGGCTACAGGCCCACTGATGGATAAAGCGAAGGGAGAAAGTGTGACAAGGGATAAAAGGCCCTCTATTCCCTGAAGGGTTTTCATCTTAAATGAGAGAAACATCAACTCAAGTGGACTTTAAAAAAATTTATTGGGTTATATAAATAAAAGGTTCAGAATTAAATCCAGCTTTGGATTTAGCTGAGTGTCCCTTTGTAAACTGTCCCAGCTTCAACAGGTTTTCTACAGCAGGTATTTAATACATACTTGCTGAATTCAATTAAGGGTATGAATTTTCCTGAGTCAAATTATCTAAGTATTAAATTTGTCATATTCCCTGGTATTGATATATAGGAGTTTTGTTTTTTATTTATTTTTATTAATGTTAATATTTATTGATATTTTAAATTTTTAAAAATGTTTTTCAGTATGTAATATTTTATTTTCTTTTTGATCAAGAGTGTTGGGGGACAGGTTTTTTTTTTTTAGTTTTCAAGTAGTTGGGGATATTTGTGCATGTGTGGTTTTACTTTGTTTTATTTCACTTTTATTTCTATATTTATTACCTCCTGGTCAGAAATTGTAGATATATTATTTCTGTGTTTTGAATTTTTTCTGTTTTTCTTCTTGGAAATTTTTTCTTTAAAATTTGTTAATATATTCAGTCTACTGCAGTCAGAGCTTGTCAGGAAAGCTGTTCTGTTTCTTTAGGGTGACTTCCCAAAATCTGGACAGATATTTTATATGTCTCTTTTAAACTTGAACTCTAGATGAAAAGTTTATTCACCATACTCTAACTATTTGGAGGATGGACCTGTCTGTTGTCCTATATGCTATAGTTACTTTGTAAATATAATAATAATAATGCATACCTTATGGGGTTGTTATCAGGATTAAATGAGTCAATCTGTGTAAAATGCTTAGCACTATTTCTAGTAGAGTAAGCCCTCATTAAAAGTTCTAGATGATATATATGTATATATATATCTCTCTTTTGAACCTGTAGTTTTGCTTTTAGTAGCATTCCAGTTTGATAGACATAGGTTTTCTTTTCTTTTTATACTTTAAAAAAAAGATTTCATTTATTTTTAGAGAGGGCAAAAGAGAGGGAGAGAAACATCAATGTGTGGTTGCCTCTCCAGTGCTCCCTACTGGGGACCTGGCCCGCAACCTAGGCATGTACCCTGACTGGGAATCCAACCGGCGGCCCTTTGGTTTGCAGGCGGTCGCTCAATCCACTGAGCCACACCAGCCAGAGCGTGATAGACATAGGGTGGCTTTTAATTATCCCAACTTGTAACCAAGAAAAACATGTCAACCAATGAGAACAAAAGGCAAAGAAACAAAAACCACCCTACTGGACATGTGTGATGTAATGACCTTATGTGGTACCCTCTTACACAAAAAGAAAAGCCATTAATTTTGTCTTAAACATGTTCTACTGGGTTCTGTGAGAGACTATGCGGAACTGCCATGCAATATAATAACCACATATGAATCCTAATACTATGAGATGCTAATTTCCGACTTTTCCGAGCAGGGTATGAAAACCTGTTCTTCTCCACCATTAAACAGTATAAATCTTCTGGGCTGGGATTAGGCCTTTTATTTCTGGCCCCCACTGTTGTGCACATGAGCCTGACAGAGAGTTATCAAACACATTGAATTTTGTGCAGGTTAAGAGCCCCAGTTTTATTGTATAGCAGACTGGACCAAATTCCAGTTCAGCTACTCAGAAACTGAAAAATTTGTCTTAAGGCTTTCTATTGAATAGTTATTATTGGCCAATTATTGTGATCCTTGTTTTCATATAAATGGGTAATAAGTCAAGATAGTTGTGGGAAAGTGCTTTGTATAAAGTTTTACACACTATATAGTTCACTGAATCCACTTAACAGCCGCCCAAGGAAGGTGTGTTTTACATGTGAGATGGTATTGGAAAAGTAATCACCAAATTATTCCTTTTAGATATAAACATTGAGGTAAGTTTTTTTTTTTAATCTGCCAATAATTACTAGCAAGTGGGGTGTGGTGATTCTTTTAGTGATGCTAATTTTAAATTTTATTAAGTATTATTTATTCTCAAGTCTAAGGATAATGACTAATGGTGCAGCTAGCATTGCATTTCTTCCTACTCTTGGTTTTCAAACTACATATCCTAGTAAATGTAATTTGCAAACACCTGATTTTTAGAATTCAGATTTGCCAATATCCTATCAGATGGGTGAATTCACATCCACTGGATGAAATGTTACCTTCAAATAGATAAAAACCGGAACACTTTGTGAGGCTGCTAAAGCCACCAGACACACCTCTCCTCTTCTCTACTTTCTAGGTTGTCCGTCATCTGAACTCCCTTATCTAGTAGGAAGATTCGCTCTGTGGTAGTGACTTTGTTTATACGAGTTCTTACAGAGCGCTCTCAACTCTAAGTCAGGAGAAGTGAGCGGCAGAAGGTCACGGTTCAGCACCGGCGCCTTATTTCACTTTCGGTCGGGGGAGGGTAGTGCAGCTGCGCGGTACTAGATCTTGATAGTTGAGAGTTTAGACCAGCGTAACCCCTTACTGTCAACATTCACTCCCTCTTTGTTTTGCTTTTCTCCCAGCTGGAATTGGCTGTGGGACGCTCCGCCCGAGCTTATCCCACAGCAAATTCCACATCCTCGGGGAACTCTGGCCAGCGCCTGCCAGCTCACACCCACGCGGAATCGTTCCATTTCCCGGAGACCAATCAGCACTCCGCACGCTGCCAAGCCAGCCAATCCAAGCAAACACACGTTGCTCGGTTCAACTTCTGCTACTAGCCCCTCGGGGCACCGCGTCCGGGCCCGGGGCAGCTTGGAGGTTCGGCCCGCCTTCCCCTGAAGAATTTGGTGCCTTCCAATTGGTCATGATCTGCAGTGGCTTGACGCCAATTGGCTGCCGCCATCCGCTGCCTCGACGGGCGGAGATGCTTAGAGAGCTTTAACGCGTCAGTGCTGCGGAGATCGGTGATCCTAGTCTCTCCCGGACGCTTCGGTGCTCCGTACCAGACTTCTCGCTTCTTCTCAGGTAGCCTTGGGTAGGTGCGCGGGATCGCAGCAACAGTGAGGCGGCTCGAAGGGAGGGCGACAGGCGCGCGTCCCGGGCGCCCAGCCCGGTTCGTTTTCCCAGAGCTGTTGCGGGGAGTGGGGTGAGGGAGCGGCCCTGAAGGGCGTGGGTTGCGCACCGCGGCGTGCGGGCGGGTGTGGACCTCACGGGTGAGAGAGAAAACGGAAGCCCAGGGAGGGGGGAGAGCGATCTGGAAGTAACCTAGGCTTGCACCTTGTCCCTCTACACTGCTCACCAGCTTAAGATTTTGGACACCGATTAGGCCTCCGATTCTAAATTGGTTAAATGGGGAAGGGGCGGTAATAACGTCGCTCCTGGACGAGGTCATGCTCATTGAGGTCACATTCTGTGAAGGGCACCGTGCTTCCTGGTTTTTAGTAAATCCACGACAACATAGGGTCTATCCTCTCACACTAAGCATTGACTGACATGACGATGTTAAGAGGCAGCTTTTCCAAGTGCTTACCAGACAGGGAAGGGCAGAGATAGGTTTACAATTATGAGTACGCGAAACACAGTTTATTCTTGTATTATTATTTATTAACTATTGTATTGTTTTCCTTACGAACAACTGTAAACGTACTCTTGCCCTTCCCTGTACAAGTTCCGCGCTAAGTGTGTAAACTCATGTAATTCCCCAATAAACTAATGTTACTGTTATCCTTAATTTACCATTAAGAAAGATTACCTGAGCTATTTTGGGTTCAGAAGCCAGGAGAAACTATGACAAATTCAATATGATATTAGATTTTTTAATGTAAAGTCTCTTCTAGCCAGTGATTAGCTTTCAATGTTTTGCAAAATAGACCTTTAGCCTCTGAATGCAGAAGCTTTGGGTTGAAGTTCTGGCTCCATCACTTACCAGTTGTATGATCTTGGACCAGAGACCTAATTTCCTTATTGCTCCTTTTCATTTCTGTAAAATAGGGATAATTATAGATCAGCTCTCAAGGTTCTTTATGAGGATTAAATGAAATAATACAATGTAAAGTGGCAGGAAGATTGATCACAGAGTAAATGATCAAAAAACATTAGCTGTTCTTATTTTAAATAAAGGACTAGAGCATTAGGAGCATGACCATTAACTGGGATGTAAACTTAAAGTTGTGATATCCTTAGAATTTAATATCGCCTTAAGTGTCGTAAAAAGTCTCAGTGTACTAAAATAAGCCAAAGTGACCGCTAAAACAGAGGAATGTTAGTCCCATTGCAGAAATAGGCTTCCCTGTTGAACACCTGCTGTGGCCATTCTCAAAATGAGAAACTACTGTACTTGACTGAATTGGAAAAGTTCAATTACCAATTCAAGATTGATTGGAAATCATGCATATGCTGAAATTTTTGTTAAGTAGAACATATAACTTAATTTACAAGGCCTAGGTTTGCACAGCAGTTTGGGGGGAAATCTAGGGCATGTTAAATTGAAGCTATTCACATAAATGAAACATATCTATTGGTTAATGGAAGGAAGATTTTGATATTAGTTTCTTTAACAAGGGAATTCTGACTTAATCACACTACGTAAGTACAAACAGATTTTTTGGCATTCACTTATTATTAGAGGTTGAAATGTTTATTATGTTCTATATTTAAAATACAACCTATGGCCATTTCACTGTGACATATATTTGATAAAAATTGAGGATGCGTTGATCAAAAACTATGGTACTTATGGAAAAATTTTAACGGGGGAAGGCTGCCCACTCTATGATGGCACCCACTCTCTGAACTAGTGATCACATCCAAAGCATGGGCATGGAAAACATGGACAAGAAAGTTAAAGAGAGGAAAGAATGAAGATGGACATTACTAAGCACTGTGTAATAAAACTGTCTAGAGCATATAATCTGTTAGATTGTGATAAGGTAAGGGGTACCTGTTCTCTCTAAAATGTAAGTGGTAGATTTGGAGAGTTTCCTGATGTAAGGTCAAGAAAGGGAATAAAATAATTGGTAAGAAGGAGTTCAGAGTGATATTTAAAACATTTTCCTGACATTCTCCACAGATGGAGATTGCCGTCGGGCATGTGGTATGCTTTCCTTTCAACTACCTTGAATGCCCTGTTATATTCGGATAGTGCCAAGACCTTGATAACCCGGATACTGCCCCTTCTTGGTCCTGGAATGTATTTCTAGCGATCCTCTGACATGCCTTCCCACACACAGATAGTTTAGACAGTAACCATTATTCTCCTTTGGATTTAATCTTGATGAATAAAAATTCATGCACAAATTATCTGCCTGGTTAAATACTTAATTGGCTAAAAGAGAGCCTTCCAAGTTTTTACTTTGTTCTGTTCCTTTCCTACCTTCTGCTCTATCACCGTTAAAGTGACAAAATTGACAGGAGTTTTAATTTTTGTTATTGTTGCAGTTAAAAATTTACTTGAAGCGTGGAATAAATAAACTTTGAGAGCAAAAACTGGATTATATCCATCTCTGTAGTTCTAGGGCCTGATATATACTAGATGCTTGGTAAATAAAATGTTAGACCTCTGAGAAATTGTTGTGCTTCATTACGGTTAATGGAAGTTTTAGTCACTCAGCATCTCAAAGATGTTCAGCGTACACGGGTCTGCTGTAGACGTCTTGAGCTCTTCTGTGAGACTAGTAACTCACTGTCCACCGATTTTTTTTTCTATTTTAAATATTCACTGGGTTCCTACTGCATGCTAGAGATAACATTGAACAAGTCACATTTCCTGCTCCAAAAGATTTACTGTTAAATGGGAGAAGATGACAAGTGAATAATTACATTACAGCGTTGCGGTGAAAAAACATTGGTGGGGGAACTAACATAATCTTTGGGGGAATCCAGAAGAGAAGAGTAGAAATTGGGCAGTGAAACTCTGCCAGCTCATAAAAGAACAAACCATATTAAGGAGTTTGGACTTTACACTGATCAGTGGGAGTGAATGATTACTAAAGTAAGCACCGTAAAGGTTCAGATTCTCATCTTTATAGGTACTTTTTATTGCTTACATTTTGTGTGCTGGATTTGCACAGAGATAATGTTGTTTATAATAATAGTAGCTTTCTATTTGATCTTTGATTTCCATCAGATGTTTTTGGAAAAATTCTCTTATCTACCAACCACAGGAACCTGGCAGGTGACCTTTGAGTTTAAAGAATATTGTTTAATTATAATGATTCCAGTAATAGATAAATGAAATTTCTTTCGCAAGTCTTCTCTAAGAACTTAGGCTTGTTTATAACATATTCTTGAATTAAGGTCATTATACTGGCTATCAAGTTGGCAGTCTCTTGAGTGGAAATGGGATATATTCCTGACAGACAGACTTTCTGAATGAGCTCATTCGCTTTTAATCTGTGGGTAGGATCTGTACTTATTATACACTTTGCACCACTTACATAGATGCTAAATTTTCTATTATTGAATTTGCTATATATACTTTCCATGCTCCTGAAGGGGATATGCCGCCCCAAAGTATGCCACTTGGAATAAGGATTATTTTGAGCTGAAGGCAATTAGGCAGCCACAAATGAAAAAAGAGCTCTTTCTCCTCCCACTATTTGCCTAAAAATAGGACATAAATTTTCCTTTGTGAACGTCTCCTCTGTCACTTCTCCTACACCAGGAAGAGAACAGCCCTCATCACTGGAGTCAGAAAGCTGGCATCCAGGTGGTCTGTACAAACAAACTTTACTAAAATAACCCTCTCTTCTATTGTTTTCTTCCATATACTTACTTCCCATAATTTACCACCTCTAGAAGCTCAACCCCTTTTCCTCTGCCTTGTCACTTCTCCACAATTTATCACCCTTTATTAAAATGTAAGTGTTCTTTGGGTCTCCAATTCTTTTTTATGAAGGCCTCTGTGCAGGTAAAAATTAAAATGTTAACATCAAATAAGAATTGTTTACCTTTCTCCAGTTAATCTGTCTTTAATCCATTTAATTCACACATTCTGGAGACAGAACTTTAAGAGAGTAGAGAAAAAGTTTTTTCTTCCTCTAGAGATCTGTATCATTTTAGTGTTTATCTTTTTTAATGGCTTGTATGCTCTGTGTTACTCTACTTAAATATTGACTAGAGCATTGATTTATTTCTGTCACCTTTAGGTTTTTGACCAGTGTTTTTCAACTCTGGTTGGATAACAGAAGGGTCAGTGAGACTTTTTAAAGGACCTAGATTTCAGATCAAACCAACTGAATCACACAATTTAGCAGTGGGCCCTGAAATCTAACATTTAAAAACAGTGTCAAAGAAAACTTGAGGCAGACAGAAGTTAAAGTGGTAAAAGCAAATCTTAATCAAGAACTATTGCAGTGGGAAAAGGAACCTCAGTACAGAACTGGGCTTCCTTCTGAGTAAAACAAGGATACGTGGAAATTTATAGGCAAGGAACAGGGTGGGTGTCACCAGATGGGAACTTACTAAGAGGAAGCATTAGGGGTTAGGGGGATTCTGGCTAAATTAACTTGATAGGATCCTTGCTGAAGGCAGGCCAGGGTGGTAAGATTGCGGGTGAGATGAGGAATGTTTGAGGGCGGGGCATTGTCACTGAGCTAATTTAGCAAGATTCTTGCTAAAACTGAACTAAGGCAGCTAAGGACAAGCCCAAGAGGTAGGCCTAGCCAAACACAGGACTCAGAGGAGACTAAGGAGGGCGTGTTTGTTAACAACTACTGCAAAATATAATGAAGGTGATTCTGATGTATGCATCCGTAGATGAGAGTTGAAGCCTTATTTTCATAGAGGCTTGGTATTTTATTTAAATCTTTTCCTGACCTACTTTCTAGTAGCTTGACAGGGCATTTCCCCCAAAGCCTTTCCTCCTTCAGGCTTTCCTGGAGAGTGCCACAGCACTGAAAGAGATAAAGTTAAAAGCAAATAATTCTTGTTTTGAAGCAAACACACTTCAACAAGGATTAGGGGCCTAAAGTGTTCCAGTCAGTGTTCTAATTGGTGAGGACAGGCTGGTGAATAAGGCAGACAAGGGCCCCTGCTCTGTCGATGCGATGGTCAAAGAGTAGAATGCAGTATACCAATGGAGGAACAATTTAATTTCAGATACTGATAAGCACGATGAAGAAAATGAAAGAAGGCTATAACAGTGACTTAATAGAAGACTGTATGATGGGCAGGAGGTCCAAACTGAAAAATTGTTCTTATAGGTGGTTATTGGTTATGCTCAGGTTTGGATCTAGTGATCCAGGCAGAGAAATAGCAAAGCACAAAGGCCCAGAGCCCGTGACAGGCTCGGCCTTTGTGAGGAAGAGAAAGAACACTGCTAGGGCAAGGACACTGCAGGTAAATGGGCCGAGGGGTTGTGTTTAGGAATCTCTTAATTCCTATTAAGGGTGATTTCAAGGTTTTAGACTTTGAGTACCTGGCTCAATTACCCTTTTAATAGCAAATTGTTAAGATGAGAAGACCGAGGCAAATGAGGGAGCACTAGATGCCCATTAGGCATGAAGCTCTAAGTAGGTTCTGGATCTGGGACTTCGGAGTGATGTCTCTTTTCTCTCTAGGCCTCTTTCCCTGGGGCCTTCCCACATGTAGCTTTAGGATAGCCAGATTTTTTTCATGCTCCCAAAGCAGTCATTCCAAAAAAAAAAAAAAATCCTGCAGAAGCTGCGTGGACTTTTCTAACCTCGCCTGGGAAGTCATGCAGAGTTGTAGACTCCATCTTTTGATGGGAAGTGTGTCAGACGACTTGCAAGCAGTGTTTTAAAGCCATCTTATTACAGAATCCCTTATATTAAGTTTGTTATCTTTAAAGATTAGTAATCTTTCCCTTTAAAAAATATGTTGAATAGTAACCTTGTTTGGAATTATTAATGATATAGCAGTTTTCTTTATATAGTTAAAAGTGTTCCCTTAAACTTATGAACCATTTATTTTTGCTGTACTGGTGGTTCTAAAATTCTTTATAGGACCTTCTTCCTTACACAGCTACCTAACTGAATCCTGTAACGCTTCATCAAACGCAATAAAATATTGAAAACAGTGGAGCTCTTAAAAAATTTGAAATTGTTAGGAGTTCTGTAGCCTTATCTTTAAAGGCTGTAAGAAGAGGTTTCTAGTTCTGGTTGTCATTTGTTTGCTAGATGAGTCCTAAATCTGTTGGATGATAAAATAAAAATTTTCAGCAGCTGAAATCTTAAGGAATTTTTAAAGAGCTTACAACTTGTATATTATTTTTGTATTTTGGAAACAGCAATTTTTTTCTTTAAATGACCTGGAATTTTATAATTTATTTTCTTTTTATTGGATTTTATTAGAAAGGGAAGATAGGATTATACTTTTTTATATAAGTAATTTTAATAACTTAAAATGTGTGATTCTCAATCTTGACTATGGGTTACTCGCCTTGGGAGTGTTTAGGAAAAAAAGCCGTGCTCAGTTCCTATTCTCAGAGATTCTAATTAGTTGATTCGGGGTGGGGTCCATGTATTGATATCTTTTATAGCTCCCCAGGTGATTCTATTACGAAGCTACATTCGAAACCCTCTGCCCCACTGCATCAAATTGTGGTGTTTACTGATGCTAATCTTGGTCTCTGCGACAGGGGAAAAAAGCAAATGGAAGGCCTGTCTGATGTTGCTGCTTTTGCAACTAAACTTAAAAACACTCTCATCCAGTATCATACCATTGAAGATGATAAGTGGCGAGTTGCCAAGAAAACGGTAAATTGGTTTAATTACTTACATTTGGGGTGTAACTTTTGTCTAGTGAATCAGTTAATGACCTTCAGAACAGTATGGAAAAATATGGACCGTATCTCAGATGGATATGCAGGATAGATAACTTCTCTAATAAAGTGTGTGCTTTAGCATGTTATAAAGGAAGAAACAGTAATCCTGCACTGTTTTCATTAGTTCTTTAGCTATTGGATGTGAGCACAGACTCAGTGGCAACAAGAGCCTAAAGAATAGCCTTTTAAGTCAACAAATAAAATGTATCCTTGTCAATTTACGGAAGTATGATAATTGATAGTTTGGAATAGTTTCAGATATTTCAACAAGTCTGTGAGGGTCACCAGTTAGTTTTTTTTTTTTGTTTTTTTTTTACCAGTATAACTGGTCCCAACTATCACATGGCTGAGTGTTGACAGAGCCAACCCTAGAACCCAGGACTCTTCCGGTTAAGTGCTTTAGCTATTCTGATGTTCAGAATTTCTTGGGAAATGATCAGAAAAAAAAATGTAGGGACTAAGAAAGCACTGTCATAATAGGTGTGAATTGTTTAATATTTTAAAAGATAGGAGCAAGTTTGGAATAATATATTTAGTATTTCTAATGTCGTAGTCTAAATGTGTCAGTAGATAAGATTGGAGTGAGGCAAATAATAATGGCCAATGCGATAGTGCCATCACTGAATCTTTATAGTGTTTGGGTCACAGTAAACTACTGAAAAATAGTTTTTGGAGGCCTATAACTTAAGTAAAATGCGAAGAACTTTAGGATACAGAAGAAATTCAAATGTGGATCATTTGATGGCATAAATAGCTTCTATGCATCTCTGAGTATTTACTTAAGATTTAATCAAGGACTAGTGCTCTAGACTTATGCAATTGTCAGTTTTATATCCTGGGATCCACTTATGTAATTATCACCATACACTGTTTTTATTCTTTTAGAGAGATGTCACAATTTGGAGAAAACCTTCAGAAGAATTTAATGGGTATCTGTAAGTAAATTCTAGTAGCTTTATGTAACTCTTAAGACATTGCTGAACATTTCATACACACACCCGCACACACATTAATGATCACTAAATGATCATTGCCAATAAAATTGGGCCTTTGCTTTTAAGATTTAAACCTCCTGAGAAGTAAATCACCTTAATAAAGTCAAAGCCTATTCAATATCCCTTGGGGCTGAGTTGGTGGTGAGAGGGTCGTAAATAATGATATCAAATAACGTAAGATCTTAATTTCTTAGCATAAGTATAAAATCCTTCTAATATTCTTTTATATTTACTCGGCGCTGTAGCATACTTGATGCTAAGAATTTATCTTGAAGAAATCATCAGAAAGATAATAGTTAAGTACTTGTCTTTCTATCACAGCATTGCTTATAATGTTAAAAATTATAAACAGCTTGAATAATCAATATTTAGAGAATGATTAAATTATGGACAATATATGATATTTTACAGTCTTCAAAAAACACATTTTTAAACATTATTTCTCCTTATTCCACATGCCCTGGCCTGCCAGCCTACCCCAGTGGGATTTCTAATTCCAGCTCCCGGCCACGTTCATCCTTTCATTAACCCATTCCTCTTGAGGCAAGTCAAGTACAGGAAAATCAGTCTTAGGATTTTCAGCATAGCTGATCGTGTCATCGGGGAATAAAGGACATGCTGGACTCCTCTTCTTTGGCCTGGCTCCTCCTCCCCAAACCAGTCAGTACCTGGATGTGGCTCTTTCTACTCAAATCATGCTGCCAAAGTGGCTGTAAAGCAGTTTTACTCCAGGCTTGCAAAGATGTGCGACCAGTGACTCCACCCAAGGAGAGCAAAATGTTTCTCCAACAATTTTTCTTCATAGAAACTTGTATTAGCCCCGGAGCACCCCATGTTTGGAACACTAAATCTTTTCTGTCAGTTCCTGCATAATCTTTGTGCCACGTGACACTCTAGGTAAATATTTTATATTGCCAGTGGAAGTGAATTCCCCAGGGGGATTCTGACTTTGTTATTCTGTTTTCGTTTTTTTTTAAGCACCCAATTTCTTTTTCGTGCCAACAAATTCCCATTTCTTACCTTTCAATAATGACCAAAATTGAAACCAAAGTAGAGGCTTTGCTTCGAGGAACCCTGTGGGTAAGATTCCCATTATATTAAGGTACCTACCCTGAATCCCTTACTAAATATCTACTGAGTATTGAATGACTAAGAAGGAGCTTGTGTACCTTAGAACAGCCCCATCTGACCTTTATTGACTTCCCTAAGATGGAACCAGAGGGACTGGGGCCTCCTGGGGAGAGTACAGTGCCCAGGGCAAGTCACCCGAGGATACCCACCTCTCATGTGTCCAAGTGAGATTTGGTTAGTGTGAATACCCAGGGGGAAGTTGAAGAAGAGAAAAGAGATTGGACAAAAGCTCAATAAGCAGGCTTTACCAGGGTGAAAGGAGGCCAGGGCACTTCCTTTTCTTTGAGCCTACTGGTATACATATTTTTAAACATGAAGAAAGGATAAGACAAAGGGTGCCAAATGTTTACCTTTAGCAGAAGAACATTGGCACACGTACAAACACAATGGTATGTGTATAGTTTCATTTGAAATCAGTGTTAAAAGCAGAACTCCATGGGTGTGAGGTCAGGCAATTCTACTTCCCTCCTGCTCCTGCTCCTGCCCCACCTGCCAGTGAATCACCCAATAGGCTCTGGAAGGAGGGGAGGGAAGATCGGGTACTCTTCCCTCTAAATAACTACTATTATTTTTTCTTGTTTACCCTTCCAGATTATTTTTTATGTATAAGTAAGTCATAGAGACACATTTTATTCACCCTCACCTTTTTTTTCTTAACATACACAACAGCCTGCTTTACACACAGGTATGTTACATGTATTTGTATTTTTCTGCATGATTTTTCCATATTGATTCACTAAGAACTCCATTCTTTTTTATAGCTAAAGAGTATTTCATTGCATGGATTTATTGCAGTTGATTAAATCAGTTTCCTTTTGATAAACATTAAGGTTGCCTACAGTCTTTGGCTATTACAGACAGTGCTTCACAGGATTACAAATAATCCTTGTATGCTCAGAAATATCCCTTGTACAATGTGTTACTTCCCATATGCAAGCATATCTGGAAGATAAATTCCTGGGGTCAAGTGGTATATATATTTGTAATTTTGATAAATGCTGCCAAATTGCTCTTAACAGAAATTGAACCACTGTATAATCCCACCAGTAATGCATGAGATGGAATATTTGCTAGTCAGATAAGTGAAAAATGATTTTCATTGTAATTTTAATTTCTTTTATAATTGGCATTAAAAAATGTTAAGAGCTACTTATTATTTTCCTTTAATAAATTTTCTGTGTAGACACAACTTTTTCTATTGTTGTTGATAGTTTCTTACTGATTTGTAGGGTGCACCTTTATATGTTTGGGTGGTATAAATTATGAATATTTTTCCCATTCTGTCATTTATCTTCTGACTTTGCTTATGACTTTAAAAAAAATGATTGCATATTTTAAACAAATTTTATTTTTTATGTAGTGAAATGTATCAATATTTTAAGGTTTTTGGATTTTGTACATTTCTAACTTTGTTAGATAGACCTAATCTATTTTGAGGTTGTAAAAAATTCTTCCATGTTCTACTCTAACACTGTAACAAATTTATATTTATATTGACGTTGTAGAGGAAGAAAAATAACTTTCCCTTTACTTTTCTGAATTTTTGACTCCTATAATAAAAGATTAGCAAGAGAAAGACAAGAAGAAACATTATTTAAAAACATAAAGAAATGATTACCATATAATTTAAAGTGAGTAAAACAAATATTTAACTGTGTATAGCACAAATATGAGTTGATTTTATATATATTTTTTGTTTTTATTTAACACTACATATATACTTCTAGATGGTGATTTTATGGGTGATTTCTATTTCTATTTTTTTGTATTTGCATGTAGGTGAACACGAACTGTCCCTTTAAACAAAAAACGCCCCCAAAAAACCCTATTTTTTTCTTTTTTGTATGCACATCTTATTTATTCATTAAGACCAATCCCCAAGGTATTTTTTGTTTGTTTGTTTGTTTTTTGTTTTTTTACTTTTTAAAGCCAGTGGGGACAATTGCCTTGTGTAATTGGAGTGGAATGTTCACATCCTTGAAACTCAGCCCTTTTTAAAATGTAACTGGGGTCTGGCCATATTTCCTATGTACAGAATATTCTGAAGCATAATATCAGAGATAGCATTCCCAGAAAGATGAGTTATACAATATTTATGATGAGGACAGGGAAACTGGAGTTGGATTAATCATCATAACCAAGGGTGGAAAGTTAATCCTTTTGACAGTAATTCCCATTGGGGGTTGAAAAGTGTGCAAGGTGCTAAGGGAGCATTGTGCTTGGTGATTTGAAAGGACTTCATACAAGAGCTAATTTTAAGCTGAGTCTAAAAGGAGAAATAGGTATTTCTTAGAGAATAGAGAACAGATTCATATTCCAGGCAGAGGGAGTTGCATCTACTACATAAACACTGATGGGAAACACTTCAGAAAGTTTGTTTAGGGAGGTAGAAGTTGTGTTCATATAGCTGGAACATAAATTATGAGGGTACGGAGAACATATGTCTGCAGGAGTTTTGAATGCTAAACTAAGCAGTTCAGTATGGCACTTACCCTCTCTGTTCAAACCCCACCCTCACCTCCCAGATCCTCAAAGGATTTTAAACTTACCCTAATAACATTGTGAAATGAGCATGGAGAGTTCAGAGAAGAGGTTTTACCCTGGGAGTCCATAGCTAGCTTTATGAAGTTCCCCTAAGATTGTATACAAAATTTTGTGTCAATGTGTATATTTCTGGGAAGACACCTGTGGCTTTTTTCAGATTCTTAAAGATTGTTGAAGAGCTAGAGACTGATGCAGTGTTGAACTGGACACAGAGTGCACAAACTAAAGATAAAGCGTGGGAGTTGGAAGGGCAAAGGAACATGAAAGAGATTTAAAGGTGGTGATGGTGGATGATAATGGTGATGACATTTACTGAGAACCAGATATTGTTCTAAGCACTTTATATTTAGGAAATCATCTTGTTAAAACATGATGACTTCTTAATTCTGATTATTGGAATGAAGTTAAGAGAAAAAGAAGGGTAAAAGTAGAACCCCAGATTTCTAATTTGGGTCACTGGATTAATTTGTATTACCTCCACCTCCCCGTCTCCACCCCAAGTTAGAGAACACAGGAGGGAAGGGCAGATTTAGAATAGGGAAGATAATATAAGTTAGAACTTGAAATATTTGTGAAATGACAAAACAATTTCAGATGCTTTAAAGCAAACAAAAAAGACCCCCTGCCTTCCCCTGCCAAATGTTGCTGATAGAGTTAAAACCAGTCTGTCTCTCGTTTCTTCTCTTTCCTTTCCTCCTCCGAGATAATTGCTGCCTTGAAGTTTGTCTGTATTTCTATTTCATACTTTGACCATGTGTATGTGTTTCCTTTAGTAACCTACTTTTAATTTTTTCCATTTAATATTATGTTTTTAGGATTTAGCCATGTAGATCTATTCTTTCACTTCTATATGAATATACGACAATGTATTTATCTGTTTGCATATTTGCCGACTGATAACTTTTTAGGTTGTGGTCAATTCTTCCCTCTCAAGTTCAGTGCTCTAGTAAGCTTCTTAGTCTATGTCTCCTTACGTGTGTGACTTTCTTTAGGTATACACTTGCTTTTAGGGATGTACATCATTCAGCTTTACTAAACACTGTCAAATTGCTCTCTAAAGGGGTGGCGTGAGAGTTCTCATTCTCTTCCACTCAATACTTGTTAAGTTTATAATTTCTACCAGTTTGAGTGATATGAGATGGTATCTTATTAGTATTTAGTTAATTATAAGTGAAGTTGAACACCTTTTCTAAATTTATTGACATTTCAGGTCAATCTTAATATGTCCTTTGCCCATCTTTTCTTTGGATTGGCTGTCTTTTTTTTTAATGGTTTATAGGAATTAATTATATATCCTGTATAATAATCATATGTCTTCATATGTGTGGCACATATCTTCTTCCAGTCGATGACTAGTTTTTAAAGAAATTACTTATTTTGTCATTTGTGGTATGCAGGTTTTAAATTTTAACTATCTTTATTGTTTATGTTTTTGTCTATTTTATGTATTTAAAAAGTCCCCCTGTATCCTGAGGTCACAAAGCTGATCACTTATATATTTTTCTCAAAGTTTAAAAGTTTTGCATTTTACATAGTGGTCTGTATACTCTCTCTGGAATTAATTGTTTTGAATGCTGTGAAGTAGGGATTTAGTTTTTATTTTCTTCATTAAGACAATTACTGAATCCCAAGCACCATTTTTGGAATAATACATCCTTTCCCCACCGATATACGCATATATTACCACCTTTCAAATATGTCGTTTCAATATTGTCAATCCTAGGTGCTCAATTTCTAAGTAACCTGTTTTTTTGTTCCTAATAATTAGTTTGTAAAAGTCATGGTAAAAATATGTGTATACTAATAACATGTTAGAACTTAACTGTGAAATGAATAGCATACTATGTAAACGGAAGTATTACAGTGTTCTGCAGACTGTTTTTGGCCACATCATGACATGACGGTACTTTAGTATGTTCATGATAGCATATAATATAGCCTTCAGATCTCTTATTCGATTTGAGGACAAAGAATGCATTCTGATAGAATAATTGATAGAACTTAATTTATCAGAAAAGTTGGTGGAGTTTATTCCCTTTAATAAATCTCATAAACTTTCACTGTTTTTGAAGTTAGCTTTGAACTACAAAGACCTGCTGAAAATTTTCATTTTAATAGTATTTGTCTCTAATGTTTTCCCTTCAGTTTCAAAGCCCAAGGTGTTATAGATGATGTTGTCAATGGTGTAATGGACCATATACGCCCAGGTCCCTGTCGCTTGGATTGGGACAGCTTAATGACTTCGTTGGACATTTTAGAGCACTTTGAAGAGGTATTTGTATAGAAACATTCCTTCAGATTGTGTGTGTGTGTGTGAGAGAGAGAGGGGGAGGGAGAAGGAGAAAAGGAGGGAGAGAATGTGGACGTGAGCATGTGCACACATTGCATTCATTGCTTTGGGAATAAGTAGTCATGGCAAAGATCTCACAGGGGAACCCTTGCTGCCTTTTAAAAAGCTTGAGTTTTCTCGTATTACCTAACGAGTGTTAGAACTGAGTTTGTTTTCCACAGTAGCTTTACTCTCACTGCTTAAGAAATATCGTCAGCATCTTTATTTATAAAACTTTATTTGAAGTTCTGAAATCTAAAATTCTGAAAACAGTACTGCTATGTTTTGGTTTCCAGGTAAATTGTATTTAAGATTTCTATCTATATTAATCCAAAAATCAAAGACCAAATATAAAAATGCCACTTTAAGGCATTAGGGAATTTTGTAACTGAAGTGTCTTGCTCTCTTTTTCTACTTTTACTGAGTTCTTGCCATGTTTGGATTTCTTTATTTGTAAATTATTTATTTATTTATTTATTTATTTATTTATTTATTTATTTATTTTAGAGAGAGGGGAAGGGAGGGTGAAAGAGAGGGAGAGAAACATTAATGCGAGGGAGAAACATCGATTGGTTGCCTCTCCTGTGAACACCTACTGGGGACCAAACCCAGAACCCAGGCATGTGCTCTGAACAGAAATCAAACTGGCAACCTTTCGCTTTGGGGGATGATGCCCAGACTGAGCCACACTAGTCAGGACATCATGTTTGAATTTTTTTTATTGAACCACGTGGTGTTTTAGTCAAAGTATTTGTGGATTTTATATGAAACATCTAGGGTCTACAACACCCACTTCCATGTTGAATATCATACAGGATACAAAGACTATATTAGAGATTTAGATGTGGGGTAACTTATCTCTCAGTGTTTTGATTATATATCCTCTTCATGTACATATAGCAGTAGTGAGATTTAGAATAGCCATCTAAACCTGTCAGAAGCACTGTAAGAATCATTACTACTAATTATAATACATTTTAAGTATGTTTTTTACTAAAGATGAACTTATGATACATGAATCTATGTATGTGTCCCTCTAGTAGTAACACCTATTACCTGTTCTCTTTCAGAACTGCTGTGTGATGCGTTACACTACTGCTGGTCAGCTTTGGAATATCATTTCCCCCAGGGAGTTTGTTGATTTCTCCTACACTGTGGACTATCAAGGAGGGCTTTTATCCTGTGGTAATGATCTCAAAACCTTATACTTTCTTTCAATTTGTTTTAAATATTTGAGTTTTCTAGGCTGGGTGTTTCTTTCTATATAAGATATATTTTCACAATTATTTATAATCACTAGGCTTTGTTTGCAAATGCTGAACCCTAGGAATTAAAATAACAATATCAAGAAGGGTTCTGAGATCTAAGTTTTTACTTCCAGCTATGTGGTTATCCTACAGCGCATAGCTAACAAACGTGGGTCACATGACTGCCTCTCAGAAAGAGATCCAGTGTGTAAAAAACAGCTTCTTAGTTATATAGATAGAAAAAATAGACTTGGTGTATGTTAGTATATTTTTCCTTCCTTGAGTTGTATAATATTCTTCTTTTCAAAATTAAAAATACTGTTATTAGAAGGCTCCAGCTTTATAATGCAGTTGTAGTTAAACATCTGCTTGTTTATTCCTAACTAGCTAGTACCAAAGTTGGATATGGTAGTGCCCCTGGGGAGCAGTGGTGGTACCAGAGGTTTGATTATTGGCACGTTGAGGCCTGGATGCTACATCCAGGATCCTTAGGTTCCAAGTAGTTACCAAGATAACACAATATGTCATTCATTCTGAAGGGATTAGAACTTTCCCCATTACTTATCGAGCCCCTCATCAGAATTCTACCTGGTAATTACTTGTTTTTCATTCTTCCATAGTTACTCTTGGGGCTAAATTTTCATCTACAATGATAACAAGAAAAATACTTAAATAGGAAATCTAATAATATTTTTATGAGAGTTTTAGACTTATTTCAGTCATTACTATTAATAGTATTATTTTAAAATTGCCTTGTAGGGATAAGTCTTGACTGGAGTGAAAAGAGACCAGAATTTGTTCGCGGATATAACCATCCCTGTGGTTGGTTTTGTGTTCCACTGAAAGACAATGCAAACCAGAGTCTTTTGACAGGCTACATTCAAACGGATCTGCGTGGGATGATTCCTCAGTCTGCAGTAGATACAGCCATGGCAAGCACTTTAATCAACTTCTATGGTGATTTACGAAAAGCCTTACGATAGGCATAAAATGTTTACTCTCTTAGTACCATGGTTCTCTGAATCAACTTTTTCTCTTAGCTCCATGGCCTGCATAAAACATCACCCTTTCCTCTCTTCTTTATAGCCTATAGAAAAATTTAAGATGTTTTTGGGTTATTTTATTCTTAAAGTAAATAGCTGTCAAAGAGAGGGCATTTTCGTTTTCTTAAATAGCTCTTTGCACATTGTTTGGTGTAAGAGTGTGTCTAGGAATGGAGAACATGACAGAAATCCACCAAGAAGCAGATAAGAGTTCTTTGACCCAAACTCTCAAGTAATTGAATAGTGCCTCAGTATGAATTTTTTGGCTGCTTGGAAATTAGAGAAAGCACAAGCTTTATGCTGTTAGGTTTTAAATAATCTATTTTAGAGCTTTATGAACATTTTGTAAAAGTTTTAATTTTTTTCAAAAAAAAATTAGTGCTTTACTTTTGGTATGTTCTGTGAGTTTGCCAATATCTTGGACTGAAGAAAAACCTCTTCTCTATATTTTATAAAAGTGAACTTAATTGTCAGTTGACTTGCACTACTTTAAGTGTCGAAAAGAAAAGAAATATGAAAAGGATAGATGTATAGTCACTATAGGTTCAAATCAAATGCAATTCAATTTTGATACCTAGGTAGCATTATTTTGTGGATATCTTTAAAAATATAGTTGTATCTTTATGTGCATTTATTTTGAGAGTCTTAAAACATTCGTGTATGAATAAAAGTGTACAAAAAGCTGCCAAATGTGTGCTGGGGACACCACATTGGTGGGGCAGTAGTGTGGGTTGTGTGGAGTGGCTGGTGGTATCCTGTATTTTGCAACGGGGAATCATCTCTCTAAGAACAGTGGTCCCCAACCTGTTTGGTACCAGGGACCAGTTTTGTGGAAGATGGGAGTGGGGGCGGGGGAGGTGGGCTCAGGTGGGGGTGCGGAGCTCAGGTGAGCATCTGACTGCTCACTCTTTCAGCTGTGGGTGGGGTGGGCCAGGGCGGAGACAGGAGGCGGAGTTCAGGAGAGCTTCCAGCTTTTGTTTGCAGCCTCGTTCCTAACAGGCTGCCCGGGACCCCAGGGGTTGGGGACCCCTGCCCTGGAAGGTCAAATTCAATGAATGTTTTGTATGTGTTTCACTTTTAAAAGTATCACTCAGCTCCTAAAGTATTACTAACTACTTCATAAACATTCACATTTGTGATGTAACTTTTGTCTGGAAATGCATTTGGAGATTTATCCAAATGCCTAGATGAGTCATTTTATAACTAGAATGGACTATAATAGGTTCCTTGATTCTATGGCTGCCTTAAATGAACATTCCTAAATGATTTGAGCATTCCAAATGACTGGCTTTTGGACTGTCCACCCAGTTTACTTCTAAAATGAGAATCTGAGGCATCTCAGTGTGTCCTGGCACATTTTTGTATGTATTTGTGTACATGCACAAATCTTGAAATCTGTTTCATTGTTCGGTGTGAGTTCTTTCTGTGTTATTATTACTGTTTCTTTTTCTTTTTTTTTTTTTTTGGTTAATATGGGGTAAAATGGAATCCAGAAATAATGAACCAGATAAGCCACAAAAAGCGCATGAGCATACAGTGGTTCCAGCGCATGAGGGTTTGATCTGTGGTTTATATTGTTGTTTTCCCAAGTGTAAGGAGAGCATAAGTCATTGTTCCTCAGATCCATTTTGATAAAGTGGAAAAAGTAGAGCTGGTTTTTGTCTTTATTTTTATTTTTTTTTTGCTATTAGCATTGATGCTAAAACAACAGCAACAAAAGGTTGCAGTACTACAATATCCATGGTGAATAATCTCAGTTTTTAGATTGAAAATAATTTGTTTCAAGATCTGACAGAAACAATGCATAAATGATTCTATTTTCTTAACTTGAAATTTATTAATATTTTTTCCTAAGTTGACCGTTTGAGTTGCTAGATTTCTCTCCCACTTTTTTCTTCTTGTAATAGGAAAAGAAAACTCAGCAGTTTAGTTTTCAGTTTCCCATGGAAATTGTTGAATGTTAATTTTGACTTTATGTATTTTTTTTCATTTGGTTTCATTAGTGTAGAGTAGGAAGTCTCTTATATTCCAGTATTCTGCCTAAGATGGTGAAATACCAACAAATGTTAAGTTACAAGGTTCTTTACCAGATTGGGTAAAGGGATTTGCAACAGTGTTGTACAGAAGGGCTATTATTGCCTGATTTGGGTGCCCCTAAACACAAATGAACTGTCCACTTCAGTTACTCTAATGTTCCTTTTGTCCTTTTTAACTTATACCTCCAATTAGTGATTATTACATAATCCACTGTTTACTGTGGATCTATTACAGGTGAAAGGATACTCATGGGAAAAATTTTCATTGCAATGTTGAGTCATATGGATTGAGAAACTATATTTGAATTACCTGAAATTTGTATGTAGCTTCTAGATGGCACTGTAGATCTGCTGGGCTCTAGCTGTGTACTCAAAAACAAACAGCTTTATTGAGATATAATATATACGCTATACACAATGTACCAGTTGTAGGTACACAGTCCAGTGATTTTTGAATACCTTTATAGCTGTGCAGCCATCACCACAATCCAGTTTTAGAACATTTTCATCTCCCCATAAGATCCCTTTGTCTGTTTGCAGACTCATACCTAAGTAAAGGTTAGCCCAGTTGCCAGTATACAGAGGATGATGAAAAAGATTAGAGTAGGTTTTGTTGGGTCTTGTTTTTAAGAGTAGAGGTATACTTGAATCTAAGCTCAGGATTCTTGTGTGAATATATTAAAATAAGTTATCTCAAGTACCATAATGATACAAAAATTTAATGATGTGGGTTGAGATGAGTGTGTCTGCTGTTTCTATAGCAGTGCTCTCAAACAAAAATAATGTGAAGCCATATGTCATTTTAAATTTTCTAGCAGCGTCATTAAAAAAAAATAAAAAGAAATAGCAGGAGTTAATTTAAATAATTTAGTTCACTTAAGTCAGTAGATCTAAAATATTATCATTTCAACGTTAGTCAATATTTAAAATCATTAAGATACCTTACATTCTTCTTTTGTAGTAATTCTTTGAAATCTGGTGTGTATTTTTGTAGTAGCCACATTTTAAGTGTCCATTATTCACATGAGGCCAATGTTGTGTATCGAATAGAACAGTTCTAAAGTATGTTAATTTGTTGTTCTATGTGAAGTAGAGAAATCCATGGAATTACTCTGAAATACAAAATCTTTTCTGATTTTTCAAACCTCAGGGCTTGCTAAGTGGGGACTTAAGAGCCTTAGAAACAAGTCAGTTAGTAGTTGTCAATAAAATAAAAATTATAGCCCCCCAAAACTTCCTTTAAAGATAACTTTTCATAGGGCATTTAATGAAAGAATATAATTTGCCTTGTTGTTATGTGGTTGATTATTTTCTTTAGCTGATAGCTAGTTTGTATTAGAAACATGTATGCAGGAATACTTGGCATAGTAATGTTTTCAGTACATAGTACCTATTTTTTTAAGGAAATTAATTTCATACAAGAAAAAATAATTTATCCTAAGTGATACTTTTGCATGAGATATTAGTTCTGTTGATAACTCTTGGTTAACTCTTGAAGTTTGACACAATAATCAGGAAAAATAATTTGAGAATTTAGTATTCTGCAGTTATGTGTAATAGAAACTTCTAGAGTATTAAAGAGATTATGAATGTTAAAAATCTCTGCATTTCGCTGTTCATAATTCCCTTTGATATAGGTAAAATTTTTATCTGTCTACTCAAGACCACACTAGTATCCTTAAAATATGTTGTTAAAATCCAGTCTTTTAATTTAGTGGGTACTGTGGCTATCTAAGCCCTATGGATAAATGAACAGATCCCAAAGAGATTAGAGAATAGACCAGATTTCTGTTAGAATCTGTGTTGTATAATTACTTGTGTGATGTATCTCCCATGCCTTTCTTATTCAACTTCTAGAGGTAGAGGGTGGTGGGAAACGAGCATGGAAGAAACTTTAGATTAGTCCCAGAGCACAGGAAATTGACATTATAATTTCTTCGTTATTTTGTTGTTTCCAAAGATTTTAACATATATAATTAAATAAAAATTCATCTCTTGCAATTCAATAAAAGCTATACTATATATAGATTCTATTTTAAGACATTTATAGTTCTTTTGTAAGCCAGTCTGTAAAACTAGAACCTTTATTAAACTAAGAGCATGTATTAATATAAATGAAATGTGTGTGTATTTTTTAATTGCTATGAAATGTATCAGAATAAAATTTCTAGACTCTTGTAATTTACCATTGATACTGTCTAGGTTGCTTTAACCTTAAGTACTGATAAATAATTTCATATATCTGAACTTAAAGTATACAGTTTAACTTCCTGAATCCTTCCAAAACTATGCATATACACTGGAAAATAAAGATTAATAATGTACATGTTAACCTCCTGGCAGTGTCTCATGTGACATGAGCTGCAATAGCTCTGCATCTTGATTTGCTGTTACATAGCTAGGATGGTGGTGAATGTATTCAGCCTTTATTACAGTAACATATGGTCACATGTACTGTATTATTTATTGTATATGTTTAATCATGTTAACTTGGTTAGGAATTATGATAATTTCATTTAGAGTTAAAAAAAGCTATGAGATTACAAAGAAATGCTTGGCCTGTTATAAGAAAGCAATATGGATACCGTGGGAAGTATGCAATAGAGAATACAACTGTGGAATGGTTTAAACAAATAGGGAGTTATCTTGCTCAAAAAAATCTTGGTATAGGTAATTGTTAGTACTTATCGGCTCAAGAATTCAGGGTCAGTGATTATACAGTTTTCCTCATGTTTCCCTCATAGTGCTGAGGTGACTGTAGCCATGGAAATTATATGTGTACTCAAGTCAAGAAGTAGTGGAAGGCATGACACCACTCATCTCCCACTTTTATCAGGAAAGCAAAAACTGCCAGAAGCCTCCAATAGCTTTTCTTCCCAGTAGCCTGGGTCACATGACTATTCCTAGCTATATAATAATAGCTGGAAAGGCAAGCATAAGACTTTGCAGCATTTTGGAGAGGGGTTGGTAATGATCCTTTGGGTATCCAACCATAGCATCTCTCGGCAGACTAGCTCTGGGAAGTGTGATTCCTTCAGACGTCAATAGGAGAGTGATAGACTCCCTAAATAGACATAAAAATAGTGGAGTAGTCATTTACTTCATAAAACGTTTACATAGCTATCCTTCGTTGAGGTTGTGAGGCGATGGGGCTTCCTCTGTGGGTTAATTAACGGGTGGTGTCACGTGGCAGCCAGCATGAATGACCTATGTTCATATCACACCATGTTTTATTCTGGAAAAAAGGGTCCACTGTGGATGAAGGCTTCTCTAGCCGGCGATGACAGAAAATTGGTGGAAAATGTGAGCTATAGAGTATCCCGGGAGAAAGAGTGTAGATCCACATCCACACTACTTGTGTTATTAACTGTACAGGTGATTTAGCGGGATGCAGTAATTCTCATAAAAATAATGGAGGGAGCATAATGTACAAGTACCCAAATAGGCTTTTTACTCATTATTTGGACGGTATTCATTTTTCTCAGGAGCTTCAGTGACATCCCTTAAGTGAGAGCTGATTTTTTTATTAAAGGAAATAGCCCAGAGACTGTGCAAAACTAGGTTGAAATAAAAATGTTTCATATCGTCAAATTGGACTTGTTTTTCTGAAGCATTTCTCTTGACTGAGAAGTCATTAGGCTGTGTGTCTATTCAACAAAGTGAGAATTTGGGATCTAAGGCAGTAGCAAAGCTGCAGTTCTGCAGGTAAGCCCTGCTCTTACATTACCCGTTCCTCCTCAAATAGTTTACACAAATGTTTGCCGATGGATTGCGTAGCCAAGCTTAAGAAACGCTTTGAGATCTTTGTGACTCGGCCAACAATCAGCTTCAGACAGAACGCGCAGTTTAGAACCTCTCATTTTCAGACACTGTCCATTTGAAAGCATCATCATGAAGTGACACTGAATATACTTTGGCCCAAATAAAACTGACTCCACATTAGTATTGTTTCCTTAGGATTGATCTCCCCAAACACACAAAGGGCTTTATGTAGTGTTACTGAGAAAAAAAAAACAGTTGAGACCGCATTAGTAGGCAGTCGTCATCAGTGGAAGAAAACGCAAAAATGCTTGTGCTTTAGTGCTAGGCTGATACAAAAATGTTATACTTTAATTATAAGTCTGGAAGAAAAAGTAAACTCATGCTATGAAAAGACAGCGCTTGTCTTTGGAAGACGTTATTATGCTAACTTGCTGTATTTTCAAAGGCTTACAATGAAAAATCAGTTTTTATATGAATTGCTGCATTCACGTTGTACCCAGTGAATTGACTTTCCAGGGGCGAGCACACTGGGCTAGGAGACAGACAACCCAGATCAGCACTCTTCTTCGCCACTAACTGGGACCTTGTGGGTGTCATGTCTAACAAAATGACCGTGTTGGATTAAGTGATTACTACTAAGTTCCCCTTTTAACCTTAATGGTGTTATGACTCTTATGACATCACTGTACAGTGTTTAAAAATGCGATGAAACTTAAAGTATAATTTTATCCAAGAGAAGGGGAAAACGAGGAAGGATTCCACTCCATGTTTCAGACGCAAGGAAAATGTCCATCGTGTCTCTCTTGAATTGTGGTTAACATTTCAAAGCACGGAATGCAAAGTTTCGGTGGGCTTTAGATGGTTTATTATCATACTGAACATGCAAATTGCTTTACAGATTTCCCAGCACCAAGATATATGCTGCTTTTGGCATGTTTTGACACATCTGGGTGACTTACACAAAGTAACAATGCCGCTTGCTAAGGTCAATTTCAGTAGTTTACCAACATCCACTTTGCCTCCTGTTGCGTATTCCTTTATGTCCTGGGAAACACCAGAAAATGAGCCTATTTAGTCATTTAATTGGGTTACTCAACCTGAGTCCGAGAAGCAGTCCCAGTTGTCTGTGGCCCTGCCGTCGTCTGCCCTGGGCTTTGGCTGAGAGCGCCACTGAGTCTGTTTTGCCCCGTCTGTAGGAAGCTGGGTCTCACTGCCAGTCCCCACCATTGGCGAATATGGTAGCTCAGTCAAAAGCAAATGGGCATGATTTTCAAGAGTTCTCTACATTTTCTGTATTTACATTTATGGCCATGTCAGACTTATACGTTTACCTAAAAAAATTTCAACATGTCTTTGTATCAAGGAGTTGATAGCACCATTTTGACAAGTTTTAAAAATGAAACACTCACAGCTCCTTTTCAACACTTTTCAACCAGAAATTGGGGAGGTGACCTATAATCTTGGCTGTGTAAACTAACATATTTAAACTTTTTTTAGTCCTCCAAACCCTACCTGTTTTTGGCCAATGACTTGCAATCTAAGCTACTGGAGACGTAGGTGTCCTGTATAGAATGGGGTCCATTCATCTAATCGTCCATACTGCTATTGAGATGCTTATGTTCCTTAGGTCCAGTAAACTTCTGATAACCTAGGAATACAAATTTCTCTTGTACAAAAAGACATACCGAATAATGCCCCAGGAGGCTCAAAAACCCTAGTAGAAAGCACGTCTTTCTCAGTGCCTGCTAGGTTGTATTTTCGGAACCCTCCCAGTCTCAATGTCTTAGCTTCTCTTCTATCACTCAGATGATAGTCAACCTTTTTGTTCCTTCTCTCATTAGCCCTGAGGAGTATACTGTGCAGCCATTTATAATCACAGACACAATCAGAACAAGCAAGGTGGCTGGCCAGGCAACTAAAAGTATACATGCTGTGATCTGATCCTAATTGGTAAATAATTTAAAAAAAATTTTTGGAGATGGATGTGAAATACTACCTGCAATGAATGATATAAAAAGATTTATGGAAGAGTGTGTAAAGGGGCAAGGGAGGGATGAAGAAGAAAGGACTTGATGGGGTCAGTTTGATGTTTAAGGGGTTGTGAACACTTTAAATTTCATCATCTGGGACTTCGCTTTTTTTGTACAGGTTATCTTTTGAAGTCTAAACTTGCAGGTATAACTCTTATCTCAATTCCTGCAGGAATTGCCTCTTCAGGTCAGATAATTTTTGAAGGGTTAAAATAACTGCGGCAGAAGTAACCTTGATGTTGGCCTTCGCTGGGAAAGCTTTAGCAAGTTGGTAGGTGATTTCTAGAGTCACAGAGAGTTATTCAGATATTGGAGTTTTGCAAAACTTACTCAGATAATCACTGTCATTACTCTGCTTTGTCAATGGAGACCTAGCTAAGCCAATGCAGCCTTTGCTTCAACTGGTGACTTGCAAAAGTTGCTGTCTTGAGTGACTTTTATTCTGCTTAAGGATGTGCCACATTATCCCATAGTAAGGGTATGTAGATCACAGAGGGATAGGCATTCTGAGGAAAGGCACGTGTGTCTGCCCAGAATAAGAAAGGAGCGAGGAGGTCTGCCTAACTCAGCTCTGCACAAGATCTGAGACTCTTGTGCAGACTTCGCTGTACTTCCCTTAGACTTCAGCCTTTCAAATCCAAGATGTTCCTTTATCACTTTGCCTTGCATTTCCTCACTCTGGATTTCTCAGAATAACTTGATTCCTTCCTTCTCCCTACCTGCAAAGACCCTCCCCATCCTTCAAATCCAGCCTTTGTTCCCACGAAGCTTTCCTTGATCATTACAGGCAGAGAGGAGCTTTTTTCTTTCCATCCCTAGAGGGCTTACTGCCTGCCTAAATGTAGCATGGGCTTCATATATGTACTTGTCTCCAACTACAAAGCTCACTTGTAGTTTAGTTGATTTCATCTCTGATTCCTTCATTGTACAGAACTGTTTCTCAGTGAAAGTTTACTGAGAGGATGGGTTCCTGGGATGGGCTAATCCTGAAAGCTTCAAAATTAGCAAATCATTTCCCTAAAGTGTGCTTGTGATACAGACCTAATATCCCCTAAACTCCACTGTTTAAAATGGTTCTGAGAGGAAAATTAGCTATTGACTTCGTTCTTTTCATTTCTAAGGGAAGCAGGTGATCCAGATATTGAAATGTAGAGATGTTAATTTCAATACTTTGACAACTGCCTTCAAACTGAGCAATTAAGAAGAACAAGCAGTAGGAATGTGGAATCCTAATCTACATTTTATCTTTTCCCTCTTCCATTCTAATTGTCTTCCTCCTACGTACCTCAACCACTAGGAGCTGGCAGAGGGGCTGGCAAACTATTGATCTCTTTTTTTCCTGAGTTCTACAGTGTGTCCCAGTGGTTATATTATGGTAGAGTGAGAGGCCAGAATGGAAACTACAGCAGGAAGGATGGAAGCCCTTGAAATTCTATGATGGTCTCCACTATCTCTGAAGGAAAACACTTGAAACTATGTGTTTTCATCCGAAGACCTGAAAGGCGCAAACGGGCTCACAATGCCCAAAGGAAGAAGCCCATTAACACCTGAGGGTATTCACTCCCTCCTCTCTGCAAAGCTGGCCCCACTTTTACCTGTCAATCAATATGTGACTTCCTCATGGCCATCCTGCCCAGTCCTCAGAACAAAGGACTGGGCAGGTGCACTTGCCACCCCAGCCTTTGGCAGCCCTTACCCTGCTTTGCCCTGAACTATGCCTCCCCACCCCCAACCTTGACAAAGACCGTTCTCTTCCATGAGAACATATCTCCAATAAACCCTGCTTGCACACTAATAGATCTGTAATTCTTTACGGCATCGGCAAGAAGAACCAGGTCTCTTCCGGTAACAGTTACATCACATTACTAATTGCTGCGATGGTTTAGAGAAGACAGTATGTTATCTCATTAGAGTCATGATATAATTTTAGGTTTCCTAATAATAAGCTGATAATAGGTTTTTCTATGCAATATCTCATTTGTAACCTTTGGCTGCAGATGTGCAAAGTCAAATACAAAGGTCATGCATGCCTACATCTCTCAATACCTGGGTCACCTGCTTCCCTTAAGACAGATACTATGGAACAAATAATTTCTCTGTGACAAAAATAGACTAAGAGAAGTGCCCTTCTTGGATTTCTAAATATGTAAGAACAGTAAAGGAAAGTGTTTATTCAAGGTCCTCTCTTTTCAAAGAAATAAAATATATAACACTCAGAAAAACATGGGGATTGAGAAGTAGGCTTCTTACCTAAAAGACTTGACCTGCTCCCTGAGCTATCGATGAGCAAGTCATTGTCACAGACTGTCACATAACATGGCACATTACTTCCTAAAAATGATTAAATAAAAATCCAATTGATATAAATTACTTGAAAATATTTTGAAGGATTCGGAACCAAAGCTTATTTCTTAGCTTACTAACAGCTCCAGGTTGATTTAAATGTGAACAAATACCTGTGTAAGATATCATTTACATACTTTTAAATATAAGGATCAAATTTCTAAAACATGCTCAAAGTGTTAGAAATCTTTTCAATTCCTCTCTTCCCCAAGTCAGTTCATAGTTTAAATTTTTAGTCAGGAATGATGCAATTTCGAATTTTTAGTTCTGTAGGAAAATTTTTCTAAGTTTTACTTCCAGCACAATCATTGTGGCGAGACCATCTGCAACACAAATAAAGCTCTCCTAACTTCCTAAGAAACAAATGGGAATGAGAACCTTAAGCTAGGGAGAAAAAATCTGGAGCATGGGATTCAGTATTCCTAGATGTCACCAAATGCAACAGGTGCCATGAAAAACCAAGTTGTTTCTTTTTTTTTTCCATTAATTTTTTAATGTAAAGGGTCAGATAAACATTTTAGGCTTTTCTGGGCCATATGCTCTCTGTTGAAACTACTCTGTACTAGAAGCATGAAAGCAACCACAGATAATATATAAATAAATGAGAATGCTCGTGTTTTAATACAATTTTATTTTTAAAAAAAACAGGTCTCTGGTGGATTTGGTCTGTGAACCATAGTTGGCTGAACTCCTGAAAACTGATCTTTGGAGATTTAAATTGATTTCCTCAGGTAATTAGGTGAAAATTACTTTTTAAAAAATGCACATATGTCTTATGTGTATATCACAAAGGCCATAGATAAAAGGATGATTGGCATTCAGATAAGAGGGAGTATAAACAAAAGCCCCTAACCCCCTTACTAATAATCCCTTTTCCCTGATACTGTGAGTTCATTGGGCATAAGGCCTCACTTACACCCCTGTCTACTGTTCCCACTCAATGAACTCATAGGAAATTTTAAAATTTCAAAGGAAACACAGCAACATCTCTTAGACATGGAGTACAGTTCTATCATTACGATGTTTGGACCTAAGTACTTAATAAATGGACATGTTAGGTAATTCTTGTGGCTTTAGAGGGACATGACAATATTACTGAGACAATGCGTGAACAGACATAGTTTAGGGACTTCTGACATAAATAATAACCTTGACAATATAAATGTAGACAGAATTGTAACTCATGAATACGTTATCTGTACCCGATGCTACTGCACAGTAGCTGCATGATAGGCTATAAAATAGGTCAGGTTAAAGGAGGCAGTTATGAGATGACAGTTTTCAACTTATAGTCACACTTACTTGTATCATTTACAGACCAGATTAACTATTATACATATATCAAGGAAAAGACAAAGAAAGAAGAAACTTAGTAAATTTTTTATCATCCACAACTGATTGTCAGAGTGAGAGTGCTGAGGGGAAACAACAGCTTTCAAAAATTCTAATATGATCCTGTTACACTTGAGTAGCTTGAAATTATCTTTTAAATGGACAATAAAGATTATTATTTAACCTGACTGAAATGAAATTTTCTGTCATCTTTAATACAATGAGCCACAGCGAAGATTCCATGGATATAAATATTCTATATGCATGGATTTTCCAGGTCAAGATGTTCACATCAAAATTTCTTCAAAACGTGCTGAAAATAACTATTAAAAAGAAAGGTGTAATTTTACAGTCTTACCACTGTCGTTTAGTTTCGAACTAAATTCTGAGCTACCAAGGGCCTTACATTTCTGCAGCCAGTGCAGGAGGCTCCTTTTGGGGTTTCAGAGAGGATCTCTCAGTCCTGGAGGGCAGCCTGATGGCCAGAGGGACAGAGTGAAACATAGACCTGGGACAAGTGGGAGCAACCCAGGGTACTGGGAAGAGCAAATGATTAGTGGAATCCCACTTTCCATTACTGAGTAATGGCAATATAGCAATATTCAACAGCATCGCTTTCAATCAGAGCACGGGAAGGTTTTCTTCCATTGGCTCGCTTGAGCTCAACCAGGTCAGGTGCCTGGAATCTTCTCTAGAGCGATGTCTGGTTCCTGTGAAGGAGTCAGCTGGTCTGCTGTCATGGGAAGACTTGCATCCTGGCCTAGGTGGACCTCTGGGCCAAGTGACAGAGAAAAAGCTGAGAGCTGAAGGAAGTTCAAATCAAGCAATCCAATCCTCTCAAGTATATCACAAGCATGTAGGAAAATTGGAATTTTAAACAAGGAAGCATAAATTAGTCAAGTTTGTTATTGCTCTCCAAGATAAGTATATAAATGGTTGGACTTTGTGAGCTGAGATTATCTGATCTCAGGTGATATCTGAAAGGTGTAATAATGACAAAAACTGGTCCTTAGTATATCAGAATATAGAAAGAGAAAATGCTGAACTTGTGTGCCATGGGTGGATAGCTGATATCTCTCCTGTGGTCTTTTTTCTTTTTTTTCTTCTCCTCTGTTTGTCAAGGAATCAGAAAATTCCCCTGAGTTGTTTCAGAGGAAGGAAAGGACTTTGAAAAAAATTATAGAAAATTATTGGGTACATTTCTGCTTATCATGTAGTTATGCATATTATACCAATATTGAGACTATATGTGCATAAATGTTTAAAAGAACACTGAAGACACACACAGAGTCCAACCATTAAGCAGTAAGTGTGCAGATGTTAGCCATATCCCTGATCAGAAACATATCAGTGATGAGCATTAAGAAAATTAGAATATGACCTGATAGGCCGTAATTACAAGGACTTAGGAATCCTATTATGTAGGTAAATGTCCGTAAACTTTTCTCCTTCTAAAATAATATACAGAATACTCTATAATGACAAGTAAATTACATAATGGCATTGTAATTATGTAATTCATTCTGCTTAGTATATTTATGTCAATTGTATGTGGAGTTGACCATCAAGAAAAACCTAGTGCTGATTCACTTTGTTGACTTTTTTGTTTTTGCATATTTTTGTAAGAACAATCTTAAAACAGAATAAATAGTTTACTAATTTTGTTCTTTGCCTTTTCTGGCATTTTTTTTTTTTTCAATTTGAAACGCAACCAGATGCTTCTGTGAAAAAAATACTAAATTATGAAATTATGAAACAAAATGGCTCTAAGTCTTCGGTGTGTGGGCGACCCACAGACAGTCGCCTTGCATGTGGAACTGGGAACAGGGATTGTTAGACATGCTAAACCACAAAACATGATTAAAATGCTATGTAATTGAGGTCACAATAAAAGGCAAACTGTTCTTTCTTTTTAAGTCTGTCACTAAAAATGGCTACAGAACCTTGACGATTACTCGAAAACAGTAGTATGTAAGACATATCCAAAAGTCTTTTGAATCCATGTGTAATGGCAGTGTTGATTCAATCCTTCTAGAAAACCTAAAAGATGCCAGCTGACAGTCATATTCACATTTGGGGGTGCAGCGCTATCCTCTTCGTGTGATCTTCATCATGCAAACTCGGTGTGCTTTAGTAGGTTTCTAAAAAGAACTATTGCCTACAACACAAAAAAGCTGCCAGCCTAGTCAAGGTCTACACAATCCTATTAAGATTCTGTGTGCGGTCCTTCCTGGATGGGGACCCACGGTTCGCCCACAGTAAATATGGGCCCACAAGACTACTACTGGCTTCATGGCTGCACTAAGGAGAGACTAGCCTGTAGTCAAGATTCCAGGGCCCAAAGGGATTAGAGGGGCTGTGGCCAGCAGACAATTTAGCAATGCCCAGGAAAGTATTGTTCTTTAAAAGTCATGTTGGGAAACACTCCTGTGAAGAAGTGTCCAGAAGAGTTTTGACTTGTTTCAGTCTATGACATGTCTGAAACATTTTCCTTTTTACCTCCTGCCAACTCATCTGTGTGGAAAACTGAGGCAGCTGTAATCTAGCATTAAAATTCAGGTGTCTTTTTGCTTAAAAAATACTCTAGAATAGTGCAGTTCCAATACTGCAGCCACTAGCTACATGTGGCTGTTGAGCACTTGATTTACTAAAGGTGTAACATATACTCCTGATTTTGAAAAGAGTATAAAAATAAAAATTTATGGTATTAATTTTTCATGTTGATGATATTTTGGAATAATAGTTTGGATATACCGGATTAAAATACAGTTGATTTTATCTATTTTTAAAAGATTTTATTTATTTATTTTTAGAGAGGGGAAGGGAGGGAGAAAAAGAGGGAGAGATACATCAGTGTGTGGTTGCCTCTCTCACGCCCCCTACAGGGGACCTGGCCCACAACCCAGGCCTGTGCCCTGACTGGGAATAGAACTGGCAACCCCTTTGGTTCGCAGGCTAGTGCTCAATCCACTGAGCCACAACAGCCAGGGCCAATATAATTCTTTTTTTGAAATTAAGGAAATGTGCTAAAATGTGATGCATAATGATTTAATAAAAATGTTTATTTCATGTCAAACTAGAAATAAGTCTGATGTACTTAGAATTTTAATATGATTTTTATAAGGGAAAAGTGTTCATATGACAAAGAAATATATTTTGGGAAAAAATCATAGTAAAGTATCAAGTCTAATGTTACAGCTTCTCAAGTCTGACTCAAAATCAGTTTTTTTCTTTGTTTTTATTTTTAAGGTAAATAAAAAGTTGCACTGTTCTAAGTTGACATGAAGACTTTCTAAACCACATTGCAAAATGTGGGCGCTTGTGGGCACTTCCATTCCAAGTGTGAGAAGCTATACTGGCTTTTCAGAAATATCTTTATTTTAAAAGCAGTATATCTAAATAACTGTCAACTGAAGTGGAAAAAATACTTTATAAACAAAAATGTTTTCTTTCTCTAGTAAAGTCAATAATGAATGATCTTTTAATGTAATACTCTTTCCACTTTATTCAGACCTTTTGATACCAGCCTGTGGGGTAGATTTTTCAAAATATTTGAAACTCAGTAATTATAGACTTTACCTGTAAAAATGCTCCTATTCTTAAAGTTGTGCAAACTCATTAATAAATCCAATTTTATTTGAAAAAAAATGACACGGAGTCATTTTTTTGTTATTCTAAGTTCCAGCCTTGTCCTGGTCTTACTCTTCCGTAAAATTCTTTATTCCTCCCTAAGTGTTGTCCATCAGAAGGACCTCTTATTAGTAATATAGTTTATATAAATAAGAACAAAATAAAAAAGCATTCTTCACACAAGCTTTGGAGCATATGGTTTCATGGCCCTTAAAGTATGCTTCAATTTCTTTTTTTTTTTTGCACATACAAAATGTGTATATATATATATATATATATATAATGTATAACCATCTCCTTGTAAACAATTTGAACACATGGTAAGTCATATGTGAATGGCAGAGGGACACATGTCAGAGCACTACCTTGTACTAGTTGGGGAACAGTCCAAAGGGATGACTGACTGCCTTGTGAAGAAATCCAAAGGGTATAGGATGGTTAGGTTTTCAAAGCAAAAAAACTTTTGTTAATATTTACTTCAAATGTGTGCTATTGGTCCCTGAAAATGCATGTTTTTAAATGTTATGTTGTGTTTACTTGCAATTTCAAATTTAACTCATCGGTATTAGGTATCCATTACTTACCATAGAAGACACTATTTTTTCATAAAGCAGTCACATGCATTGAAGTTAGGATTACCAACTGATATATATGTATTTTTTTTTTTTTTTGCACCTCAAAAACAGAATCACTATAGTGCATATCATGCTTCCACACCTTCCTTGCTGAAGGACAAAATGCACCGAGTGCCAGGATTTGGCTTCCATGTTGGGAGGAAGCCAACCTAGTACTCTGGTAGGATCACTTCATTCTGCTGAGCTCCAAATCCCAGAGCAGGGTTTTCTTGCCCTTCTTTGGGGGCTGCTGCTCCCTCCACAGCCTTCAGTTTCTCCTCTGCTGGGCCCTCCTCCACTCGTGGGTCAGCCAGCTTGATCCTATCCTCTAGTGCCTTGGGTACCATCTTGGTGGCCTCAGCAGCACTTAGAGCAGCATCTTCAACTTCCTCCACAGCCTGCACTTTCATCAGCTCGACCTCGGCCTTCTCAACTGCCATGTGGGCCCCATCTCCCTGAACTTTCTCTTCTTCTGGAACAGCTTTAACATCTTCGTTGCCATCGTGGATTGGAGAAGGCTCTCGGCTGGCCTTCTGGCTCTCCTGGATGCTGCCGTGGCTACTGCTGGCGCTTCCCAACCGGGAGGAGGCCACCACCGCCTTCACTGCTGCCTGATGGCAAACAGAAAAGTGTCAGGCGTCACCTCCACTAAAATCCCAACTTGGAGCTCCGTCTCAACTCTGCATTCGGGGAGTTTGCTTTATATGTTAGTGTTTGATCTTTCAAAGTATTATTGTATCAAGAGTGTCATATGAAAGCTGGTTTGGAGAACAAACAGAAAAATCTCTTTAATCTCAAACCGGTCTGTGCATTTAATCATCTGGACAATTGAAAACCTGAGTAAATGCGTTTGTCCATGGATTACCAGTATTCAAACATTTTAGACTGTGTTTCCCAAAGTAGTTGTTTCATGAAACACTAGTCCCATAGATGTTTAATGGGTATTATAGAGATAAAAGAGTTCCAGGCTCAGATTTATTTGAGAAATCCTGGGTTAACTCAAAGTTATTTACCATAGTCATGAGACCTTTCACGTTGATTTAGCATCACCTGTAGGTGATGGCTGAGTAGACAGCGTTTCTGAGCCCCGCTGTTCTCTGAGACTGCTGTGAATACAGCTGGTCCCAAACACCATTCTGTAAGAGGAAAGTGCCTAATCTCTATTCCATATCTATTTTATCAAAAGATATTTTTATGGAAAAATTTCTGTATCATTTGAATTATTTTAATTTTTACCAAGTATGGTCATTGTTTATATTACAAAATAGAGTTTTTAAAGATTGTTTCCCAATGTTTACATATTTAGAGAGAAGAAAGCTTTCTGAATAGTTTCTTGAACAATGCTATTTAAGCAGTTCATCCGTAAGTAAATGAGAAGCAGTGATAATATATTTGGTGAGTAAATGTCAACATGTAACACATTTCTCCTTTCATTAACAATGAATTCTTTTGAGAGGATAACATAAGACTGGAAGTGGCTTTATACCAGTGTGGCTGGGATTTCAAAGCAGGATTTTGCCTGTTACTACAGGAGATGAATAATAGTATTAGATGAAGAATGGTGGAATTATCTTTGATAGTCCAAGGTAAAAGAGGCATCTTTTAAAACAAAACAAAACAAATCAAATGCCACCTTACCTTAAGTTTGCGCCGAGCATTGAATTCCTGGAGCTTCTTTTGAGCTGTATCCATGTGTACAAAGTTCGCTGCTTTGCCTGTGACCCATGGGTGCCGGAGAGCTTGGAAGGTAGTCAGTCGTTTCTTAGGATCCAAAACAATTAATTTCCTGACCTGAAGTGATAAGATCCATAGGGAGATTTTTATGGTGACTCGGGCTTGCCCTTAGGTCTTATTCTGTTTTCCTAGCAGCACTACCGAATATATTTTAAAACATTTTTTAAGTGCTCAGAGGTCACTGTGGGTGAGACTGGCTTCAGGCAGAGGTAGCTGAGAGAGTCAGAGAAGGCTGTGGTGTGTGCCACCCGAAAACCAAGCTGTGGGACAACTTTCCAGCACAGGTCAAAGAGGCAGGTGCTGGCTGGCCTGTGGACTGAAAGCACTTTGAAGGAGAACCAGCATCTTAATAATTCCAGGTTGCACTCACACCACTTAGAATTCAGAACTTCAAATGCATCTCTGTGGAGATGGAATCACTGGCTCATTCCCCATTGTTTTCTGTGGGTATTAAATGGCAAAAAACCAAAAAGGATAGTGTCGTTCTCTTTACGATTGGGTAAAAATGCCTATTTAGAATCAAAGTAAAGGTGTCAGAGGTTTGGGGGCATGATTTGTTTAAAGGACTGATTTCCCCAATGAATTGAATGTCTATGGACATTTCCCTGGGCCCTTTTGTTACAGGATCTCAATTCCTTTGAAAATCCATTCTTACATACTTGTAAAAAATCATTTGAATGCATATAATCCTTTCCAATTACCTTATCAATTCATAAAGGAGGGATGAAAGGAAGCTCAGAAAGATTTAGTGACTTGTCTGAGGTCAGTAACTTGTAATTGGACGAGGCTGTATTCAAAGTCATGTCTGTCCGACCTCAGAGCTCTGTGGTCATACACCACGGTGACACCCAGACAGTCAGCTTCTCTGGCCTTTTGTCTGCTCATGTGTAAAATGAGGAACTTCGAATGATTTAAGGCCTCAAGTCTTTTCTAACTCTAATAACCTAAGAAGAACTAAACACAGGCTAACAGAATCAGGCAGCACATCAAATGAAGAATAAACATCTGGTTCTCCTTTTACTTCTTTTCTGTCAAATATGCAAAGAAATGTGTGTTTGAGGTAGAGACACTGAATTTTGAGAGGGCAGAGACATGAGACTGTTTAGGCTTAAAATCTGAGAGGAGATGGAGGGAGGTACAGACAACTAAGAAAACAAATACACAGCAGTAAATAAAAATCTGGTTGTGGGCATAGCTATCACCTGTTGAACACATGCGTTACTATGCTATGCAAATGATGCCTAATGGTTAACAACATCCTTTACGATTAGATATTTCACTCCCATTTCCCAATCATTCTTGTACTTTTCTTCATCATTACCATCATGAAAATACAAAGAATTTATTGAAAGCCAGTGGGTATTGAAATTTACATATGTCAGCGTTAATCTTTACATTTGAAGATGCTGAAGCTCGGAGTTAAGAAACTTGCTGAAGGTCAGAGAGATCCAGTGGCTTTGTCAGGATTCAAACCCAAAGCCTTACAGGTATCCCATGGCCCTCCTACAACCGGACTCCCCTACTCATCGGCACTGTCACCTCGCTGCTGACAGAACAGATGTGGGTTCTGTTAATAGGTATGCATTTATGGGTTCAAGGATTCCTCTAGCTCTGAAGTTTTATAAATTTATGGACCAACAGGAGTTAGCCAAATGAAGAAACATCACTGTAATCGGTTTAATTTTTAGTAAGGATGAAAAGAAATGGAAGGGGAGCCAAATAAAGGAGCCATTATTGAGTGAGCTGGTGGTCCTTCGTTGACATGTACCATATCCCTTAAGTCTCCCAACAACCCAGGGTCATCCAGATAAGAACACTACAGCATAATAGGGAGGTTAGATAACAAGCCCAAGGTTACACCTTTGGTTATGAGAAAGGGGGCACTTGAATCCAGGTGTGTCAGATTTTAAAATCCATGGTTTACTTCCTGATTCACAGTTTCATTCAGTAAACACTGAGTCTGTACTATATGCCCAACTGGCACTAAGATCTGGGCACAAATGCTTCGTCCTCTTCCAGAGTTTACAATATAATTAAAGAAGGTTTTTGAATAAGTAAATATAAATGATGACTATCATGAAAGAGGAAGTCCAGAGGCCAAGGAATGAATCAATTGTAGGAGGAGGGATTGACAAAGGGGGGCAGACTAAGCTTCCCAGAGGGTGTCAAGTGGCAGCTAAGGCTTGAAGATGAGAGTTACACATGTAAGAGGCACGTGTGTGTGTGTGTGAGTGTGTGTGTGTGTGTGTGTGAGAGATGGTGGGGAGGAAGAGGGAGGAAGAATGGAGGAAAGAACACTGCAAAGCAGAAGAAAGAACAATGGCCCACGTCGGAGCTACACTGATGAGGGCCTGGAAGTCTGGTGTGCCGGAGCGCAGAGGGACCAAGAGAGTGACGCGAAATGAATGGTACGGGAGAGGGTGACAGGCTCCAGACCAGGCAGTGTTGTGTCGATCTTGTTATGCACCTTGGATTTTATCTTAAAAGCCTTAAAGCAGGAGAGTGGCATGATGTGATTTATTTGTGTGTAAGACCACTTCTCTGGGTCCTACGTAGAGAAGGGCACACAAGAAGAGGCCGAAGACCAGACGGGAGGCTGTGTCAGTGGTCCAGTGGGCGAGGCTGGAGCTTGGATTGCACAGTGGTGGTGGAGGTGGAGAGAGGTGGAGGGAGTCAAGAGCTGTTTAGGAGTGTGGGGCACGGCTGGAGGGCAAAGTTGGGATGGGCCGTCATACAAACTCCTTTGTTTCCCAGTCACAGTGGAGAAGTCATGGCCTACAGGGGATCTGTCTCACAAAAGACCGTGGATGGTATGGAGGAAATGTCTGGAGGGGAAAAAGCTTTGGATAAAAGGCCTGGGAACCTGGATCGTTGGTTCTCAACAGTGACATTCTGCTGGGAAACGATGTGACCTTGGATGGTTATTTTACTTTTCTGGGCTTTAGTGCAGCCACCTTTAAAATGAGAGGAGGTCATCTTAGATGAACCCTAAGATCCTCTGGGGATCTAATCGCTGTGATTCAAAGGTTAACTTTTAATAATTTCTGTGTATTGATGGTAAGTATTTTAATCCTATACTAGTATCCTCTTTATTTTAGAACAGGTGGGCCATTTCCCCTTTCATTTCCTGAATGCAAACAAACTTCAATATTAGCCTAAGTGACAAGCCAAGTAAAACAAACCAATAAAAACAAGAGCAAAAAACCAAACAAAATGCCCTGTTAATACAGTGTAACTTGTTTATAATGCCAATGATGCATGATGGGACTTGTTTTAGTATCAAGATATTTTAATAAGTTTAAACATTGGAAGAAAAGTGTTGTTTTATTTGAAATACAACCAAATCTAGGTAATAGCAACCCATGTTAAAAACAGAATTCTTCTGTGTAAATTATGTTTGGATTCACTCAGCACAATCCGTTCTCATAAGCAAGGCCCTACATTGACTAGGTGAGAAAAATCATTAATTAATACTGCAGTAATTTTTAATTTGTGATAACTCACTAATGTATTAGTTTTCATTGTTGTATTAAAAATACCATTATAAAGAAATAAGATATGAAGGGGGACAGATTTTAAAAATGACACTGCCCATTAGTTCGCTAAAAATGAATGCAAGGGATTTTATTCAATTTTGTTTTTGTTATACTTACCAAGTCCTTGGCATTGAGAGACACTTCATCCCACCAGGGGGAGATAAAGTAATATTCACAGTTCAGAATTCTCCTGAACATGAACTGATCGCCTCTTTCATCATAGAAAGGTTCAAATCCACACAGTCTATGGGGATAAGAGATAGGGAATAAAATGTCTTTAAAAGCCTAAGTATAGTTCACCAATTTTCTTTTGCACAAATTCAAGGCTGCCCTTTCTCAAAGCTTCCTGTTATGGATGTGACCCTATTCAGCACAAGTATGAAATCATCTTATTACAACTCACTTTTGAGTGTGTAAACACACACTCCTATCTTTGGGAAGTAGGAATAGATACAAAACCAATTTAGGATTTCTAAAAACTGCTATAATAATAATAATTATATCACAAAAACAATAATAATAGCTAACATTATTATAGGCATTACGGTAATAATGACTTTCCATGAGTTTTTTCACCAGGAATTGGGAAGACAGAGATTGATTAAAGTTCCGATTCACTACAGAATAGAAGAATTAGGGTTTAGAGAATAAAAAGATTAAAAGGTGGAAAGAAAAGATTTTTCAGTCGTTTCTATTCAGCCCTATTCATGGAATTCTTGTGTGTAAACAAGTAAAGTATTAGATTTCCATCCAATTCCAGCTCGGATTTCAGAGTGAACAAAGACAGGAGCTAAAATTTCTGTCAGAGAATGGCCTTTAAAACTTCATACAGTGAACAGATAGATGCAACCAACAGAGATGAGCAGCCTAGAGTTTCCTCCACCTGGCAAATGACCCTAATTTTTGTATATGGTGCAGATATTTCCCTATGCTCCCCTTCATGTTCCACAACAGGCTCAGCATAAAAATAAATGGGAAAGGTGGGGAAAAGGAAATGGAGGACCACCTGGGGCATCCTGAAGAGAGAGAGGAAGAGTGAGCTCCTGGTATAGGACCACCAAGCCTTCACTGTGTCTAGATGGACAGAGGTTCTGAAATCAGTAGGAACCAAAAGGAAAGTATTTTCTTAAAGAGTCCCTGCCAGGGGACTCTTGACAAAGAATGGGGGTTAGGGATTGGGGAAGAAGGATAAGTTAAAAAACACGTTCCCAAATTCTTTCTTCAAGCCGGCCAGGTTGATGCAGAGCAGGAAATGTTTGAGGGCATCCTAATGGAGTGGGTTTCTAGGAAGAAGCAATTTCTCATGTCCTTTTGCTCAGGGAATGTTCCGTTGGGGAGAGTCTTTGTGTTTTTCAAATATCCTGGAGCCAGCCAGGAAAAGGCAAGGTCAGGTGCGCGGAGGCCGGCTCATCCCCCCGTCCCGCTGCGGTGTCCACCTAGAGGGTCCTGCTCCAGCATCAGCAGAGAAGAGAGCGTATGTCCACACCTGGACAAGGGGGCAGCTCTGCCTCCCCGGACCCTCCTGTGCCCTCCGTGGCACTAGAAAAATATGGCCTGCTGTTGGTTAGTCATGAAGAAATTAGCCAACTTTCCAGCTTTAGTTTAGGGAACTCTTGTGTTTCCCCTTCCGGAAATGTAGAGAGAAAAGTGACAGTTCAGAAGGTACAGTACTCAAATGCCTTTCTTTCATCTCAGTCATTTCAGCAAATTTGTGCATTGGTGACAGAGGTAATAAGTTTGTCATGTCAGCCTGAAATGACAAAAATGAAGGAAATGTGACACACAGCAGACTGTGTACACACACATTCACACACACAGAACAGAAACCCTTCAGAAACGGAAATATTTGAATGCTGACAAGGACAGTTTAGGAGGATATTAGGATTACACAGGCTTGAAGTGTGAACGTATAATACAAGGTAGCTCCAAGCCATTGGGTAGAATTGCAGTGTTGAAAGCTGAAGGAGGGAGTGTAAATCTCTGACATCATCTGACTCTGACTGACCTGAGCATTGCAGCTGGTGCTTCTGTCTATGGGAACAAAGGGTTTAGGTGTAAAAGGTACAGGAGCCAGAATTCCTGTGAGAAACAGCAAAATGGCCTCCATTTCCGATCTACTGTTGTCTTTAGAAATAGCAAAGTGATAACACAAAATGAATGACCTGGTGGAACTTTCAGTAATATTTAGTAATAAAGGAGATGCATATGTCCAAGGACCCATTCCACTGGAGAAAATGTTCCTGTGAACCTTGCCTGGTAGGCTTTATCAATTATTAATGAACTACAGATTAAATAAAAAGTCCCCAGGTCCCTGGCAATGAGCAAGGAGACACCTGGTTGGGGCGAAGCAGACATACGGTCATTCGTTCACCCTAGCTTGTTGCCTGTGTTGGTGGCCAGAGCTGATTAATGCCTGGGGCACATTTAAAAAAAAAAATGTCCCTAGGCTGATAGAGGTGAGACCAGACCAGAACTATGAAGGAATATTAGTTATATGCAGTGTTCTTATTTTCATTCTGGGGATTCCTACTGCTTGCTTTAAACCACCACCTATTAATTAATGACCTTAAGTAAACTAGGGGGAAAGGCCTTGACAGACTTTTAAAATTATTTTCAGGGCTATAATAAGATGTGTCTCAAATGATCACATATTTTTCTATTCATTTCTATTCATTTTTTCTATTCATACTCAATGACCATGTCACAGAGTTTTATTCATTCTGTATTTTAATTTTACAGGGTGAATGTAACTTTATTTCCTACCTCTATCTCTCTAAGTTCCTATACATCCTTAATGCTTTAAGCCTTCCCATAACTTTTCAATATGAAATTATAATTAGATGGGAATATTTACATTTTCGGGGCAAATCTGAACTGTTATTTGTGTAGTTCAGTTTTTCACTTAACATTACTAAGTATGCTATGTCACCTACATACTTTCCTCAATACGAAAATTATCTCAAATATAAGCAGAAGGAATTCTATGATGTGGTCTTAGGAATCCATTTTAATGAATTAAGCACTTAGTGTGGCAAATAAAAATGACCTAACAGTAATTTTGGGGGGATACCAGAAAGTGAGGGATTTAGCTCATATTTTTTTCAACCAGAGAAAATGTTTTCCTGAGTTTAGGGCATTACATTTGAGGTCCTTGAGATAGGAAACAAAACTGACAACAAAAATGCATTTAAAATATTTCTGATAAGAGAAGTACCAGTTTGGGTAAAAACCTGCGGGGGTTGTGGCAGTGGGAGAAATTCCCAGCCTCACAGGAGAGTTAGATGAAGGAGCCCTCAGGATCCTAGAACGTACACAAACCCACCCACCCAGGAACCAGCACCAAAAAGGCCCAATTTGCTAGTGTATAGCAGGGGAAGTGACTGAAACCTGCCAGAAGCCAACTAAGTGGCATTGTTCCCTCTCGGACTCCTTCCCAACATGCAGAGCCACAAAGCGGCACATGGGTTGCCCCACCCCGGTAAATACCTAAGGCTCTACCCCTTACAACATAACAGGCATGCCAGAGACAAAAAAATATGGCCCAAACAAAAGAACAGATCAAAACTCCAAAAACAGAACTAAGTGATGAAGAGATAGCTAACCTATCAGATGCAGAGTTTAAAATACTGGTGATCTG